>OX596073.1:51117616-51717616 GCA_951394005.1 Protophormia terraenovae
GTTAGCATTCGTATTCGCAATATTTGCTTTTAAACTTTATTATGGAAGTAGATAATAATAGAAAATTATAAATGAAGTAAAAGTGACATTATTTATATAAATTATACAATAAATACATTAAATATATACACCAATCCAATATTTGATAATAAGAATTCATAATCCTATACTTCAAAAGAATCTTAATTGTTTATTTTGCTTAAATTTAACGACGAAGTTCTTTAATTTAAGCAAGAAATCTTAATTTTTTTTAAACACCTCTTATAGCTAAGTTATAAAAATATATTATGTTTTTCGCTGAGAAATCAAAAAGTTAGTTATAGTGATGTATACTTAATGTAATTGACTAATATTACTCATACGATCACATGGCTAAATTTAATTTAATAATAAAAATGTGCGGCCATAAGCAAAATAAATGGTAATAAGTCTGGAACTTTGAAACCACTGAACCGATTCAGATGAAACTTGAAACATCGATAGAGGAGGAGTTAGACTTTCAGAATATTGTTAGATGGAGTCTGCACCTGCAGCATGGGTACAATGGGCCAAAGTTGACTACCTCGAGAGTGAAAAACATATCGGGGCTTATAACTTTTACAAATATTAACCGAATATTTTTACATTTTCTAATTCTCCTAAGCAAGACAAGGAAAATCATGCTTATTTTGTTAAATTATCTAGTATGGTTTAAAAGATATTTAACTTCAAAAAATAAATTTCTCATTTTTGGCTTTGACTTTTTTGCGATTTTGCCCTATAACTTTTAAACTAAAATCTCTAAAATTTTTTTAAAAATATGCTGAAATTCTCTACAATTTTCTAAATTATGCTAATAAACAAATTTTTTTGTTATCTCAATTCGATAACAAGAAAAAAATTTTCAAAGTCAAAATTTCAAAACAGGTCTCAAAAATTGCAATTTTTTGTCAAAGTAACTTTATATATTTAACTTTTTTAAACATTTTTGTTCAAAAAGTTTGATATTTTTTGACATTTTCTGAAAGATGGGACCCCAAGAAAAGGTGCAAATGTAATTTTGAAAAGTTCTTAACGTTCATTAAATTAAACTATATAGATCAATATGTTCTTAAAGGTTCTTTAAACTTAGTCACACGAGGTAATTTTGCGAAAATACCCATATTTTCAATAATAACAACTTCGATTCCTAAAAATATATATAGTAAAATTATGTATATTTTTCTGATTTTCACATTTATCAATTCTCCATTAAATATTTTATATCGCGTGAAAAAAACTATCTTGATAACTATAAGCATTTAGAAATATGAAAAAACGAAAGATTTTACAATTTGCAACTCTTTGCTAATTTCAAATTTATTTACACGAAACGTTGCAAACTCAAAATAGTCACCATTTTAAAGGAAATTGTGTCTTCTTTAAAACCTTGTATAATAAATTTTACAATTTTAAAATTTTTAGCACACTTTTCTAAAACAATACGAACAAATGCAAATTATGTTCATATGGACATATTTCAAAAATTTGAGACTAAATAATTTCTAAATGCTTATAGGTATCAACATAATTTTTTCACATGATATTAAATACTAAATTTAGAATTGATAAATGTAGAAATCAGAAAAATATATATAATTTTACTATATTGTTGATTAGCATAATTTAGAAAATTGTAGAGAATTTCAGTATATTTTTAGAAAAATTTTAGAAATTTTATTTTAAAAATTATAGTTCAAAATAGTGAAAAAGTCAAGGCCAAAAATGAGAAATTTATTTTTTTAAGTTAAATATCTTTTAAACCATACGAGATAATTTAGCACAATAAGCACGTTTTCTTTGTCTTGCTTAGGAGAATTCAAAAATGTAAAAATATTTCATATCGGTTAATATTTGTAAAAGTTGTAAGCCCCGATATATTTTTCACTCTCAAGGTAAGTCAACTTTGGCCCATTGCAGCAGCGCCCATGCTGCAGCTACAGATTCCATTTAACAATATTCTGAAAGCCTAACTCCTCCTCTATCTATGTTTCAAGTTTCATGTAAATAGGTTTAAACAAATTTCTGGCTGATGGTCAGAAGTTTGTTGGTTTGTTTTTGTTGAAAGGAAGAAACCAAAATTATCAAGGAAATAATTTTGGAATATAAAGTAGATTAAACACTTACGAGTGGTTTTGACCGGAATGAGCAAATAAAAGGTAAGTATATATCGTCCATTCCATGAAAGAACGCCCAAGAATATTTTTCATGTCTTCCGATGTTAATAATATTTGGCATATGTATACGCTATGGAGCCGTTTAAATATGTCCGTTTTTATTTTTTTGAATTCTGAAAAATTCGCGAATTTATTCAAGATTTAAATTTTTCAAAAAGTGAAAAAAATTACAAAAGTATCTAACTTTAAACATAAATATCTCAAAAATTTGTTAACGGATTTTAATAATTTAAATTGCATATTTAAGAAGAATAAGTCCACTACAAATGTAGTTATTTAAAAATAATATTATCGTTTAAAAATGCATTCATAATGCAATTTTTGAATGCATTTTTGGAAAATGTCTACCCTTTCAATTTTTTTCTTCTTTCGATATAAAAAACATTATTATGTTTGCTAAAAATTGCAATATAAATTGTTCTGGAACAAAATGGTTTACTATTTTAAAAAATTTTTTCAAAATATTTCTTCAAATTTTTTCATACAAATTTTTTATTTTTTTTTTTTTTTTTTTTTAATTTTTGTATTTTTTAATTTTTGTGAGTATATTTTTAAATAAATTTTAACCATAATAATTCATAATTTGTTATTTGCGGTAGAAAACCTATTTATCACAGATTAAGTGCTGATGTTTTATATAATAAACATATTTGTCTTCAATATTAATCAAAATTTTTTAAAATCAAAAGGGTAAAATTTTCTTCAAAATGCATCCGAAAATTGCATTCTTTTCGTGAGTACATCTTTAGTAAAAAAATTATTTTTGATTTATACAATATAATTTACAATATTTATTGTAATAAACTTTACACTAGTTTTTAAATCAATAAAATCCCACGTATAGTTAAGGAGTTATAAATATTTAAAGTCACATATTACTAAAAAAGTATAACCAAAATAGTTAAAAATCAAAATTTATAAAAAAATTTTAATTTTTGTATGAAAAAAATGATGAAAATTTTTTGAAAAAAATATTTAAAATAGTAGACTTTATTGTCCCAGAACAGTTCTTTTTGCATTTTATAGTAGAGATATTGCTTTTTAACATATTAAAAGAAAATTAAAATCGGAAGGGTAGAAATTTTTCTAAAATGCATCCAAAAAATGCATTTGCATTATGAATGCATTTTTAAACGGTAATATTATTTTTAAATTACTACATTTATAGTGGACTTATTCTTCTTAAATATGCAATTTAAATCATTAAAATCCGTTAACAACTTTTTAAGATATTGATGTTTAAAATTAGACACTTTTGTCATTTTTTTCACTTTTAGAAAAAATTAAATCGCGAATAAATTCGCGAATTTTTCAAAATTCAAAAAACTAAAAACGGAGACATTTAAATGGCTCCATAGGTTATAAGTGTACCAAATATAAACAAAATCGGATGACCCTCCGTAAAAAAATTGACATTTTTTATAAATCTTTCGTGGAATTGACGATGTAAACTTTATAATTTTATTTATTTAATAAAAGGGTTTTCTTTGTTTTAGGCTGTCGCTGCTGTTGTAGCTTTTACAAAAACTGTCATGGCGCTTAGGAAGATTGACAGGACTTAGAGCGAATATCAACTGTCAACCTCCTTCACAATAACAAAGGCTACAACAGTCAGAGCTGTGGAGGGTCACATTCATAAAAGGGGCTCCATATCAATGTCCAGGTAGTCATCGTCCTCATCTTCCTCTCGGGTCTCCTTTTGGCCCCACTGTGCACTGCACAGAAGACCAGGGAGATAGATTTTTGCCAAAACTCTATCGTTGCCGGATAAGGCAAAAAAATTCATATCTCAAGGTTACTAAAAAAATGGCGTACTCAACATGTTTCTTTAAATTATATTAATTTTTTCAAAAATTTATTTTGTTTATGATCGTTAAATTTGTCAAAAACCAAATACAAGAAAACTTTGAAATCTGTATTCTATAAAATTATGGAAAATATTAAAAATTTGAAATGGCGGAAACAATATGGCGTCCAAAAATTTTTGGTTTCCGTATCTTTCTAAAATTAAGTCTTCTGTTTGTTTTTGTGATTACTGAATTCAAGAGCAAACATAAAAAATCAAGTAAGAAAGTTATAGTCGTTCTATCCCGGCAATATAACACCCTACACCATTGTGTTTGTGCATTAAAATGATTTCCGAAATTTTCAGAAATGGACCTAATATGAAATTAATTTATATGATTTTTAATGATTTTAAATTTATTTATTTTAAATTTATATGGAAGCTATGCCTAATTGTGTAACGATCTTCCTGATATTTTGTACTCCGATTTAATATTACATAAAACTTATTTGTACTGAATTTTATTGAAATAGTGATATGAATAAGTCATTTCTAAGTGTTATAACCCTATTCGTGGGGTATTTGTATGGGGGCGAGGTTTAATAGACCAATCATGAACAATTTCCATACTTTTTTACTTATTTTAAATAGAGATTGAACATTTATTGCATCTATAATATGTATCCATTTTTGTGTAAATACAGTGGATAAATATTTATTTGAAAAAATATCTAAATGTCCTCTTAAAATGTATGTTATTTTGAAATCTAAGAACACTATGTATTATAAAAAGGTGTGATTTTGCCATTTATCATTTGGAGCAAATTTGGTCAATTTTTTTTTAAAACTAACATTCTATTAGATGTAAAAAGAGAAAAAAATTGCTTTTATCGGACTGAGGATTCGTGAAGATTTCTTTGGAAGAAGGTTAACATCAACAAAATTTTAACTTATTTGATTCAAATTAAAAATAAAAAAATATATACTACATTTATGAAAATAATTTAAATTCGAGTTATTTTTGCTATAGTTGTCAATTCAGATGTTAATTGATGCGAAAAAAAATTCACCTTTTGTCATAAAAATATGTAGAAAAAACCCTTCAATAAAATTAATTTGTAACAACTTTTTTAACTTTGTTTCCATGCAGAAGGAAATAGTGTAGATGGATCACAAAAAAATATTCGGGAAGGATGGTTTTAAATGTACCTAATAATTTGCCATATTTGTTATTTTCTAATTCTCAAAAATGACTTATGGCCAAAAATAGACTTTTGACTGGTGGGCAAAAAAAATAAATAACATTTAAAACAAAAGTAAGCGAAATAGATAAAATTGTATGTGCTGAACACAAATCCACTTTCAGTTTTATTCTATCAGGTCTTGACTTTTTTTATGGACACATCCTATCAGTGTCCAAAAAAGGGAATTTAAAAAAATAAATTCGGCTTAAATACCAAAAAAGCTTTTCAAAATTATTTTATTTGATAAAAAGAATGCCAAAAAGTTTCATATTTAAGAAAAAACTATTACACTTGTCGTGCAATTACTTTTTGCATTATATTAAATATAAAAAACAAAAAACTGAATCATTCCATTTAAAACCAACCAGCTAATTTTCTCACCTTTGATAATATTTGGTACAATTATTATTCTTGTCAAAACTAAGACTAATTCAAAATTTCAGATTATTTCATCAAGTGGTTCGCGAAATATCGCGGTTTGAAAGTGCAAAATAGCTCAAAATATGTATCTTTCGAAGTATTTATTATATAAGATTTATTGAGATGTTATATTAAAGGCATCAAAATTACCTTTAATATGATGTATAACATGACTTTTTTTCTCAGCATCAAAATGGTCCATATATCGCGATTTTTCGTTCGCGGGTAAATATTTCGAAAAGTGGTATTTTTAAAAATTTTGAAAAAATATATGTTAATGATGAAAATGTTTTCTATAACCGTGGAAAGTGGCATTCTGGGACTCGCCATATTTTAGAAGTTATTACAACAAATGTCATAATAAATACGAAATATTTATCTCAATTTGAGTTGTTTTGTTTGTAATAAAATAGAAAAATCGCCAATTTCTTCCAAAAATCATCCGACTATAATAAAATTCGGCAAGAATATTAATATTGACACTGGAAATGCAAATACCGAGTTTCAGTTTGATTACCGCGATAGTTCGTGAATTATAATATCGCAAAAATGAGGAAAATTGTCTTTTTAAAAATACAAATATCTTCCAAAGTATTGACGTTACAACGTCAATTAAGGCAATTATTTAAAGGTAATGAAATTACCTTTAAAATGATACCTGAAACATGTTTTTATGTTGAATTTTATTGGTGGATAATTCGCGAATTAAATTTCACGGTCGCGTATTTCAAAAAGTGATATTTTTAAATTCGTGAAAAATATATATTTAGAGGATGGAACCCATTTGAATGTTCCCTGTAAGTATCGTGATGGGTCTCTCAATGGCTTCTGAGTTAGTTTTGACAAGAATAATGATTGTACCAAATATCATTAAATTCGGAGAGGAAAAGTCAAAAATTGGATTTTTTTAGTGTTGGTTTTAAATGGAATGACTCAACTAGAAAAATAATTTGTCTTCAAGAATTCAAATTTCATTTAAAAATTCTTCGGGTTATTTACTACAACAATATATTGTGAAACAATCTCAAATAATTAATTTATTCATTTGAGTTAATATAAAATTGGTCAAATGACTTTTTTATCATTAAGCACAAAGTCTTAAAAAGTCGCCATTTAATTCCATTAAAAAAAAAAAGGCCAAGTGGTTGCAACGGTAAAGCTATGGGTCGCAGCTTTTCCTATTAATAAGACAATCTCACGAGTATATGTCATCATAACTCATGAACGGTTTGTCGTATTTAGATAACTAAAACACCAAAAGATGAAGACCAAAATTGTCCTTAAGTAATTCTAACATTATTTTCATCCCAATAGTTAAGAAATTATTTCAAAACTTGTGTCGAAAAAACATAATATTTCATGTAAATTTGACGGATTTTTCTTTAAAGTTCTTTTAAAAAATTAAAATGGCAAAATGTTCAGCTTTTTCTTTATTATCGTATATTTAGTAGTGCTACAAATAAAATAAGCCATGTATCATCAGCAGAGATGACAAAAATGCCTTTTTATGCTTTTTTGTTGCGATTTAGCTTTTTCTTCTACTTTTTGCTTATTTGACAATTTAAAAAAAAAAAACTTTTTTGAAAAGTTTTGGCCAAGATAATCGGATTTTCAACATTTATTTCAACGATTTTTTCTGTATTAAAACTCTGATGTATAAAATTTTTTACCGGTTCGAGTAAATTTGAAACATCACTCTCGATACACTCTTATTGGAACCAGATAACGCAACAGTTAGATATCGGCAGAAAAGTATGAACTGGAGTTTGATGAACACAAATTATTTTCCAGTATTTGGCACATAGCATTTGCACTTATTAACCAATTTTTATAAAAAGTATTTCAATGAATTTCAAACAATCTTGGGACAATTTTTAAATCTAAATTAATTTTTTTCCTGGAGTATATTGCTGTGACGAATTTATTTAAATCCACCCAATCAATATCAGCAGATATTGGATGAAATTTCTCAAAAGATAATGAACATTTTTCGTAAAAAATTTGCTTTTTTTTCCAATATGTTGCTTTTTTTCCTGATATCTATTTTCTGAAAATATCATTTATATCGCATTTTCTTATCTTCTCTGATCATCACATATGATACAAAAATCTTAACTTTATTTATAATTAGGTGAAAATACCCATACTTATGGCGACAATAGAGTGTCT
Organism: Protophormia terraenovae; assembly: GCA_951394005.1. Classification (NCBI taxonomy): domain Eukaryota; kingdom Metazoa; phylum Arthropoda; class Insecta; order Diptera; family Calliphoridae; genus Protophormia; species Protophormia terraenovae. The sequence continues at coordinate 51,125,431 of OX596073.1, forward strand.
CGTGGAAACGCTTTTTTGGAATTTCGATGCAAGAAACCCCTCAAATGATGTGTATTTATGGCAAAAATATTTAAAATTTTTTTTAAATTCATTTTCAGTAATTAAAAATCTGATGTCTGCTACATTTTGGACAAAAAAAAATGATTTTCCCCGAAATAGGTCTCAAAAATATATTCATTTTAAGCTTATAATGGAAACAAATTTAAAGTTGTTCCTCATGGAATGCTTTTCCGCTACAGGACTTTTTAGTGCATTTGGGTGAACAATTTGCTAAAAGATATCTCACTTTGGGCCATAGTTACTACAATGAACTTTTTTATTTTTTTAACCATAAAAGGAAGAAAATTATGAATTTTTTTATCGATTTTGCAACAAAAAATATTAAATTTTTTTTACATGTAATAAAATTACGGTTTATGGATTTTACCTAAAAATTTATTTAATATTTGTTTTGTAACTGACACAAAATTACGAATTATTTGATACCCATCTAACAATAAAACTCAAAAGATTTTTTTTTTTTTTTTTTTTTTTTGATAAAATGTTCTAGACCTGTGACTTCCGATCGGTGGTAGGGAACTAAAGATCCATTTTAATTTTTTATTTTTTTTTTATTTTTTTTAATATTCAGTAAATCATTTATGGCGTGAATATAAAAAAATACATATAAGTGGTTCTTGTAAATCTCTACCGAATAAAAATAGACAAAATTATGTATCAATATCATTTAAAATCTTGAAGCTAGGTTGTGTTGATTTCTTATAAGAAGCTGTCAAACTTAAACATTTTTTTAAATTTTTGAAAAATTCAATTTTCATCAGCTTTCTGTGTATTTATTTTAAATATAAAGTCTTTTAAGGTAAAAATTTTAAATTTTAAACCATCAACTTCAGATATTTAAGTGTTCTTTTCTTTAAGTATTTATAAGTTATATTTTGTCCTTATATCTTTGTTATTTTTTCCCAAAATTTTGCTAAAATACACTAATTTTCAATTTTCATAGAATGCAACTTAAAATGTTACAGGATGTTTGTTCTAAAATTTTTCTGAAAATGGTATAATTGTCCATTTTAATACTATGAAAAAAAAAATGGTGCGCATATATAGCCCGATTTGAGAAAGTATTTTTTTTTTAAAAAAAAAAAACTCCAGTAGATTTCATACAAAAAACAGCAAACATGTGCAGATATTTTCTTTGCTTTATCAAACATTAAACAGTGCGCCAGAATCGAAATAAATCTGTAACTTCTAATCGGCTGTTTGGATTTACATGAAGTTTCACATAGGCGTAGCAGAGGACAGTAGCATTTTGAATTTAGAAGCAGGATCCCATACACGGGGATTCAAAATAGGGTACTAGTGTCATAAAAAAATGTTTAACCACTAGCGAATTTTTGTTCCTTACCCGATTTCCAATATTTTCATACCATCTTAAAGTCCTTGATAAATCCGTAATAAAACATGCTTGCATGCATTACTTATCTTATATATTTTTCGAGTTATATATACATTTGAAATTTAAAAAATCTTAATTTTACAAGATCTTGGTCAAGATTTTCCCATATATAGAAAAACATTTTCAACCGATTTTATTATATTTTAAACAGTTGGTTAAAAAATAAAATTATATATTGAACAAAGAAAATTTTGAGTCGTTATCTTAATTGAGTCAAATGTTAAACGATTTTGAATTGGAAAGTTTCCAAAAATTAACAAACAGACGGACAGATGGACGGACATTAGAATTCTCTCAAAAAAATCTTAAAATTCGAATAATATTTTTTCACTTCTCTGTTAATATGAAAACCAAATATAACTATTAAAATTTTGATATCATCTTTTGATTTTGATATCACCTTTCCCTGAATTAAGTGCCATTTTCGACCCATTTAACCCAAATGTATAGACGGACGGACATTGCCATTCAGCCAAAAACATTTTAGAATTCCAAAAGTGCATTTCTTTACTAACTAATAAATAGAAAAAATATAACGTGATCATCAACATTTGTATATCACCTTTGCCTGAATTAAGCGTCATTTTCGCCTCATTTAACCCAAATGTATAGACGGACGGACATTACTATTCAGCCAAAAAACATCCTACAATTCAAAAAATAAATTTTTTACTTACCAATAAATATAAAAATTAAACGTGATCATTAAAGTGCTAATACCACACTTCCCTGAATTATGCATAATTTTCGACCCATTTAAATCTAATGTATAGACGGACGGACATTACCGTTCTGCTAAAAAAAAATCTTAAAATGATAAAACTGAATTTTTTTAAATAATAATCAATAAGAAAATAAAACGTGATCATTAAAATATTGATATCACCTTTCCCTGAATTAATCGCCATTTTCGACCCCCTTTACCCCAATGTACGACGCCTTTGAAAAATAAAATTTTTTATAACTAGCAAATGTTCCCTTTTCGTAATGAATTAAATTTTCAAACTTTGCTTATTTGGTAAAATTAAAGAAAAAAGAAATTTCAAATTTGAAATTTATTTATTTTTGGATACATAATAGCTAGGGTGATCGATTATTCGACTTTTATGAGAAACCGGTTTTCGAATAGTTCGAATAGTTGGTATTTAAAAAAAAAACGGTTGCACTTTTTGAAATTCAGAAAAAACCGGTTAACCGGTTTTTTGGAGAAGTTAATATTTATATCAATAGACTACATTCTTTAAAAAATCAATTCTTATAATTAAGTTAAAATTTATTAAATACAAGCATAAAAGCCTAACAATGTCAGGAAAAATAATATAATAATGACAATATGCACAAACAAATCCGAAAATTAAAAGAAAAAAATATGAACAACATTTAGACACCTTCCTCTCCCTAATCGAAGTCAATTATTTGAAGCCGTTCAAATTTATTGGAATTATATTGATTAAAGTTTTAAATTCGTAAACCTTTCAAAATAAAAAAATCGTCGTAAATGCGCTCCCTGGCCGAAATAAAGAATAAGTTTTTTATAGGATTTGGAGAGCAAACAACAAGTATAGCAACTCAAAAGTTCTTAATACCAAAACAGACTTTTTAGTCCCTGATAGAAACATCTGGCACTGTTAGAATTTGTTGAACGAATAGTTTTATAAGTATGACGATTTTTAGTTTCTTACGTCATCTGGGAGCTTCAGAAAGCTTTGGAAAGGAAACATTGCTTAGGAAAGATATATTTAAATCCATATATATAGATCCACGTATTTTCGCTCCCTGATAGAGATTTCAAAATCTGGCTCCGTTAGGATTTGTAGGACGTATAGGGTTATAATTAAGCTGAATTTTAATTTTCTATGTCTTCTGGGAGCTTTCAGAAAGCTCTGGAAAGAGAAAAAATTCTTACAAAAAGACACATAAATCCTCTTATATCCGCTCCCTGATAAACATTTCAAAATATGGCTCCATTAGGATTTGTTGGGCAAAAAGTTTTATAATTAAGCCAAATTTTAATTTTCTATGTCGTTTGGTAGCTTTATAAAGCTCCGGAAAGAGAAAAAATGCTAAGCAAATTATATATCTAGATGACTAGAAGATAATTTATAATTATGTTTCAAAATTGTAGAAAAAATCATCTAAATTTTAGTTAGCATAAACAGAAACCATGGATTAATATGGAGATAGTATAATAATTAAGTCTCAATTGAAACGATTCTGCAGGTGGAACTTTTTTAACACAACACCTTTAAAAAATAAAGGAAATATTGGACCAAAAAATTTAAATTGGGTCATACAGGATAATTATTAATTATTTATTTGTTTAATATTACAGAATAAATTCCAATTTAGACTTAAACTATATTTTAAAAACATAAGAAATCAGTCTTTATGAATATTTAAAAAATTATTCCTAAATTTTCAAATATCACTATCACTATTTAGTACATGTTTTCTGAAATAAAATGCTATTTTTAAAACCGGTTTTTTGTGTTTAAAAAAACCGGTCTATTCGACATTCGAAAAATGAACATTTTGAAAAAACCGACAGCACATTGACTGAAAAAACCGGTTTTAAAACCGGTTGGAAAACCGCATCGATCACCCTAGTAATAGCACAGCGTACGTTTAACAAATTTCAAAACACCCTCAAGATCTTGGGTTATGCCAAAAAATGGTGTTTTTGGATAAAATAATAAGTATAATAAATATTTTCCTTGTTTTATAGATTATCTTTCCGGGATCATTGTTAAAGGCAAATACATTATTTTTAGTTACGGTAAAGAAAGTTGTGACCTTGGGGTACTTGCACAGAGAAGGCAGCATGATATCACCAATTCAGTGCACATGCAGACAACATTATATTTCAATCGCAACTAAGAATTAATTATGCCAGACTAGTCCACGTAATATTAAGACTAATTGATAGAAATAATAGTCAGGTTCTGTTGGCTTTTGTTATTTCACTGTTCGGCACTGATGTGTCACCAATCCAGAAAATAGAAACCAAATATTCTACTTGTAGAGAGTAGTGTCCACATTAAGTAATCTACAAAAGAGTTGAAATATAAATTTTATATATAAAAAAAACTTAAATGAAATAAGAAATGGAGTAGAAGAAGAAGGGCTGCTTTACGATACTCCTGAACTAATTCTAAACAAGTTAGATGAGATCTTGTCTACAACAATTCCAAAAGTCCTGTTTAAAATACTTAATAAGACGGAAATTCAACACAGGGTTCTTAGCCTATTTCCGTAATGTTGAATCGGTTAAAACTTTAAAAATTTAGAGTGGCAACACCACTCCAACTTCAATAAATACTAACAGTATAATCGCCCATATACCAATACACTCCTCATGTCTACATATGTATGTTTCCTCACCCATGTAAGTTTGATGATGTGTATTTTATGTGGTATAATAATGAAATATTGTTTTTTATTTGACACATGTCTTTTCACATTGTGCTCGTTAAAGATTAGATGTTTGTTTTTATTTTCTTTTTTTTTATTTCATTCGACGTTATTCTTGTGTTAAAATTAAAATGCTGGCTCTATATGATTTTCCAATATTTTTTTGATTAATTGGAAGCCCCATTGATTTACAGGACACTCATACTTGTTCTCTATTCTTGTTTTGCTTTATTATTATTATTATTTTTTTTTTTTTTTTTCTTTTTCTCTCTTTATCTAAGTGTCTATGGAAAACTTATCAATGGGGAGTCTTTCAGCAGATGAAAAACAACAACAGTAGCAAAAAAAATATTATTTCCGCAAAAATATTCTAAAAGAAAAAATGTTTTTTGTGTATTAAATTTTACTTAGAATTATGTTTTATTTGGGCGACTTCGATTAATGTATGAATGGCTTGAAGTGAGAGTCATTAGTAAGAATATTAAATTTTTATTTATTCTTTTAATTGATTTTAGTAGAAATTGAAAGAAAACGAAGTTTATATGTACTATTTATAGTACAAAGAAGTTTCTTACATTAAAAAAATACATTTTTTTAGCTGGTTTTGTTTCTGGAAAAAATAGGATTAATTTATAATTTTTGTTGTCTTTTGAACTTAAAAGTATAAAATTAACTACAAATTTAACTATAATAAAATGAATTTAAATCAATTAAATTTGGTAATATCAGTCATGTAGGTAAATTATTAATCAATTGGTTAACCTAACCGTATTGTATTTTGTAAGAACACATATTACTGAGAGGCGGATTTATATGCATTTATTTTTTGAAAATATGTGCCTAAAAAAATCCCTAAAAATTTCAAAATTTTTTTATATTTATTAAATAAAAAGAAAAGAAAAATTTTTTAATAAAAAAAAAAAAATCATGATATTTGAGTACTTAATGAACCGAAATCCTCTAACTTACTATTAGTTTCAGAAAGAATTAGTTGCATCGATAATATCTTCTTCTTCGTTCTAAAATAAACGATTTTAAAATTGCAAAAATTATGATTTTTTATGTTTTTCTGGACGAAAAAGTGTATACTTTTCACTAAAATAATATTTTATTTAAGAACATATAACAATTTTATACTTTTGTGAAAGGTATCTTGAGTGAGTGGATTATAAAATTAAATACAAGCCCAAACACCCAACAATACTATATACAGATCATCCCAACTTTGACCAATTTTTAATCAAAATTTTTATTTTAGCCAGTTATAAGAATCCCAAAGTGCAGTTCTTCAAATCGAATATAGTTTCTAAAACTCTAATATGTTCTAAAAAGTTTGCCAATGGCTTTTTCCAAACTTGCAATAAAAATGGACTGTATGAAAAAAAATTCTAAAAAAACCATTTTGGAGAACTTCGTCGTTTCTTTGGTATTGTGGGATTCTTTTTGAATTTTAATTATTTCTATAAAAATATGTTACATATTGATTAAGATTTGAATGCTACATCCAGCGATTGCTAAGGTATTCTTTATAACGTTACGGAAAATTTCGATGAAGCGACTGCCTAGCCATTTCTTTCTACTTCGTTGTATACACGGACAGTGACATATAATATGTTCCACTGTCTCTATTTCCTCATCATCTTCACACATTCTGCAAAGACCAGAGGAACCTACTTCCCAATTGTATGTCATCTTCCCCATCATGGTTTTCAGGTTTCCTCTTTTCATACCTAATAGTAGATTTTTATCTGCCATATCAAGTTTCGGCCATAGAACCCTTGATATTTTGCAGTCCGTTCTGCTATTCCATACATGTTGGTTGGTTCTCTCCCGAACCCATTCCCTAATTAACCTGAAGTAAAAGCCTAAGGGTGGTTTCACATTACTTTCACGTTCAGCTCCATCCAAAGTCGAGCCGTTCCAAGCTAATTCATCAGCTATTTCATTGTCAGCTATCTCCCAATGACCCGGTACTCAGCAGAGTCTTATATGATAATCTCTCATCAATTTTCTAAGAGCCTTCCTACAGTCGCTAAATAGCCTAGACTTGACAAAATGTCCATTCAAGGCCCATAACGGTGCCTGGCTATCCATATGCAGAATTACTTCTGCATTCTTCTCAATTTTCCCCGCTATCAATTATGTGGCCCTAAGAATACCCAGAATTTCCGCTTGGAATACACTACAACTATTTAAGAGTTCTAGTCAAAAAAATATACACCCACACCGGAGCTAGAGCATGGCCATTGAGACTGATTTCGTTTAAAAGTTTGGAATGTCCTACTCTGATTGATCCCATTAGCCCTAGTTCATTAAGTCTAAGCTGACTCCTTGCAGCCATTCCCATCACATACTCTTCAATGGGTAAGAGATGCAGAATGACGTCAATGCCGCCTGAGGTGAGCTTCTTATGACGCCTGTCATGCTAATCGAAGCACATCTCTGTGCTTTAGACAGAAGATTTCTACGACTTCCTATTCTCATTGCCTCCTAACATACTAAACACCCATACGTTAGAATTGGTCTCGCTACCGATAAGTAAATCCATTTTACCACCATCGGTTTGAGGCCCCAATTCTTAACTATGGAGTTCTTGCATTTGTATTAGGCGTTTAGACCTCTCTTAAGCCTTTCCTGAAAATACCGTCTAGACCAGGCGACTTGTAAAGTCCAAAAATATTCACCGCCCATATTACCTTATCCACCTAGACTGTGTCACTAACCACTTCACTTAATTCCCAATCAGATATACATCTATCTAGAATCTAAAGATTTTACCTGCCTGTGTAACTGCCTCTATGTTTCTACAGCCTGGAAAATTATTTTGCATAAGCAAACTCAGAGACTCAGAGCTGTACTACGTCCATGAGTTGTCCGCGCGCTGAATATAACCAGGAGCACTTGGATCCTTGGATAATATTAGCCTGAATCTAGACAACTCATTTAAGGAATCGATGGACTCATAGTAGTTTCTCCACGAGTCCCTCTTAGTTCTTTTATACATGCCTTGTACCTATTGAAACTTTCCTTATAGCTGTTCCAATCCTCAAACCTACGTGTTAGTTTGACCCTATTGAACAGCCTTCTAACAGTTGACCTTTGGTTCCTAAGGTTCTTAGTCCACCATTTTGGCAGTTCTCTCTTTCCCGGAAATTTTACCGGACAAGTTAGTTCGTATCAATTAACTTTCCCTATGAAATCCTCCACTAAATTTTCAACTCCCTCCGATGACAATTACCATCTTGGAGCGGCATTCAGCTCTCTATCCATAATGGTCCTAAAGGAGTTCCATTCGGTTCTTCTAGAGTTGCTATATGATTCTGTTTTGACCCCGTGAAATTTAAACTAAAGGATATCCTGCAATGATCCGAAAAATAACATTCTCTAGCTACCCTCCAGTTCATAACATAATCGCTCCTAAATTTCGTCAGTGTTATATCTATAACTTACTTCTGAATGTCGGCCCTTATTACAGATAATCAATTTGAAAATGTTTGGCATTTGAACGAATTTTAGAAATTTTATTTATTACGAATAGTTAAAACTATTTTTGCTTTTAGTTCAGGACAATACAATCATTGATTAATATAAATATTTTGTAAAATAAATAAAAAAAAGTGAAAATAAATGAATTTTTAGAACGAAAAAATGGTAATAATTTCTAACAAAATTTAAATTTTAAAAATTTTAAAGCATTTTTATTATTATTTAATAGGGCAAAAACAGAATTTTTATCAAATTTGTATTCTTTACTTCTTTTAATTTGAGTTACGAAATTAATCTAAAAAATTTTTTTTTAAGTTTGTATTTGTGGGGAAGATCGTTATTTTACGATTACAAACGGTTTGGTCGCCACACACATGGTACAATGATGTGCGCAAAAAAGTGGTTAAAAAAAAGTAAAAAAAAAAGGTTCGTTGTGTGCATGTACATTTATACATACATGTAGATATGTATAAAAAAATAATTTTTAGCGGTATGAATTGTCGAAAAAACAAACATGACTATAAAAACTCCAATGATATTTTTTTATTTTAAATTTGTAAGTTTGTATGTATGCAAGTATATCAACTAATTTTTTTGGCTGTCATGCAAATAATTATTTAAAAAGTAGCGATCGTAAAAAATAATGCTTATTAAGTTCTAATTTTCCCATATCTCTAATTGAAAACATGTATTTACATACATATTTACATGCATACATATGCAAATAGAAACCACTCAGACTCAATTAACTAATAAGTTGAATCAAAGAACTTGTAAGTTGAATGTTATTGTTTAAGTATGGCGATGCCTTGTTTCAACAAACCTGTACGTTAAATCAAAATTAGGGAACAAATTCATTGAAAGAACGAACTTTTTCATTGTATTTATGTACTTTTTTTGGTTCATATAATATATGAATAATAATATTATACATATTTAGACAATGATAATTGATTTATAGTCCTTAAAAATTTAATGGTTTCTTAAAAAAGAAACAATTTTAAAAATTAAAAACAAAATTCTTATTTTGGGGACTCAAATCAAGATAATGAATGCTTGAAGAATGTTATTTATGAATTATAAAATTTAATTGTAATTTACATATGTTTGAAAATATTAAAAACAAAAAAAAGCAAATCATTTTTTACATATGTACATTATAACTTTTTAAGGGGTATAACTTTATAAGGGTCTAACGTTATGGGATATGCAAAGCTATTAAGGAACGTGATATTAAATTTTCGCGATCGTTAAAGAAGTTTCCGTGCCAAACGCAGTGAAGTTTTGAATTTAAAATATTTTTAAATTTCCTCATATAAGTAATGCATTATTTTTATTAGAAACCAAATGATATTCTCTCAATATTTTCATATTTTATTTTATTTTTATAAAAAGCTATAACTTTGCATATTTTGTTGCAAAAATTTATAAAATTTTTTAACTTTATAGTCAACATTAATATTAAAATGAGTTTTAAATGAATTATTCGTTATATTTGGCGGTTAAGTGGTGATTTTTATGTCTCTTTAATTGAACAAAAGCTGAAAAAATTCTGACCAATATGACTTTACCATTCAATTTTTTTTTTTTTTTTGTAGTTATTAAGGAAATAATTAAAAACCATCTTGTCCTAAACAGAATATTTAGTATAGTACCAATTTTTATTACCAATATGAAAAATAAGCTTTTTTTTTTGGCGTGTTTAATATTGCACCCTAAATAAGCCGACTATTCGAGTATATTTCACTATAACTCGAGAATGGTATGCACGATTTATATAAATGATACACCAAAATATGCGAAATAAAATTAACTTTAAGTCGTCTACTCTCAATAGTTTAGGAGTTATTTCGAAATAAGTGTCCCAAAGTTTCCTTCTAAATTGAAGATTTTGTTTACTTAAATTTCTTTTTAAAAGTAAAAACATCAACAATGTTTCAGTATATCATCTTTATCTCAAAGCTAGTAAAACCACGAGTAAATAAAGCTACATATCATAAAAATTGATGCACAAATCTTGATTTCATTCACAGTTAAGTATAAATACCCATGCATACCTACAATTAAGTGGAGAGCAAATAAAAAAAATAGGTGGATTAAATGGAATTTAACGTGCTACACACAGAAAAAAGATTGGTTGGAAAACCATGATCATAAATAAAATTTAATAAAATTAACAAATAATGCGTTGCAATTATTTAAAAACAATTAATTCAAAAAATTTTTAATATTCATTTTAGTTAAAACATAATTATGAACAAAAGAAGGTTCCTGCTAAAGAAAATTTAGTTTGAAAAATAAATTTTGATATTTTTAAATTTTATTTGGAGCAGTTAGAATATACAACCAAATTAATTATAGGTATATAGAGTTCGACTACTATATATTGGTGTTTAAAATTCTTAATTAGTCTCAATATTAAAAAATATTCTGTTAGTACCGAATAGCCAAAAATTTGATATTCACAACTAAAAATTTAATTATTTTTTTATGACGTTAGTTAATAAATTAATTTTTTTCTATCTGTTTTTGTTTTTTTTTTTTAATTGTGGAGAAAATTTGTAAGAATTAAATATCAAAATAAATATATGTATATTAACTTCAAAACCTGTGTGTATATAATATAAATAAATTTATTGTGCAAATTTCAGTATAATAATATTCGTAGTTAAAAACGTTGCAGATAAAAAATATACGAAAACTGTTTAAATCAAAATATCATTTGCCTCAATCTCAGGTCCTATAAGTTCTATGAGAATTGTGCCGCATTTATAATTTGGAATTCTATTTATGTTATTAAAGAAACAATTATAGTTTAATTGCCAATTCTGAGTCGTGAGAAATTGCAACACTTTTAAAAAGTGTAATTGATTATAGATTTGTTTTAATATTTTGTATGTTCATTTCTAGGTCTAGTATAATTGCTACTAAATGTCTTAAACTATGTGCAATATCGACTACAAATTATAATTCTCAAGAAATCATAATGTTTGTATAAATGCGAAACTATGCGATGATTCTTTACTTATTTGCACTTAAATCAAGAAGCAGATGCGATTACAAATTGTTTAATTTTTCTCCTTGTTTTGTGTTAGTTTTTGTTTTTATAATGTTTATATTTTATTACATTTTATTTTAACTTTTTTTATTGTTATCAATAAAACTAAATAAAGAGAAATGTCAAATTGTTTTAAATTTAATTCACAATAGTCTAATAGAAACCAACCAAACATTCGATTATTCTAATCGAATTTTGTAGATAGTTATTACAACCGAACAAATTCGATTGGCAAAGAATTCGGTTGTGGTAATGAATCTGTTTTCTCTGTGTAAACAAGAATCAGCTTTCACTTTTTTTCTATCACACACTTGTATATCTCGAGAACGGTTGTGCAATTAAGATAAATTAAACTCCAATAGATAGCGATTTAAATTATATTTAAGCAGAATTTACGTAATTTTTTATTCAGTTAACATTTCCGTAGTTATTCGGCAATTAATAGCGAAAAAAAATTAAAACAATTTTTTTTTTTTTTTTTTTTTTTTGATAAAAAGTGAAAATATTGATCCATAACTCTGAAATTCTTGAGCAAATAAAAAATATTGTTGACATACCTTGAACACAATTTTTGTATGTATCTTTTGGTGTACTATTTATCAAAATCGTGTAAAAGGTTCTTAAGTTATAGCCCAAATTGGACAAACCAATCTCGAGTTTTATAGCGTTACCGCTGAATAAGGTGATGATATTAGTCATGCCCATACAAAAAAAAAAATGTAAAAGCACATTCTTGTTTTACTTGTCAAAATCTATCTAGTCCACCCATTTTTGTTTAAAGAAAATTTTTTTTTTTTTTTTTTTGCCCACCACGTATTTCTGCTCAATTGTATGTATTTTGTCATTCCGTGTGTAACATATCGAAGGAATCATCTAAGACCCCACAAAGTATATATTTTCTGGGCCCTGGTTAGATTCTGAGTCGATCTAGCTATGTCCGTCCGTCTGTCTGTCTGTTAAAATCAGGATAGAGCTCGAACGGGGCAACGTAGGGAGACGAAATTTGGCAAAAATATTTATCTTATATAAGGTTTGTTTGGTATTGAAAATGGGTAATAATAAACAAAAAAGTTATGGGCTAAAAACTAGAAACACAGGGTGTCCGTTTCATACTTTTCTGCTGATATTTCTTCAATAAAAGCACGTACGACAACGAAATTTTGTACGTATAGTTCGGGGGTCGACATAAACTTGGAAACCAAAAACGGGCGTGGTCCACTCACTTTACTGCCCACCTCCCATATAAGGTGAAAATCTACGAAATTGTGTTTAAAGAGTTCAAGGACCAATGTAAACTCGGAAACAAAAAATGGGCGTGGACCGCGCACTTTACTGCCCACTTTACCGCCCCCTTCCATATAACGTAAAATTTGAAAAAGTTGATGGTTGGTATATAGATTCGGCCGGGCCGAATATATAAGCGCTTCTTGATATTTTCATTTATCAAATGAAATTTTAGTAACAGATCTAAAATTTTGCATGAAAAAGTTTTTTTTCGGACACTTATTTCAAAACAACTCCGAAACTATTGAGCACATACAAAAATGAAGTTTGGGTGACTTGAAGATATTTTTAGTCCGCATCTTTTGGTGTATCACTTATGTCAATCATACACACCGAGTTATGAGGAAATATAATAGAGTAATGGCCTTGCTATGGGCGAAAATATTAGACACGCTCATAAAAAATCCAGATATGATGGAAAAAACTGATAAAAGATTCATGTTTAGCACATTAAAATACATCAAGTCCAACTATTCGTCTTTGGGGAGGATTTTTTTTTTTTTTTTTTTGTCGGCCAGTGTAATTTAATAAAAAAAAATGTCATATGGTTTTAGAAATTGCTTTCTGTGCGGAAAGTTTTTCATCGAAATAAATTTTGAAAATGATTTTTAGTATCTGTACATCATGGGTTTTTTTTTTTTTTTTTTTTTTTTTTTTGTTTAAAAAAAAAGTTATATCCCTAATGTACATATTCATATTCATTAACAGTCATTTGAATGTTAAATTAACAAGAAAACAATTTCCTTCTACAAATAAAAATAACATAATACCGGAATAGAAACATCCAACTGCGTAACAATTTGTTTAACAAAATAGAAAATACATTAGTTATACTACTTTTTTCTCGAATTCTTGACATCCATAAGGAAAATATGTGACACTGATTAGTTTTCTCAGCAGGTTGGCATGTTTTGACATACACAAGGTCTTTAAAAACTTTAACATACCAATGTCATTCATTTATACAATTTTCACATTCATACATTTATTTCTAACAGCAAACAATCATGGACTATTTTGTAATCTACATAAATATTTATTTTTTTTTTTTTTAACAAAATGACCCGTCTGCACTTTCAATTTGTAAATAGAATGAAAAACAAACAAAACAGTAAAGAAAAAAACAACAAAACGGAAGTTAGTATGTAAATTAAATCGGAAATGAATATTAAAGTGTAATTTCCGTTGAAAATAACGAGACATACACATATATACACACACAAAAGGTGTTTAAGTTTAACACACTTGGTCGCACAAAAAGAAATGTAAAGAATTATTTTAAAATTTCTCTTTCTTGTGTGTTCTTTGGTTTGAGTAAAAACAAAAAAAAAAAAAAAAAAAAATACTTTTTATTTGTCTGCAGTAGGCTTAAGACAAAATAAAACTTTTTGTAAATTAAATTTTATTTGATTTTTTATTACATTTCCTTTTTTTATTTTTACATTTCCTATTTTTATTTGCTTTTATTTTTTTTTTTTTTCATGATTAAGTACAAATATTTTTTCTTTATTTTCTTTTGTCTCTTCTTTTATTTTATATTTTCATACGTTTTGTTTTAATTTAATATATCACTTTTCAATTTAACATATCACTTAAAGTATATGTCTGTGTATGAGTGTTCAAACATTCAACCAATTGTGTATGTAAATGTGCAATTACTAGTGCATTTCTTGCTACTCTTATACTACACATTCCTTCATTTTGTGAGGAAAAAGTTATTGCAAATATGAAATTTATTTTTCATGCAAATAAAAAAGAAGAAAAAGAGTATAAGGAGAAATATAAAAGGGATAATCTGTTAAGATCTGCAATTCATTTAATTAATGACACTCATACGCCACATGAGACAACAAAATGTCCGAAACTGGTAATAAAAACTGGTAAAGAACTGGCATGTATACGATATTGTTTTATTTAAATGAAAATATATTTTCTCAAATAACTGTTTTTGTTTGGAAAGACTTGATTAAGGGTATATTATTTATTTTATGGAATAAACTTAATGCCTCTTCCTTGATATTTTTATATTAAAAACTGTGTAACGCAAAATATGTAAGTAAAATATGTAAGGTTATTTTTTTAGTCCATTGAAGCTGAAATTGTTGCACTAAAGTTAGTTCGTCCAACAGAAGAAAAAGGATTTAATGTATATTCCACTAATAGTAATAAAAAACAATTAGAAGGTTTATATTGAAGGTTTTATTGAACCAGTTTATGAAGTAACTGCAATAATGAAACGTATTATGTTAAACATGCCCCAAAAGATGTCATTATTTCACATACGGAATATTAATTTCCCGTTAAGTTGAGGAATTAATTTAGCAATAACCGCTAAAAACCCATCTAATTATCTCAAAAAAAATCGGTTATGACAAAAAAACATTTTTAAACTAAATTTTTTTTCGAGCTCCTTCAAAAAAAAAAATATTAGACTAAGTAGATGGAATTCCGCATGCTAAACTCGAATCTGATTTCAGTTTTTTTCCATCAGGTCGGGATTTTTTTTTTTTTTTTTATGGGCGTGTCTAATATTGTGTCCTAAATATGCCGATTACTCGAGTATATTTCACTATTACTTGAGAAGGTATTCACGATTTATATAAATGATATGCGGAATAAAATTGGCTTTAAATAGCTTTTCTATCAAATTTTTATCCGCTCAATAGTTTAGGAGATATTTCGAAAAAAAATTTGTTTTATGCAATATTCAAGAATTCTTTTGTTTACTTAAACTTTCTTTTAAAAGTGAAATCATCAAAAATATTTAAGTTTATATAAAGCCGGCAAAACTACGAGTAAATAAAGCCACGTATCATAAAAATGTATGCACAAATCTTTTGTGGATTCACAGTTAAGTTTGGATACCCATGCATACCTATAGCTAAGTGGAAATACACTAGTGGGCAAAAAAAAAAAATTCTTTTTTTTACTTTTTTTTCTATCACGCACTGATTTTGTTTATGAGCATGACTACTATGACCCCGCCGTTAGGCAGTCACACTTGTATAACTCGAGAACTGTTTGTCCAATTATGATAAATTGAACCTTAATATATAGCGACTTAAATTGTCTTCGAGCGAAATTTATATAATTTTTGGTCCTGTTAATATTTCCGTAGTTATTCGGTAATTAGTACCGAAAATTTAAAAATTTATTTTTTTGAAAGGTGGTGGAAATTTTGATCCATAACTCTGAAATTTTTGGGCGAATGAAAAATATTGTTGACATACCTTGAAGACAATTTTCGTGTGCATCTTTTGATGTATCACTTATCGTGTAAAGGATTCTTGAGTTATAGTTTAAGTTTGAAAAACCATTCTCGAATTTTATAGTGCGACCGCTGAATAAGATGATGATATTATTCAGGCACATAAAAAAAATCAGTATCCGATAGAAAAAAAGTGAATGCAGATTCTTGTTTAACTCGTCAAAATCCACCTAGTCCACCTATCTTTGTTTCAATAAAAAATAAAAAATAAATTTGTTTGGCCACCTCTCTATTTCTGCTCAATTGTATGTAACATGGGTATTTTTACTTAACTGTGAATAAAATTTAGATTTCTGCATCAATTTTGAAGATACATACCTTATTTTATTTGCAGCATTACCAGCTTTAAGATAAAGATTATAAACTGTAACATTTTAGATGTTTTCATTTATTAAAATAAATTTTAGTAACAAAAAAATCTAAAATTTAGCATGAAAATGATTTTTTTCTGACACTTATTTCAAAATAACTCCGAAACTATTGAAAACATAAAAAAAATTAAGTTTGGAGAATTTAAAGATATTTTTAGTACTCATCTTTTGGTGTATCACTTTGATCAATCGTACACACCGTTCTTGAGTTATGAGGAAATATACTAGAGTAATGGCCTTACTATGGGCGAAATATTAGACATGCCCATAAAAAAAATCCAGACCTGATGGAAAAAAACTGAAAGCAGAATCGTGTTAAGCACATCAAAATACATCAAGTCCAACAATTTGTCTATGGGAAAAGATTTTTTTGTTGACCAGTGTTATTACATAAATAAAGAGACAATTATTTAGAGTATTTATTACAGAAAATATATTTGGAATCGTATAAGACTAAATATTTTCCTAATGAAATAAGTCCTAATTAAATAAGTCACAAATTATATACATATGTATATTTTAAAATTTTTTGAAGCTTTAATATTAATATTTATGAGTACAGCGTTATTCCTTTCCTTTATAAAAATTTCTTGATTTCCATTAGAATCTAAAAAATTAATTTTTAAATAGAAAAAATTATAAAAATCGGGTAACGTTTTATTGAAAATGTCTCTGTAGTACTGTTGACTTTCAGCTAAATGTTTTTTTTTTTTTCAAGTTATTAATAAGATATGGTAAATTGAAAAACGTTTTCTGTTGAATTCTAAAAAAAAAAAATCGCGCGATTTTTTATTAAAAATTTTAGCCTGCGGCGCTTTACCATACTGATTCTCTTTTTCCATATATTTATTACAAGCTTCAAAATAGTTCTTTTTTGAAAAAATTTAATAAGAAGTCGCGCGATTTTTTCGAATGTGGCGCTTCATCGCTTCCAGCTATTATAATCATCTTCATTAATAGGTAAATTTAATATTAGTATAACACTTATTTCTTACAATAACACTGATATCAGTATAAAATCACTAATAAATAGCAAATAAAATTGTTTTATTAACTGAAAAAGTCTGGTGTATTAACATTTCAGATTATAATCAGGGCCGCTAAAAAATCATGTTGTTCTAATTACGTTACCTATTGCGTATTACTTGAAACAATATATTATTTAAGTTATGCTTCGGCTTTTGTACAGTCATCATCACTAAGATGTCTAGAAAAACTACCTAATTGACAATAATATTATTTTCATTTAAGAGTTAAAAAAATTACATAACTTTTAATAAATAAAATTGCGTTTTCTGAAAAATTAGATTCTTGGAGTTATGAGAAACAAAGCGATATGCATTACAAAACATGTAAGATTTCAAAATAATACTCTTCAAACTTGCTGAAATAAATGACTTCTTAAAGGATTGTAAATATGGTTCATAAATAAAGTCTTAATTAGACTTTCATTCAGAAATTTAAAAATTAACCCAAATTTAAGAAAATGAAATAAATCCTTAAAAAATTAAATAATTTCTTACTTCTTTGAAAAATTAAACAAAACCCAAAATAATTTTTTTAGGGGATTTATTTCATTATTAGTATTTTTAAAAAATGAAATAATTTCATAAGAAAATGAAGTTACTCCCTAAAAAAAATTAAATAAATTTCCAAAAAAATTAGGAGTTATTTCATATGAAAGAACTTTTAAAATGTATGGAATTTTTTGGGACTTATTTCATTTTCGTTTTTTGAAGTTATTTCATTGGGAGCTATTTCATAGAGCCCTAAAGACAATCTTCTTGAGTACATCACCAATCAATTTTCGAAATACCCCCAAAATTTTGACATATTTTCAACAAAAATTTTGAGATTAGTTACAAAATGTACCTAGCTCCCTAAATTTTAGGTAAATTTTGGATTTTTAATTGATTAGGAAGAGCTTTTAACTATTTAAAATCCTTTTCTATTTTAAAACTTTAACATTGATAGAATTCTTTATTTAAGACTAAACATACGTATTTCTTTCTAAAGTCTTAATGATATTTTGTTTACAATAAAATGAGAAATCAATCTTTAAAATCGTTTAAAAACTCAAAAATTTTATCAAAAATGTTCATCAATATTCATATACAGTGCACGAGAAAACCTAAGCATACAGAGTAAAAGTTTAAATTTTTGCTACCTATAAATGTAATAAAAATATGAATTGTCTTCTTAAACACTGCAATCTAAGTGCATGAAGGAGTTTATGGAAAATATTATATTTTATATGGCTTATTTGGAAAAAACTTCGAACGAAATAACCTAAGCACACAAAATAAAAAATTTGTGATAATTATGATGCATTAGTCAGCATTTAATTAAAACAATACATTTTAGCATTAATGCTTCCCTAATAATTGAACCGTGTATGATTTAAAATGTTTCATTGTATTAATGTAACAGTAATTAACGAAATGTCCCGTTGAACCTATTGAATTAAATAACAGTCTGCCAGGTTGACAACATTCAGAGAATGTGGATGATTTTTGTCAAATATCTGAAAACTAAGCCGAAATAAATTTTATCATATTTATGTGTTCAAACAAATTTTATTTATTATAAAATATCATGCAAATAGTTACAGCAAAATATTACTTAAGGGTTTTATAATTACAGAAAATTATGATAAACGTTCCTTTACTTATAAAAAGTATTATTGCAACTTGGTCCATACATTTCAGAGAGATATCGCCTCATCAAAAATTAAAAGTCAACAAAAAACGAGAGAAAAAGATATAGTCGGTCAAGCCCGACCATATGATACCCTACACCATTGTGTACAGTATAATTCGGGGAGAGGTCTTTTATTAGACTTGGAGTCAAATGTAGACCGATACTCATAAGTGTAAAATAAGATATACAAATACAGAATATTACGTTGATGCTGACATTTATATGGATTTATTCACTTTTGGGTGATCCCGAAAGGGGGCCTTATATGGGAGCTATGGTAAATTATGGACCAATCTTAGCAAAATGTAGTACTATCTTTTATGTCTATATAAAACTTATTTGTGTCGAATATTAACTTGATATTAACATTTAAATAGGATTTATGGTCGTTAAAGTGATTTTCTGAAAAGGGGTTTATATGGGAGCTATGAATAATTATGGACCGATCTTTTTAAAAATCGGCACACTTATTTAGACTTATATGAAACTTATATGTGCCAAATTTTATTTAAATATTGCTATATTTAAAGGATTTATGATCGTTTAACCCTTTTCCGGGAGGACATTTGTATGGGGGCTAGTTGAAAAAATGGACCGATCATAACCAATTTCAATAGGCTTCGTCCCTGAACCAAAAGAAACCTGTGTTACAAGGTTTACATGAACGGACAGAGTCAGACGGACAGACGGACGGACGGACATCGTTAAATCGACTCAGAAAGTGATTCTAAGCCGATTGGTTTAAATTAAGGTGGGTCTTAGACCAATATTTTTGGGTGTTACAAACATCAGCACAAACGCATAATACCCTCCCCACCTATGGTGGTGTAGGGTTTAAAAATTGTTTGCTGAAAAAACTGTTCTAATAGGCCAGTTTTTTCTTAGAACTGAATTATTCCGAGAGTATGCGAGGAATTATATGCCAAACAGTTTTTGCTGAAGGGAGCCACTTTAACACTATAAAGGCACTTAAAAAAGCGTGGACAATAATAATGCAATTTTGGCGTATATTTTGTCTATAGACTTCTTTAACAATGCATTACGATTGGAATATGTTATAAGGAATACAATTATCCATAAAAACTATTAAACCGCTATAACATCTATTAAAGGACTGCGTAAGGCATCATTTTGCTTAAAAGTGTCGTACGCAAAAATTTGATGTTGTGCTGTGTCATGCATTGGCTAATGTAATGTTATGTTATTCCCTGCTTTGGCTAATGAACTGTTGTTTACTGTCATATCGAAATATGCTTACTGTCTTCGCATGTCGTCGTAATGTTGTGATATGCTTTATTTACACAAAGATAGTGAAGGAAATTGTTGTGTATGATGGTGCTAACATTTGAGTTTTAATGTAGATGTAAAAAAACTACCACCAAATGTATTGTAAGAAGCACATGTATGTATGATAGTTAAGTGATGGAGATTAAAAAAACATTTTTAAAATCGAATAACTGATTAAATAAATAAATAAATAAATAAATAAATAAATAAATAAATAAATAAATAAATAAATAAATAAATAAATAAATAAATAAATAAATAAATAAATAAATAAATAAATAAATAAATAAATAAATAAATAAATAAATAAATAAATAAATAAATAAATAAATAAATAAATAAATAAATAAATAAATAAATAAATAAATAAATAAATAAATAAATAAATAAATAAATAAATAAATAAATAAATAAATAAATAAATAAATAAATAAATAAATAAATAAATAAATAAAAAAATAAATAAATAAATAAATAAATAAATAAATAAATAAATAAATAAATAAATAAATAAATAAATAAATAAATAAATAAATAAATAAATAAATAAATAAATAAATAAATAAATAAATAAATAAATAAATAAATAAATAAATAAATAAATAAATAAATAAATAAATAAATAAATAAATAAATAAATAAATAAATAAATAAATAAATAAATAAATAAATAAATAAATAAATAAATAAATAAATAAATAAATAAATAAATAAATAAATAAATAAATAAATAAATAAATAAATAAATAAATAAATAAATAAATAAATAAATAAATAAATAAATAAATAAATAAATAAATAAATAAATAAATAAATAAATAAATAAATAAATAAATAAATAAATAAATAAATAAATAAATAAATAAATAAATAAATAAATAAATAAATAAATAAATAAATAAATAAATAAATAAATAAATAAATAAATAAATAAATAAATAAATAAATAAATAAATAAATAAATAAATAAATAAATAAATAAATAAATAAATAAATAAATAAATAAATAAATAAATAAATAAATAAATAAATAAATAAATAAATAAATAAATAAATAAATAAATAAATAAATAAATAAATAAATAAATAAATAAATAAATAAATAAATAAATAAATAAATAAATAAATAAATAAATAAATAAATAAATAAATAAATAAATAAGTTAATAAATGAATTAATTAAGAAATGTATAACAAATATATAGGAAAATCAAATTATTTTTGTTTATATACATACATATATATTTATTTATTCCTTTTACTTTAAATGCAGAGTCAATTATTTGTATTTACAATCTATTTTAGAACAAAACTTAAAATAACATTACTTGTTTTTACTATGAATTCCTTTTTATTGAGAATTATAACTATTACAGAAATAAGTCATTATTGAGAACACGACAGAGTCCATTTAAATTTCCAATTTCAAAGTTAGTTTGTAAAATTATTCAGAAAAAAATTAATTTTCATTTGAAAGGAAATTATACATTACATGTTTTATTTCTTCATTTCAAACTATTCATATTTGTAGCAATTATGCCTCAAAAGATTAGATGTAGCATTCTCGTTGAATTTATATATATTATGGCAACGACTGCATAGAATATTCATATATAGAAGGCGCATTATGTAGAAACAAAATTTCTTATGGCGGGTTCTAATCATAGAACCTGCTCTCATGTAATTCTCGCTCTCAACATTTTGCATTGATGAGGGGGATAAGTAACAAGGGAAAACTAAATCCACCACCAAAACAGAGAGAGAGAAAGAGTTTAAATATATGTGTTTGTACATGTGTGTATTCCTTATAAAGAATTGCAAATAAAAATACGCACACATATATATAAGATTGTACATGTATAAAGATTTTTATTTCAAATTGAAAGAAACAATTTGTTTCTTGTATTTTGAAAAAAGTGCCAACAGAATTTTTAGTTGTTTATTTACTAATGGAAAAGATATGAACGTTAATATTACAGTAGGGCATAGCATACATATTTTGTTGTTTTACAAGTAGAAATACTTTGATCTGCACCGACGTGCTTATACCTTTCTTAGTGACGTGACAAATTTTTGTATGATTTCGAAGTTGTCAATTTATATTTTATAGTTATATTTTTGATAAACTAATAATTGTTATATTTTACTTTTATATATATATTTTTATATATTTCATAAAATGTGCATGTAATTTGTTTTTGGTGTTTTTTTATCATTATTAAAAAAAGTTTTTATAGAGAATTTTTAGTTTTTGAAATTATTATTTAAAAAAATATTTAAATTTTTTCATTTTTAAAAGTATATATTTTTCCATTTTTTGGATTTTTTAGAAAGAAAAATAAAAATAAAGTAAATAGTAAATAAAAGTTTTTCCTTTTTTTCGGAAAAAAAATTATTTTGTGATTTTTTCCATTTTTTTGAATTGTATTTTATTTGAAATTGTTATTAAAATATAAATTTTTTATAGAAATAAATAATATTAATATTTTCAATTTTAAAACTTATTTTTAAATTATATATATTTTATTTAGTAAAAAAAATACTTTTGAATAAAAAAAGTATTTCATTTCTTTTATTTTTGGGCAGAAATAACATTTATTTTGAAAAATAAAGAAGTTTTTTTGATTTCCTTTTTCTAAGCAAAAAGTTATTATAATTTTATACAAAAAGAAATAAATATTCATACAGCAAAGTTTCAATTTATAGACCTAAATTTTTTTATAAACAAAAATACTGATTTTTTTTAATATATAAGTTATTTTTTTGGCAGGAAATAAGTTATTTTTTATTTATTCATTTATTTATTTTTGTCATAATAATTTTTTTATATAGAAGGTATATACAAATTAAATATTTTTTCAAAAGATCTTTTTTCAATATAATTCCACCTTCTTTACAGAATAAAACAAAATTATTAAAGAAAAATTTAATTTTTTTGGTGACAAATTTGTTATGAATAAAAAAAAAAAAAAATATTTTTTTATATTTTTTTCAAGTGGATATAATTTTATATTTTTGTTTTTATTTATTTAATTAATTAATATACTTTACTTTAACATCTGTTACTTTGAAAACATAAGTAACAAAACTACACAAATCAAATTTTAAAATACAAATTTGATATTCTGAAAGTATATTTACATAAGCTCATATGACGTTAAAAAAGGTATAAGTAGTTCGGTGATGATTAAAGTATTTCTACTTTTAAAACAACAAAACACATATGCTATGCCCTACACTAACATACACGATCGTATTTTATCTCCTTTAGTAAATAAACGACCAATTCCTTGTTTCTACTTTTTTATAGGCACTACAACAGCGATCGCCACACTCATACATTCACAATTATGTTTGTGTATGTTTTGTTTTTCCCATTATGAAATTATACACCAAAAAAATAACATCATTTTTATAGTAATTTTATTTTGAAAGTTTCTTCGTCAATTCAAGACTTGTAAGTGGAAATACACGTTACTAGTTTAGAATTTGAATAGTAATAACCAGGGATCGCAACGATTACCATAGTAATCATAAAAATTAAGATTTAATGTTTATTTTTTCTATTATTTGATTAAAAAAAAATATATAACGATAAATTACTAATTTAGGATTTTAATTTCTTATTAAAAAATATCGAATAATTCAGCACGAACGATTATTTCAGATTTGTATTTTATAATAAAAAATTAATTGTAGTACATTATTAATTAAAAAAAGATAGTTATATAATTAAAAAATCATATTAATTAATCCTACATAATATTAAATATTTTTCATGAGTGTATCTCAAGCAACAAGCAATAACACAACATTCTTGCTTGAATGCTCGTATGAGACTGACTTTCTTGTGTGTTTTTTATTCATTTCAAGAGCATAACAAAAGAGATAAAAAAACACGCAAGCTTCTTTTCCTTTTGCCTTCCCTCCCGCATCATGAAATACTTTTAAAAAATATTTCAGTTTTCATTGACATGCGCCTTCTATATGTTGTATATTCTTTGATAATACATAATTTCTGATAATTTCATTGTTAGCGTCCTTAATTTCATAAAATATATTAAAGATTTCAATTTTGGAGATTCTTTTCTCTGTTTTAAATAAAGCATTATCAATTTTTGATTTTATTTCAGAAGCACTACTCATTTTCACAAATTTAAAAATAAATACACGATTAAAACTTATTGAGTTCAAAAAAACAGAATACAAAAAAATGTACAATATCATTGTAGTTTTATAAAAAAATAGATAATTGTTTACAGGTACTATAAAAATTAAATTTGAATATATGTTCACAAGTGTGACTTTTTTCATTTTCCGCGAATATTGTTTTCTTACTGTCTGTTTTATTGCGAAAAAAAAAATATTTAATTTAAAGGAACTTTTTATTGCCTGTCAATTACCTGTAACTGTTATTTCTTATAGTACCTACATACATAGGTGTATGCCAAAATTTACTTTTCATTCATACAGGTAGATTTAAAATTTTCTATAAGAAAAAATTATTAAATGGAAAATCCCAAAAAAAAAAGTAATACTTTCTTCTCTTTGTTGCTTTTTATGATCTAGCACGATTGTAAACCTCCCATAAAAGTATTTTGTTTGTTTCAAATTTCCGCGAAATCTATGATTTTTTATTTTTTCTATAAAATCTTAACAGGAAACTAAAAATGTTCATTTGAGTTTTCTTGCATTTTAAATAAATACATTTAATACATTAAGTTCATTCATCTGTCACAAAATACGATTCTCCACATCGATTTCATATATTTTATAGTTAACACGCGGTCAAAACTTGTTCAATTTACTACTGCATATTAAATTAATTGCAAATTGTTCCAACACAAAATTTATATTTAGAAATATTCCACTAATTTTCTTTAATAACATAGTTTTCAAATCCATACATTTCGTAAAAGTATTTTTGTTTTTTGTTAATTTACAATAATTTTTCGAAGAAAAAAATGCACAAGTAAAATTGTAGTATGTATTGCCAAACTATGAAAAACCATATAAAAGAACAAGTTAGAATGCTATATTCGGCCATGCCGAATCTTATATACCCTCCACCACTGAGCTAGTGTTTTCATCAGTTTTTATGTAGGAAAAGCTCTTCGGAAAGTGATGTTTTTCTAATTTACTTATTAATTTTTGGCGTCCATAATAGTGTAGTAGTATGAACTTGTTCTAATAAAGATTTTGTATTGTATATAAGATATTTTAACAAACTATTATGCAAATGATGTGTAAAAAGTAAAAAAAGGAGGAAAATCTTGATAACTTATTTTTCCTACAAAAAGTCGATTATTTTGGTAAAAAAAATAGAATATTTCATTTTAAATAAAAGTATATTTTTCATTTAGTAAAAAAATTGCATTTTGTAAGAAAGTTAAATAGTAGTGGCAGAGCGAAACGAACGAAAATTTGTTTTTACTATATACTATCTTCACAAAAAAATGCCTTTTTTAGTGAAAACTAATTTATTCTATAAGAAATCTAAGGGCTAGGAGAAATGAAATTATGTGATTTCTTGCATATTTCGCAAAAATTGGAGTTCTTATCAAAAAAACCCGATTTTTACAGATTTTTTTGTAGTTTGATTTGTATAAATTATTTTGTTAGTTTTTTTTTAATACCTTGTATGTGTTTGTAAAGAACCTGTATTTTTAGTTTTGTTACAATTACAATTATTACCATTTAAATGTAGAAAATGTGTATTTAACCTATTTCCGACCACTACCCGATTCCGTTAAGATAACTACGAAATTTAGCATGAAGTTTTTTTTTTGCGACTGTTATAACAAATTAAAAAGATTTGGACACCTACATATTTTTGATTCCGAAATATAATGCTTCGAGAATTTCAGAAATCGTACCATTTTTAGCTTAAATTTAAAGCTATTTACCTTTGGAATACACCCATAATATAAAAACATATTTTCGAAAAGCAGATCTGAAAATATCGCCTTTTCACTACACCAACCATTTATTTGATACACCTGGCTTTAACACTCAATTCTGGACAGAGTATTTATACAAAAATTTATTTTTTCTCTTAACTTTAAGACAACATATAGCTGTGAAAAAATTCATCATCGACTGCATAATTAAATAATTAGGCGATGTTAAAGCTACTGATGCGAAAACGCAGCAGCAGTCGTAAATGGGTTAAGCACACTCGAATAATAAAAACATGACTTTCTTTATTTTTATGCAACTTTCCACCAATTTTTTTGTATTTCTGTGCAAAGTCGATTTAAAGAACGAAAAACTGAAATTTTATTTTGCGTTAAAATTTAAGCTCGATTGGTAAAAACAGATTTATACACCAAATAGGCCATGATTATTCAGAAACATTTTAATATTACCGAATTTAAAACTTATTCTTTTAATCAATATAATAAAATTGATCAATTATTTCTGTAAATCTTCGCTTACCTCAAATTTATATTTAACGATTCGATTAGAGAGCCGTTTCTCTGATGATGTTGGAAAAACTAAATAAGTTAACTAAAGCAAATATAAACTAACTATAAGAGTTTCCCTCTTCGTAATTTGCATTTATATAAATCACCCTAACTGGTCATGAATTAAGAATTTACTGTTGAATTATATTATTTCTGCCCAACGGCGCTCTCAAAATTTTTGAAAAATTATATTTGAAAACTTTTATAAATACTAATCTTTAAGAAAATGATAAAAATTAGCAATGCTTTTTAAAGATAGTTATTTAAATAAATTAAAAAGAGATAAACAAAATTCTAACATAACTAAGTATATTACAGTTTTATTTTTACAATGAAAATTAAAAAAATATCACCACATTTACAAGTTATTAATTATAAACGCACAAAAAACTATAAAGTAACATAATTATGTATCAGTACTTTTTCTTCAATGTGCTAAATAAAAATCAAAACATTTTCAAAACAATTTCATATTTATGCAATTTATTCCATCAACATTATTTATATCTTTATGTTAGCAGACAAACTTTTAGTAAAACCATTACGTATCCTTCTCTACCGATGTGTACAGCTTGAAACACACCGAACCAGTGTTGCCAGAACTTCTCTGAGGAAAAGTGCTAAATGGCTATTAAAAAAGTGCAATTTAGTAAAAATAAGTGCTAAATGATTGTTAAAAAGTGCAATTCTTTAGAAAAAAGTGCTAAATTTTAAATAAAGTAATTAGAATAAACATTTTTGTTATTTATGCATATATTTACTATCTTAATATATTTTTTTAATTTGTATGGTTTACGCACATTATATTGGTCATATTCTTAATTCCAAAGGAACAAATCAATTCAGAATAACTTCCCATCTTTATACTTATTAACGTATTCACATTATATTTTGGAACACAGTAAATTTCATACATAAGTATGTCTTATTGAAAAATTTATAAAATAATTTTGTTAAAATAAGAACATTAAGATTTTCATTCAACCGGATAAATCTACACAACTCGTAAATTTATAAAATATTTTTTTCCCTATGTAAGAGGTTTTATTGCATTTCGGGTACTTTTTTGTGAGAATAGGTTTACTTCTTTTATTTTTTCGTTGGCTGTCCTTATAATCAGTATTTTCCTAAAACTATGCCCACATTTGTCAAATATTTGACCAAAATTGTGCAACCACTACTTTTACAAATAATTGTTTACAGTTGTTTGATATTGCAAATGTTTTGTAAAAGAAATCAGCATCGTTCTAAATTTTGTAAAATGTCATGTATGAATAATAACTAGTAAAAAATGTTTCCATTAAAATGGAGGTCAGAAAATATTTTTATAGTAGTTATGTCATTTTGACTAGTCTGACCATACCTTAAGACTATTAGTTTTGGAGTTGTAAAAAAAAGATTTGATCGGTAAACTATACAAAGATATTTTTAGCTATTTTGTGCTTTATTTATCCAAAATTAAAATTAAAGTGCAACAACTAAAAATAAATGCTAGAAATGCACTTTTAATGCTAAAAAATTCATTTTATTTATAAAAAAGTATAAAAAGGTGCTAAACAGCACCTAGCACCTTTTTTTCGCAAAAAGGTGCAGTACCCGAAAAAAAAGTGCTAGAATTGCACTTTAAATGCCGTTATGGCAACGCTGCACCGAACTACTAACTAGTTTAATAAACTTATCAACATATGTTGCTAAAAAGTAGCGAACGTACCATATCGTGGTGTGTTCGATGGTGACCACGATCAAACATCAAACTCAACATAGTTGTATGCCTTTGTGTTTATCAACATTCATATTGAAGCGAACATACACATATGCACTCCATATAAAAATTATAACATGATGTTTAAGAAACACTTATGACGTTGGAATCATAGAAACTGTTCATATTTTTGCCTATAACTTTTCTCCGACTGAACCGATTTAGCCAATTTTTGGCAGTTATCTAAAGTGAATATAGGTAGACACTTTGGCTAAGTTTTATTTAAATCCGTTAATTGCTTGTTGAAATATTATCAGTTCAAGTGTGGTTTGGGGATTCTTTCAGATTTGGATATATAACTTTTTTTCTACTGAATCGATTTGGCTGGTTTGCAATCCCAAACAGCGTCTGGGAACAACAAATAACCTGAGTAATTTTCATTGGAATAGCTCAATCAGTTTAGACGTGAGAATGTTTTCAACAGACGGACAGACGGACAGACGGACATTGTTTAATCGACTCAGAATTTCATATGGTCCAAGAATATATATACTTTATGGGGTCTTAAACGATTCTTTCTAGGTGTTACACACGGAACGACAAACTTAGTATACCCTCTTTCACCACTAGTGGTGGTGGAGGGTATAAAAAAGAGCGACAAGTGTCACACATGTCGCACTTGATGCAAAGACAGTTAAAACGTACAATGCCTTTCTTCGTTCATGTGTGACATTTTATTTTTAAGTTGATGTCTGTGTGTGTCTTTGCTCGTATTTAAAAATGCCTTCGTGTGCAATGCAAATAAGAAAAAAGAACATAACACAACATAGCAATGTTAGGTGTCGCACAATTTTTCAAAACATGTATGTCGTCAATTGCTATGCTTTAACATCTATATATATAAAAATTAATGTGTGTGTGTTTGTTTGTTTGTATGTATGTATGTTTGTTTGAAGTCTATAGCCGCCTAAACGGCTAAACCGATTTTCTTGAAATTTTCACAGTATGTTCCCATATGCCTGGAAGGAAATATATGCTACTTTTTATTTTGAAATTCCTTGTGGGCGAGGTGCCACGCCCACTTACTAAATAACTATTAAAAGTAGTATATCTCGGAAATTGGTAATACTAGAATCCTCAAATTTTACACGAACAACTTTGACTCCTATATGAACATTCTGGAAAAAAATAAGCGAACTAGCAATAGGGGTGTGGCACATCCCACGCCTAATATTGCTTGCCAATACCAAATGCCCTAAATTTAGGAAACTATAACAGTTACATTTCCCAAATTTTGTACAATAAACTTAAGTGTAAATGTGAACATTTTGTGCAAAAATGGGCGGAAAAGAAATAGTGGGCGTGTCATCTCTCATATAAAGTTAATACCTAAATTTTTATATCTGGGAAACTATAAAAGTTAGAGAGCTAAAATTTTGTACGACTAGCATTAGCATCAATATGAATATTTTGGACAAAAATTGGTACACTAGCAATAGTGGGCGTGGCACCTCCCATATAAAGAAAATATTAAATTATCATATCTGAGAAAATATAACAGTTAGAGTTCTAAAATTTTGTCGGAGCCACTTTGGTATCAATATTAATATTTAAGAAAAATATGAGCGGACTAGAAGTAGGGGGCATGGTACCTCCCATATGAATTAAATGCAAAAATTCGTATATCTGGGAAACTATTTGAGTTGGAATGCTCAAATTTTGCACAAAGAATTTTGAAATCCATGAAAACATTTGTCTAATAAATTAGCGGATTATGGGGGTATGGTCCCTCCCATATAAATTAAATACAAAAATTAGTATATCTGGGAAACTATTAGAGCTTGAATTTTCAAATTTTGCACGGGAAACATCTATCTATCGGGGGGTGGCGAAGCACACCGGGTATTAGCTAGTTATATATAATTTTAAATAAAGCATGCTGATATAATTTGTATGCTTAGGTTATTTCAATGTAGAGTGTATTTAAAAATTTATTTCTGAATATGAAAATTGTTCACATAGGTGTGCAGACAAAAAGTGCAAGTTCAGGAAAGCAAAAAAAAAATGATTTTTTTTTTTTTATACTAAATAATACAAGCGGATTCAAATTTAAAATGGGTTTTCAATAAACCTTTCAGATGGTTAAATAAAATATTTGGCCAAAATTACACGAAAAATATTATTTTTGTCATCGTCCTCTAGGAAAATGGTAGATATTTTCTTGGGAAAATGTTAAATTAATGGTTTTTAGTTACAACATTTTTTCTTAACACAAAATTGCACATATTTTCAACTAACATTTTTAAAAACTTCATGAAAAATTTGCAACTTTTAGACTTTTATAATTTTATTAATAAATTAAATCTGCCAAAATTTTATAAATCTAGGAAAAATATTATATTTTGCATAAAAGAGCTGGGAAAAAAAGTGAAAAAGTAAATAATGTTTTACTTTTATGAATTATTTTCTGTGTTGTTACTTAAATGCGTTTGTTCATTTGGATTTATAAAATAAAAAATATTTTTCATGAAGCCGAAATTTCTAGGTTATATAAAAACATTTGTTAGTGTAATTTTAATATGACTGATGAAACTTGCACTTAGACAATCAGCCCTATCATGAATACTTTTTCCCTCGAAATGTTTTCGCTTTCCCTAAATTTGCAATCTTAGAAAAATTCCCCGTGAATAATTTCATGCTAAAACGAGAAAAAAAGGTATAGTCGGTCAAGACCGACCATATAATACCCTACACCATTATGTATGATCATAAAAATTGCGGGAAGGAGACCTATATTAGATCAACACATTTACTAAATATACAAATACAGAATAATGCGTTGATACTAACATCTACTTTATTTTTTGCACTTTAGGATGATTCTCGGAAGTGGGTTTATATGGGAGCTATGGTAAATTATGGACCGATTCTAATAAAATTTGGCAATGTTGTTTCTCCTTATATAAAACTTATTTGTGTCGAATATTAACTTGATACTAACATTAGTATGGGATTTATGCACGTTAAAGTGATTTTCGGAACAGGGGTTTGTATGGGAGCTATGGTTAATCGTGGACCGATCTTCATGAAATTTAGTACAATGATTGATACTTATATACCGAATTTCATTATAATATTCTTATTTCTAAGGAATTTTTTAGTGTTGAAACTTAATTCCGGGGGGACATTTGTATGGGGGGTAGGCGAAATAATGGACCGATCATAACCAATTTCAATAGGCTTGGTCCTTGTATCATAAAAGTCCCACATGCCAAATTTCATTCAATTATCTTCAAAATTGCGACCTGTACTTTGTGCACAAGGTTTACATGGACAGCCAGCCAGCCAGACGGACGGACGTCGTTAGATCGATTTAAAATGTGATTCTGAGTCGATTGGTATGCTTTAAAGTGGGTGTTGGATAACTCATTCTATGCGTTACAAACATCACCTATGGTGGTGTAGGGTATAAATAAAATCCCCCTAATCGTGAATGATTTTTTCCCCCAGTTTTTTCACTTTTCCCTTTAATTTGTTCACATTGTTCACTTTTTGCTGGGGAACAGAACAGAAAATGTAAGTAGATTTTCTTATAATTCGGATATTAAAGTTATTTTAAAGGCACGATCAGTTACTAAGACACAAACTGATATATTGCTCAACATAAAATAAAATTATTGTTCCAATTCTAAATATATATTTTTTATAATTATTTTTTTTTTTTTTTGGGTTTCCAAAAATTAGCCGAATTATTTTGCTACATAAAAGTTAAATAGTACCATAAACTAATTCTGCAATAAAACTATCCAATACTAAATATTTTTTTGGTGTTTTTTTTTTCACTTTTCTTTAAAATATTACTACACAGAAAAAATTATTACGGTCTTTTTTTCAATTAACATAGTTGTTTCATTTTGGCTCGAAATTTTATAAATTTATTCAAGCAAAAATGAAATAAAAATAAAATTTAACTATACTTTTATATCATATATACATTTTTAATTCAACCAATCAACTACTTGTTTGATTTAATTAATTTATTAATTGGGAATATTTTTCTGTTTTGTATTTTTTAAAGTTTTTGTTAATTGATATAATCATTTTGGTGAAAGGTGCAAATTTAAACAAGTTTATAATTGAATTAATTATTTTCATATATATTTGTTAATTGGTGACTTTTTTCTGTGTATGTAAGTGAATATTTTTGAAAAAAACTAAACTTTGATTTTTAATTTTCTTCCTTTTTAACATTCACTGAGAACTGATAGCGGAAAAATTTTTTCACTGGAGATTCACGATAGCATTTTTTCCCTTCGAGGGGAATAAAAATTTCAGGGGAACAAAAATTCCACATGTTATTCACGATAGCGGTGAATAATTTTTTGATTGAAATGTAAATTTTTAATCGTATGTAAAATTTAAGCTTAAATTAAATTCAATTCTTTAGGAAACCCAGGAAAAACAAATGAAATACAAAACTATTCCCTATTTGAAATACAAAACTATTCCCTATTTGGGAGAATTGAAAAACATTTTGTAAAAATTCATAAATATATAATGTAATTATTTTAAACTTGTTTTTAAAGTCACTTCAAAATTTGCATTTTATTAAGCAAGTGCCAATTTTTAAAACCCAAAATATTTTTTCTAAACATAGTTTAGCCGTTCTTAGACTACATTAAAGATAAATTCATTCTACCTTCTTTTATTTTAACTAAAGAAATTTTTTCTTAATTTTTTTGTATTTTATCCTTTTCCTGTTGTAAATTTTTCTTAGTTCGGAAATTCTTTTGAGGGATTCTAAGCCGATTTATATAAATCAAGGTGAGATTTAGACCAATAATTTTGAGTGTTACAAACATCAGCTCAAACATATATATTGTATCGAAATTTTCGTCTATATGTTTAAAAATAGCAAAGCATTATTCTACAAATTATGCAATTTCAATTCTGTCCCACTATGCACTGTATAGCAACACTTCGTTAGCAAAAAAGGACAGAACCCAAATGCCATAAACTTTAAAAACTTCGCCATAAAACAATATTCTCACGAATACACAAACATGCTTAAATTTAAATTCCTTTAAATCTCCACGGTAGATTAATAGTTACTCAGAGTTTTTGTAACATTTTACACTTTTATATACTCACTCTTGCTAACAAAAATATGGACATAAATATATTCAGGAATATTGTTTTTGTTCTACCAACATTGTTAAAGCATTTTTTTATTGCACACTTCCGTTTCCGTTTGGTGCATAACGACATAATATACTTTAACAGGACATTTACACATATACATAGGAAGGTTTACAATTACAATAGCATCAACTTGTTAAAAAAATAACAGGCAACACACATACTCAGAAAAAAATAGTAAAAATTTAATCGTGTGACTCTTACATAAGTGAGTGTTAATTACTTAAATTATACACTTACTTGCAAATGTATACAAGTATTTATATATACACGCTGTACATACATATGCATGTATGTACTTATGTATGCTTGTGAAAACTGCCATATAAGAAGCTCTTCTAAAAGTATATAAGTGTATATAAGTTATAAATTTTTTAATTGATTTGGTGCATATGTAACATAATAAATGCGTTACAACAATATGTAATAAGTTTACTTTTTTCAAGAGTATATTAACATCAGTTTTTGCCAAAACATAAAAATTGAGGAGCTTACAAAATAACAAAAATTTTTATTTAAAAAAAAAAAAAAAAAAAAATCATTAAAACCGAAATCTGTTAGCAAATCGCCAAGACTTTTCACTTTGCCCTCGTATTATATAAACTTGTTTATGAGCTGATGAACGCTACAAAAGGTTATTAAATTGTAAAAAATTTTATATTTGTATATTTTTTACATATTAAATAAATACTTTCATACATATGTATTTATCCTTCTCCTATCCTTCACTCATTTAATGTGTATGTATTTTAACAATGTATGTATGTATGTTGTAAGTAATTATATACTTAAACATTGGCCATAAATGAATGACAAATTACAGCAATAAGCGCAACAATTAAATACGTAAAAGTCAAAAAGAGAGAATTTAAAATAATGAAAGATTAAGAGTTTTATTTATAAGACCCATAAGAAGGATTTTGGTAAAATTAATTACAAACTGGCTAGATTTTTTCTGAAAATTCTATATCACTCAAGAGTATAGTTATAAGAAATTGTCAAACGAGTAGTATTTGTATTTTACAGAATATTAATTTTTATACTTTAAGTAAATGAATTTCTTTTGGATATTTATAGATAAAAAACAAATTAATAATTACACTGTAAAAAAATTTCACAAATAAATGGTTTCTTGATGACATCTCAAATCAACCTTTGAATTACCTATATAACCTCAATATTTTGAGTTGTGTTCAAAAATATTGTTTTCGAATAGGTTAATATGTTTGAATAATTCCATATCAAAACGGACAAAAAAAGGCATTTTCGGATTTGATATCCCCCATTTCAATGAAATTTACCACAGTTAAAAGCTACTGCAAGTGTTGCTCAAATTACAAACTTTAGGACTGTAGACTCTTTCCAGTCCAAAAATATGATATTTTAAAAATTAAAAAACTATAGAATTTTGTCCAAAAGCGTACATACATTTGTACATTTGTTGTAATAATTCACAAAATATTGCGAGTCCCAGAATGTCATTTACCATGGTTATAAAAAACATTTTCACCATAACATATATATTTTTTAAATTCTTAAAAAGACCATTTTTCGAGATATTTATCCGCGAACGAAAAATTGCGAGGTATGGACCATTTTGATGTTGAGAAAAAAGTCATGTTCTACGTCATATTAAAGGTAATTTTGATACCTCTATACATATACTTTAAAAGATATTTGTAATTTTGTGTATGCAACTTTGTACATATTTTTAGCTATTTTACTATTAGTAATATAAAAAACCGCGGATTATTTATAAATGAACTGAAACTGTTAAGAAGTGAGATCGAAAAATTATTAACATACATAATATTCAATAACATTTTAAACGGTTAATCTTAGAGTTTTCATTATTTTTTTAATCACTTGATAATTTAGCACAGATCACAGAAATATATAATTTTTATGGTTCTAACCACTAATTATTAAATTGTGGACCATTTTTGAAAACCCTTTTTTTGGAGATTTGATAGTTGCTTCAGTCACTTTTTTAGAACAGTGTGCAATTCTTCTGTTAAAATCTTCGGTATTTTGGGACACCTACTTTGTGCTCTTGAATTCACTTTTCACAACACCCAGAGAAATATTAATCACATACGTGTTGAAAACAATACCATTCTGTGTCAATAGTGAATCTACACCGTATGTGTTTAAATTAAACACTGCGTGTTCAATTCTTATTGAAAATCGATACCTAATTGGCACCAAGTTGAAACCATTTCGGTATCAAATTGTTAAATTACATATGTTTTCTATTAAATTTGTTAACTAAAGGTATTAAAAAGCTGTTACCGTAAATTACCAATGTGAGCACAATCGTTGTTGATTTTGAATCGAATTTTTTCCCTTAGTGAAGAGCTCAATATCTCTCCACTAGTCTAAGCTATGGACAATTTTGAAAATTGACCTCTCTTGGTACTAAAACTATGTTATTGATTTGGTACCACTCCAGAGCTTTCTTACCGTAGTAACATGATACCAAATGGGTCCAAAAATATGTGGACACGTTGTGCTTTCTTAAGAAAAGAAGAAGTCTTTTTTGGAAATATTCCTTTATGCATATTTTGGTATTTATAGATCCGAATGTATCAAATGACTTTCCTGTTTTGCCGCAGCTGCAAAAAGCTTGTCATACCATGAATTTTTTAAGAAATTTTTGCTGCTTTTGGGTCTTAAACTTATCTCCAACATTGCTTCGAGCATTAGCAATAAAAGTTTTTGAGACACAAGCTGCAAAGATTCTGCCAGCACCTACGTTTCTTCGTCAATTATACAGCTTGAGTATTTTTGTATGAAATTTGGTTTTAAATTCCAAGACCTATTTTTGGCTTGTAATTTTTTTTTGCAGAATTCCTTTTTGGAATTTTTTGAACTTTATATGTTATCAACTTTCCCATTAGCTTTAAATTTTCACACCAAATAGTCAAAGCACTGAGAAAACTGAGCTGATTTTCTACCAGATGTGTTTGGAGTTCCTTTCAATATGCCTTCAATTTTCTGCCCTTCCCAATATCATGTGCTCCTTTTTTCTTACCGAACTAGATTTCACATCAATAGTCAAATTCTCCTGATACTGTTTAATAACATTAGAAACAGTTTTACGGACGACATTTAATTCTGTGGCCAATTATTTGTAAGACTTATTTGGATTTTTTGAAATTTTTTAATAACTTGTAGGACGTAAATCTTTTTCGTCACTTATTTTGATGCAAATAAGAACAAATTAACATGGTTGTTATTAAAAATAATAACTGAAGTATTTTTCCATGATAACTAGATCAAAAAAAATTTTGAATATTGATTCCGAAAAAAGTTATGAGGCAAAATGTGTGTTAAGATTTTTTCGATCTCACTCCTTAGCAACTAAAAATAATAATAAAGTTTATAAACAGTAGATTACCCATAAAATGTATGGATTTTACAAAAGTTTTTATTTTGCTTGCTTCACCGGTAGTTTCTGGTAGATGGAGCTAAAAGAATAATATGTGTGTAAAAATTAGGTCGATCGGTTGTAAACCGGCCAGTCGATTTTGACCTTTGTCCTAAAACAAGGCTTAAAAGTAACTAATATCTTTATTGCGCTATAACTCATTAATTTAACTATATAAACTTTTTTATTCAGAATAAAATGCAGAAATTTTTGACATATAATTTTTTAGCTTACTATGACTTTTTGTGATGTTATAAGTAAACATTTTTCATGAACTCTTTTAAAAAAAAGCGCTGGTTTTAATATGGGCCTAGCCTGCTTGAAACGGTTTTTATTGTTTTGTAGAGCAGGATTTGTAGTTTTTATAAATCGATAAGTTTTATCACATTTGCTTAATATATTAGGGTAGATGGACCAAAATATGAATTTGGGGTATCAATTTTTTACTTATTATACAAATATTGGTACTAAATGTAGGGTGTAGCATGAAATTTTGAATCATTTCAGAGAGTATTTTTAAACAGTTATCGAATTAAACAGTTACTCGAAATTTAGGTGTTGCCGATTAACCAAAAATTGTAAAACTTGCCATGTTAATATTTGTATTTACACAGTTACAAAATGAGAAAAAATTTCTGCGGCACGGGGTTTCTCAGTCAATTCGGATACTCGGTATTAATAAGTACAAAGCCTCTAATACACATTTT
This sequence comes from Protophormia terraenovae, assembly GCA_951394005.1. Classification (NCBI taxonomy): domain Eukaryota; kingdom Metazoa; phylum Arthropoda; class Insecta; order Diptera; family Calliphoridae; genus Protophormia; species Protophormia terraenovae. Next base: position 51,163,257 of record OX596073.1, read on the forward strand.
TATACCCTACAGCACCATAGGTGGTTGGGGTATTACGTGTTTGTGCTGATATTTGTAACGCATAGAAAAAATTATCCAACACCCACTTTAAAGTATACCAACGAAATTTAGGTGTTGCCGATTAACCAAAAATTTTAAAACTTGACTTGTTAATATTTTTACATATAAACAACTTTTTTATCTCTTTTATCTTAAAAATCAGTGATATATATTAAAAATAGATAACATTTCTCACAATAGCTTGGAAATAAATAAAAATATATTTTCAAAAGAACTAGTAAATTAACTTATATGAGTTAAATTCATAAAATAACGGAATTTAGTTTTGTTTCGATTCCATCAGAAATATTTTTTGTCTGTTGTTGTTTAGTTTTCTTTCAAAAAGGAACAATTATGCAATTTATTCTGTAATTTACCTCTGTTAAGGGTACATGACATAACAAAAGTTTATTAAAACTAAACCATTTTATTTCCGTAATGCATTGTCTTGAACACATAAATTGCAATTTTTATCTCAGTTTCAATGTATTTATCAAGAAGTACATACATGGTATTTAAATATTTACTTAAATACAAGGTTTTATAAACTAATTACTTCCATTCTACATTTAGAAATTCCTCATTATCACTTTTTACGAATAATAATGAAAACTGTTATTAATATTACACATAATTATATACCTATTTGCAAGCTGTTGATAAAAAAGTTGTATGTTTTTAATATATTTCGCCGATTTTTAAGGCAGAAGAAATAAAAAAGTGGTTTATATGTAAAAATATTAACATGTCAACTTTTACAATTTTTGGTTAATCGGCTTCACCTAAATTTCGAATGACTGTTTAATTCGATAGCAATTTAAAAATACCCCCTGCAATGATTCAAAATTTCATGCTACACCCTACATCTAGTACAAATATTTGTATAATAAGTAAAAAATGTATACCTAAAATTCAGATTTTGGTCTATCTACCCTAATATATAAAGCAAACGTATCGATTTATAAAAACTACAAATTCTGCTCTACAAAATAATAAAAACCGTTTCTAGCAGGCTAGGCTCATATTAAAACCAGGGCTCTTTTTAAAAAAGTTCATGAAAAAGTGTTTACTTTGATTGCCTACAACATCACAACAAATCGTAGTAGGCTAAACAATTATATGTCAAAATGTTCTTCATTTTATTTTGAATAAAAAAGCTTATATAGTATTTTATCGGAAAATGTTAAATTAAAGAGTTATAGCGCAATAAAAATATTAGTTACTTTTAAGCCTTGTTTTAGGACAAAGCTCAAAGTCGACTGGCCGGTTTACGACCGATCGACCCAATTTTTGCACACATATTATTTAAGTCGCTATATATTGGAGTTTAATATATCTTAATAGGACAAACCGTTCTCGAGTTATACAAGTGTGACTGCCTTAAGGCGGTGTCACAGTAGTCAAGCCAATCAATAAGTGATAGAAAAAAAGTGAAAGCAGATTTTTATTTAGCACGTTTAATTCCCTCTAATACACCAATTTTTTTTTAGTTAAGGCGAATTTTTTTTTTTTTTTTTTTTTGCCCACTAGTGTATTTCCACTTAACTGTAGGTATGCATGGTTATCCTAACATAGCAGTGAATGCAATCAAGATTTGTGCATCAATTTTTATGATATGTGTCTTTATTTATTCGTAGTTTTGCCAGCTTTGAGATAAAGATGATAAACTGAGACATTTTTGATGTTTTCACTTTTAAAAAGAAGTTTTTGTAAAAAAACAGAAATCTTGAATTTAGCATCAACATATTTTTTTCGGACACTTATTTCGAAATATCTCCAAAACTATTGAGCGGATAAAAATTTGTTAGTAAAACGACTTAAAGCCAATTTTTTTTCACATATTATTGGTGTATTATTTATATAAATCGTGCATACCGTTCTCGAGTTATAGAGAAATATACTCGAGTAATTGGCTTATTTAGGACGCAATATTAAACACGCCAACAAGCGAACAATTATGTTCGGCCATGCCGAATCTTATATACCCTCCACCACTGAGGCAGTATTTTTATCAGTTTTTATATAGGAAAAATTGTTCGGAAAGTGGTGTTTTCTAATTTACTTATTCATTTCTGGCGTCCATAATAGTGTAATGGTATGAACTTTTGTATGGTATATAAAATATTTTAACAAATTATTATGCAAAAATCTGTAAAAGGTGAAAAAAGAGAAAAATCTATGTTGCCTTTTTTCAAAAAGTTGATTATCTTGGTAAATGAAAGTATATTTTTCATAAAAGTAAAAAAAAGAAAACTTAATAGTAGTGAGCCAAATGAACGAACATTTGGTTTCACAATAACGGTGTCAATTTTGCATAATTTTCAAAGAGTCCATAAAATGTTTGTATTAAATTTATCTTCAATGCTCCTCCGATTTGGTTATGTAAAATGACAAAAAAAAACTAAGTTCATGCAGTAATCTAAGCAATTTCAAATTTAAATGTGAATGTGCCTCGCGAAGAACTGACTTTTTGAAAAATTTTCGGTCTTGTTTTCCAAACTTTGAGATTATCTACTACGTTGACTATTTCGGGCACACCAACGTGATATAGCACAAAATACGTACAATTACAACAAGTATCAATCCTCATCCCAAATTTTGTATTCGGTAAAGGGGCGCACAGACCACGCCCAAAAAACTAAAAAAATTTCAAAAAGCAAGAAATTTTGTCATCATAAGTTTATCACCCTGTATTTAGTTGCTGAAAGTCTGCACAACAACAAAGATTGTGTCGAATTTATGAACAAAGTCCGTTTACTTTACTTATGATGGAGTAAGATAAAAAGTACAAACGCGCGAGCAAAAATTTATCAATTATTTCCGCAAATCTTTACTTACCTCAAATTTATATTAAATTATTTGATTATAAAGTCGTTTCTTTGATGATGTTGGGAAAACTAAATAACTAACCTAAAGCAAAGTATAATCATTTAACTATAAGAGTTTCCCTATGCATAATTTAGGGTAATTTATATAAAAGAAATTAGTCTAACCGGTCATGAACTAAGCGTTTACTGTTAATTTATATCATTCTTGATCAAAAGTGCCCTCAAAAGTTTAGAAAAATTATATTTGAAAACTTTTATAAATACTAATCTTTAACGAAATGATAAAAATTATGGATGTTATTTATACTATGTTCACATATAAAGGTTTTTTGAAAAACGAGTCGTTTTCTTAAAAAACACAAAGAAATTGACTTGTTTTTTCATATATTTTTAAAGCCAGAAAACATCTCGATTCGAGTTGTTTAATTATTTAACACAATAAAACATACTAAATTTCCATACAGGGAAGACATTTTTAGTATTTTTAGTACATAGAAAATTTTTAAAAAAGAATTTGTAAAAATTGTCAAACAGTTTAAAAACAAACAATTAAAAATTATGAATGAAATTTATATTTGTTCATAAATTGCATTTGTTTGAAAATTTATTTTGTTAATTAGAAAGTGTATGTGTGTGTAATTTTTATTTAAATTTAAAATTTGTGAAAATATTTTGACAAAAGAAAAACAGGCCGAAAGGAAAAACACAATAAAATAATATGTGAACAGTGATGTTAAAACTCTTTGTGTTTTTTAAAAAACTAGTCGAAAACTAGTATATGTGAACATAACATTAAATATAATAATTTAAATGAATTTAAAATAATTGAACAAAATTCTCACATACATAACTTAGTATTTTACAGTTTCATATTAACGATGAAAATTAAAAAAATATCACCACATAATTATTAATGCCCAAAAAACTGTAATGAATTAGAAATTATATGCAATATGTATCAATACTTTGTTCAATGTGCTAAATAAAATTCAAACATTTTCAAAACAAATTCATAATTACGTAATTTATTCTAGCAACATTATATTTACATGTTAGCAAACTTTCAATAAACATATTTTCATACCCTTCTCTACCGACGTGTATAGATTGAAACACATCGAACTACTAACTAGTTTAGTAAAATTATCAACATATATTGCTAAAAGCCTCAACTACATAGAATACTTTCGCTTCAACTGCGACTGACAGCTACGCAACACATAAATGATATTAACCCAGTCGTTGCATTATTTTGTTATTAAAATTTTATATAATAAAATATAAAGATGTAAAAATTCTATTATGTTCTCAGTTGAAATAATGAATTGCAAATTAAAATTTCCGACTTAACGAAAAAATATAAAAATAAGAATAAAACAACCGACAAAATATATTTACGTACATCGGCACTTCAAAGTTGAAAATTTTTCATCTTTGAAGTACTTCACGCAGAAGCTTGGCGTACTGATTTGGTTCCGCTCAATATAAATGCATCTATTTAACTTAGCTGTCAGTCGCAGTTGAAGCGAAAGTATTCTATGTACTTGAGCCTAAAAAGTAGCGAACATACCATGTTGTGGTATGATCGACTTTCACCACGATCAAACATCAAACCCAACATAGTTGTATACCTTTGTGTTTATCAACATTTATATTGAGGCGAACACACACACATGCACTCCATATAAAAATTTAACATGATGTTTAAGAAAATATTATGGCGTTGAAATCATATAAACTGTTCATATTTTTGTCTATATCTTTTCTTCTACTGAACCGATTTAACTAATTTTTGGCAGTAATCTAAGGTGAACCTAGATGAACCTTTTTGCTAAATTTTATTTAAATCCGTCAGTGGCTTATTGAAATATTGTCAGTTAAAGTTTGATTTAGGGGTTTCTCCAGATTTTGGTATATAACTTTTTTTCTACTGAACCGATTTGGCAATCCCAAACAGCGTTTGGGAACAACAAATAACCTGAGTAATTTTCATTAGAATACCTCAATTAGTTTAGACGTGAGCGTGTTTTCAACAGGCGGACAGACGAACAGACGAACATTGCTTAATCTACTCAGAATTTCATATGGTCCAAGAATATATATACTTTATGGGGTCTTAAACGATTCTTTCTAGGTGTTACACATGGAACGACAAACTTAGTATACCCTCTTTCACCACTAGTGGTGGTGGAGGGTATAATAAAAAAATCTCGATGGGAAAAAACTGAAAGCAGATTCGAGTTTAGCATGCGAAATCCATCTAGTCTACTTTTTTTTTTTTTTTTTTTTGAAAGAGCATGAAAAACTTCTTTTGTCGACCAGTGATATTAACTCAGCGTTTACAAGTCAACATTTTCATATTGCAATATTTTTAATTGCAAGTAAAAGGTGCGTATAAACGCTTCTATTGTTTATATCTAAATAACCAATCATACACAGTTTATGGCAACCGTATTTTTTGCCAAACGAAATCGGTCGGTTGCAAGAACTAATTCATAATTCGATTGCAGTAGCCGAATTTATATGGTACTCCTAAATATACGTTTATATGGTTATTGTGAATTAATTTCAAAATAATTGACATTTCCTTTTAATTCATTTATACACATTTTATTTACAAATTTATTTATATTTTAAAACGAATTTATAACAAAAATAAAAATTTTTAATAACAATATAAAATATAATACATACATATATATGTTTTATGTTATATTGGCGTCTGCTTCGCGCATTCAAAGTATATTCTTTAAAATATTTATCTTCAGTTGTGCAAAATCTAACAACATTGCTTGTTTTTTTTTTTTTTTAATAACATTTTCGTCAAATATCTTCAAATTAAGAATCATTCAAATAAATAAGACGCGTTTATCATAAGCCATTGACAAATTCACCAACAACCCCTAAAAAAAGTTAAAATGTTAATTCCTAAAACGAAAATATAATCGCAATGACTCACTTACATATGTACACCCATGTAAATATTGAATGTTTTAAGGACCAAAGCCGCTTCATTCTCACGGAAATTCTGTGCTTTATATATGCTGTGTTATATTTATGTACATCCATTTCGAATTCAATCGATTTTAAGTTCACATATTAAGACAAAAAGTATATCTAAAACCGAATTCATGCATTATTTTTGAACAAATAAATGCTTACCAACTTCATTAGGATATTTCTTAACCGTTTTTTTCTTAAAATTCTCTTTTTGGGATAATTTAGACTTAAACTTTTGTTTCTGCTACATTAACATTTTTTGTTTAAATTGTTTTCATTTGTATTTTTCCTAAATGTCAAGAACTTAAAAATTCGTTTAATTCGTTATTAAAACCGAATTTTTTTACAAAATTAAGGACAGCTATAACCGAAATTTTAGTTATATTTCAAAATATCATAACAGAACCATATTATCGATTATTACCACCAATATTTAGCTCTGAAATGAGAAAATAAACCGGTTGTGTTCATAGAATTTGTTTAATTGATATTTCGACCTCACAAATGGATTGAGGGTATCGACACAAGAATTGTTGTTACCACAATTTTATTATAATTTTCACTTTATGATTGTAAATATAGAAACTTTTTACATTTGTAAATTATTAATAACTATTATTAAATATTAGTTTATTTTATTGCATATTTATCATGGTAACCATATTCCAACCAATCTTTTTTCTGTGTGTACGTATAATGTTTTTAATATCATTCTAAAAATATACAATGGTTTTTGTGATTATTTAAAAAAAATAAAAAATAAACTAGTCGTAACTTATTACTCTAAATACATATTGCATATTACTTATACGCAAGATACTAAGTATCTACTTTTGATTTGTTTAAAAAAATATATAGTTAGATATAATAACATTTATTCTCAAACTCCAGATTGATTATGAAAAAATTTCGTATGAAATTTCAAGTGAACAATTTAATCTTCCAAACAAAAAAAAAATATATATATATATATATAATTTAAGTTGTATATATTTTCTTTTTTTGATACTTTTTAAAGTTAAATTAAATTTAAAAATAAAAACTTTACAAAAATCCATTCATATTTATTTTATATTTTTCTATAAAAAAAATTTAACTATAAAATTTGTCAAAGAGTTAAATAAAAAAATCAAATACCTACCATATCATGTTATTGTAATATTTAAAAATACAGATGAAGAAAAAGAAACAAATTCAGACAAGAATATATAACTCTAATTTCATATAACAACATTACATGCATTAAGGTAGCTGTAAAAAAATTCCAACTTAAATTGACTCTATTTTTGTTCTTTTTAAAAGTGCATACAATATTTTTTAAAATTCCGAAGCCCATAAAACAAGATATTTTTAGTTTTTTAGTCAAATAGTTTTTTTATACCCACCACCAAAAAGATGGGGGGTATATTGATTTTGTCATTCCGTGTGAATCATGTCGAAGGAATCATCTAAGACCCCACAAAGTATATATTTTCTGGGCCCTGGTTAGATTCTGAGTCGATCTAGCTATGTCCGTCCGTCTGTCTGTCTGCTTGTTGAAAGCAGGATAGAGCTCGAACGGGGCAACGTAGAGAGACGAAATTTGGCACAAATATTTATCTTATATAAGGTTTGTTTGGTATTGAAAATGGGCAAAATCGGTCAATAAAGTTATGGGCTAAAAACTAGAAACACAGGGTGTCCGTTTCATACTTTTCTGCTGATATTTCTTCAATAAAAGCACGTAAGACAACGAAATTTTGTACGTATAGTTCGGGGGTCGATATAAACTCGGAAACCAAAAATGGGCGTAGTCCGCCCACCTCCCATATAAGGTAAAAATCAACGAAATTATGTTCAAATAGTTCATGGACCAATGTAAACTCGGAAACAAAAAATGGGCGTGGTCCGCCCACTTTACCGCCCCCTTCCATATAACGTAAAATTTGAAAAAGTTGATGGTGGGTATATAGATTCGGCCGGGCCGAATATATTCGTGCTTGTTTAATTTAATTCAACATTTTTTTAAAACCTGATTAAGTTAAGAACAATGAATACTTTTATTGGCTTTACCCTAACATTCACACATTTGTACAGTTATTACTTTTTTTTTTTTTTTTCAATATACAAATATAAAAGTAGAGAGAGCAAAAAAATATACCAAAAAATATAACATGCTAAAAAAGGAAGAAACAAATCACCAACATTCATAGAGATTTGTTGGTGCAAATAAGAAAGAATAAAAAGTTTTGCATGCATCATTGTTGACGTCACGATCATCATGTATGAATTTTTTTATTTTTTTGCTTTAATATAAATGTGCATATGTACGTGTAAAGGTTGTTGTTTTTATTTTAAAAATTTGTTTACATATATTTATAGAGTCTATGCAAAATAATATTTTATGTAAAATATTTAAACGGGCAATTGATACATATCTGCTCAAAATAAAAGATACATCTATGTTCGCTTTATGTAAGGAAGAAAAAAATCACGTTTTCGTTCATTAAAAAAATAAAAATCAGTCTATACTTATTTTAATCAATTAAAAAGTAACAAGCTGGAATGCTATATTTGGCTGTGCCGAATCTTTTATACCCTACACCACTGAGACAGTGTTCTCGTTACTTTTTATATTGAAATAATTCTTTAGAAAGTAGTGCTTTACTTATTCAGTTATTATTTTTTTATGTTAACAATAGTGTATTATTTATACACTTTCTTCTAATGATGATTTTGTAGTGCAAATTGTCTTCAATTCAAGTTAACATTTTTCATTCGCTCAATATTTTCGGATCTAAGGTGCAAAGTTTTCCCAAATAACTACGAAAATATAAGCGGGTTAAGAAATTATGTGAAAATAATTTGAATCATCATCTATTGTTCTGCATTTGCCCATGTTTATGCAGAAAAACTTTACTTAGCGAAGTCGGTTATTTAAATATTACAGAGGAAAAATCCCTTGATCATGCGAAATTACTTTCATTAGTGAACACAGTGGTACTTAAAACGCTTAGACAATAAATCCTTTTTAACCGAGCTCAATAAAAATTAAAAGTCACAATTTTAAAGGGACATGAAATAACTTAAAACAAAATTTCTTTAGAAGTTAATTCATTTGGAAGTTATTTCATTATGAAATAATTAATAAATACAGTCGAACACGGTTATAACGAACTCGAAGGGACCGACAGATTTAGTTCGTTATAAACGTAGTTCGTTATATCCGTAAAATTCAACAAAAAAATATTTGCTAATAAAATACACGTATTTCATTACAATAGTAATATTTAGAATTAAAGCATATTTCTTTCTTTTAAAAATGGGCGGTATTTATGATTTTTAAATTACATATACATATATATAAATATTTTTTAATATTTAAATATTTATAATTAATATATCAGAAAAAATATTTTTACATTCATCATTCAAATTGATATAATTATATTTTTTATACTAATCCAACGTTTTCTTTTGTACCCGATGTTTTTAAATTGGCATGTTTTGAGATACTTACTTTTTGAGGAATAGCGATTTTCTAATATTTATTCCTCAAATAATTTAAGTTTTATTATTAGCTATTTTCAATAAATGTATGTTATGTTAAAAAGCTATGTTATATAAATATAAAATACATCTTTAATTTAAATTGAAATTAATAAAAATTATTTCCATTTATCTAATAATTTAAATAGAAATAAATAAAAGATATTTCTGTTAGTTCTTAACTTTCTGGGACTTTTTTAAAATGTGTAATTTTATTTATCTAAAACAAGTTTTTGTGGGAGTTCATTATAAACGTAGTTTTTTTTATGAAAAATTCTTGTTGGGACCATAAAAATGGGTTCGTTATAAAAAAAAGTTCGCTATAACAGTGTTCGTTATAAACGTATTTATTTTTATGGAAAATGTTGGTAAAATCAATGGGACCGAAGTCCGGTGTTCGTTATAACTGTGTTCGACTGTATAAACTATACACAGTGAGTCAGAATCGAAAATTATTGGAAATAAATCTGTTACTTCTAATCGGCTGGTTGAAATTTGGTATAGACGTAACAGAGGAGTGTAAAATGTTAAGTTTGTAAGGTGCACCTTACAGACCCCTCAGGAGTGGAGTTTTTTTAATCACTTACCAAATTTTTGATTCGGGACTTATTAAATTTTAAAGTATCGTAGTTTCGATTCAATAAAAGATATTGATTTCAATCTTTTTATACCCACCATCAAAAAGATGGGGGGTATATTGATTTTATCATTCCGTGTGTAACATGTCGAAGGAATAATCTAAGACCCCACAAAGTATATATTTTCTGGGTCCTGGTTCGATTCTGAGTCGATCTAGCTATGTCCGTCCGTCTGTCCGTCTGTTAAAAGCAGGATAGGGCTCGAACGGGACAACGTAGGGAACGAAATTTGGCACAAATATTTGTCTTATATAAGGTTTGTTTGAGATTGAAAATGGACAAAATCGGTTAATAAATAAATCGGTTAAAAAACAAAAAAGTTATTGGCTAAAAACTAGAAACACAGGGTGTCCGTTTTATACTTTTCTGCTGATATTTTTTCAACAAAAGCATGTACGACAACGAAATTTTGTACGTATAGTTCGATACAAACTCGAAAACCAAAAATGGCCGAGGTCCGTTCACTTTACTGCCAACCTCCCATATAAAGTGAAATTGTGTTTAAATAGTTCAAGGACCAATATAAACTTGGAAACAAAAAATGGGCGTGGTCTGCCCACATTACTGCCCACTTTACCGCCCCCTCCCATATAACGTAAAATTTGAAAAAGTTGATGGTGGGCATATAGATTCGGCCGGGACAAATATAACATTCGCGCTTGTTCTATATAACAACGACATATGTCAGCTAAGGAATATAGTTTAGATGAAAAAATCGAGTTTACACTTTTTCTGATTTTTGTAATTGAAGTAAAATTTTTGTAAAAAATGTTTTGTTTTTTTTTTTTTGAGAAACTATAATTATTTTATCTGTAATAAAATTTTTGTTAGTAAAGTTATCTTAACGATTGTAGACTTTATCGTATAAAATGAGAAATTGTAAAAAATGTATGATTTAAAAAAAAAAAAAGCCGTAAATCGCAAAAATGGGTTTTTTACATTTTCGGCGATAAAGTCCACATTTTTCTGAAGTCCCTTAGATTTTGATTGAAAACATTTAACAACATTTTATAGATTCCTAGGCTGCATTCCGTTTTCAGATTCGTGCTTTGAGATTTTAGAAAATATGGACTAAAGTCAAAAGTTTCATATAAAGTGAGGCGAATTCTATAGGGTGTGTACTTAATTTAAGCCCCCTTAGCTCCGCTCCGTTGGGTCCCCCTTCCAAACTTAACATTCTACCTCTGCTACGCTTGTACCATATTTCACGCAAATCCAACCAGCCGATAAGAGATTTATATGCAAAAATTTTCGATTCTGAGCAACTGTGACATGGCATCAGTATTTCCAATTTAGCCTTTTTAAGGCTAAATCTAGCCTTTTTATTTTGCTCTTAGCCTCAAAATTTTGTTTTAGCGATCGAAAAAAATCTTAACACACTTTTACCTCATAATTTTTTTCGGATGCAATATTTAAAATTTTTTCATCCAGTTATCTTTGAAAAATATGTCAGTTATAATTTTTAATGACAACCATGTTGCTTTATTGAGAGTTTATTCAAAATGAGTGACGAAGAAAAAAATACGTGCTACAAATTATTAAAAAATTTAAAAAAAATCCAAATTGGTCCTACTAATCCTAATTATTATGTAGGACCAGAAAATCTCTAATGGAAGGGTTACCAAAAAAAGATCTACGAATTCATAAGTAGTAGTTAGAACTTTAAAAGTTATATTTTTCTGTGATCTGTAATCAGAGCTTCGAAAGAATGAATTCTATTTAGAATTAATTCACGTATAAACTTAATTCAGCTTATAAACATTTAGTTTAGCATTCTTTAAAATCTAAATATTTTGCTAAAATCAATACAAAATTAACATGTTACTACCCAGCTAAACTCTGCAAAGATTGGAAGATGATTCTGTACGAATAAACTTTGTAAAGATGCTGAACTTCACAATTAAAAAGAAAAATAATACTCATAATACGTTCTCTGTAAGAAGATAAATCCTATGATTCAGAATAACCTAAGTACATATAACAGATGAAATTTAATATACGTTCATACAGAACTAAATATGGCTTACCATACACCGTTTTGCAATTATATAAAATTGTTTAAAATATAAAGAATTTAAAAAAAAAAAAAAACTTTCATTCAATCTACTTCAAATTGAATGGTTGAAAATTTTTATAATTCAATTTGTAATAGTTTGAATTTAAACAAATTTGAATGAAATCAAAAGAATTAAGCATTCTCAAAGAATTAATTCACAAATGAATTAATTCCATTTTATCAAATGCTTTAGAAATTAAGCTTCAGAATTAATTACAATGAATTTATTATAAAGAATTGACAATTCTATATAATTTAATTCAATTTTAAAAAGTGAATTAAAGAATTCATTCTTTCGAACCTTTGTCTGTAATATAATATCAATTAAATAGAAAAAAAATAAAACTCTGAGACCAACCGTTTCTAAATTATTGAAGTTTATATATGTTAAAATTTTACACAGAAAAAATTATTCGATAATTTTTTTCAATAAAATTATTAATTTGTTTTATTTTTAATTATACTACAAATTGTTTTAATTCACTTTTTTAATAATTTAAAAAAAAGTCGACAACCCGGTAAAAAGACATTAAAAACATTTCAAAAAGAAAAAAATATTAAAAACTTTTCAAAATAGGAAACATTTAAATTTGACTTGGATTGATTTAATTTTTAATGATGAAAATTTCCCCAGCTTTTAGAGACAACTTTTAGGATAGATTTAATTAATATTTGGTGAGTACATTTTGTGAATGTCTTGTAAGATTTTGGAGATTTGTTCCGCAAATATATCATGTCCCCAATAAGCACACAAGTTTCAAAAATTCAAGCCTTGGAAAATTTTGCTGGAGTCCGACATGAATTCAAATATTAAAATACTTTAAACATGAAATATTATTGAAAAAATAAAATTTTTCAAGTAAAATAAATTTGACTGGAATTTAAATTTCCTTTTCACTGGAGAATGCTATTGAATTAAAGTGTAATACTATTTTAATTCAATGCTTGGCAATGGATTCAAGGCTTGAATTACATTTGGTTTCAATTTGAATTCCAGCAAAAATGCTTATTGGGTCACTTATTTGTACTTATTTGTGTGTCTACTTCTAGATTGGGAGAGAGCCTCAGAATCTTTGTTGGAATGTCCTGAAAACTCGAATTGACTGAACAGACTGATTGTGATTAGACAGATTGATTGTACCTCCCCAGTATTACAAAAATCTGGAGCTTAGGAAATATATGTACTGTATTTTTTAAAGCCTGTTGCAGACTTATTGTATACATACATTTAATACATCAAATATGTACATTATTTACAATACATAATATTGTCCACTAGAGTGCCAACGAAGAGATACGTATTGAAAGCCGACTACAGGATTTTTATATTTTTAGAAATTTAAAATGTCTTCAATTCTCTACCAGCAATAATATCTTGCACATTTGGCCAAAAAATGTTACGGGAAAATTTTAAATATTAAATCATACATTTCGACACCCATTAAGAGAAAAAAACTTTTACCTTTTTTTTTTAAATTTGCTTGATTTTCGATTTTCAATCGCTTGTAATTAATTGAAGAATAATTTGATAAGTAAATGGTTTTAATACTTTACCTACATTCAAACCTTCAATACGTATTATTAGAATGGACTTACTGCAAAATATTTTGTATTGTTACACTCTACTGTCCATATTTCATACAGAGTTATACACATTTCATTTAGTTTACATTCACTAAAAATATTGTAAAAATTATTAATATATTTTATATATTTTTATATCTATGTATTTTTTAAAATAAAAATGTATCTTAATTTTTTGATTTTTTAATTAAAAGATGCTTTTTTGCAATGGTATAGATTTAGTTAATGTTAGAATCAATTTAATTATTATTTTAATTTGTTTAAATTTTTTTTCTGTGTATCGAACGCACTCCTTACCTTTTTTTCTAGCATTTTTTGATTCTTAACATAAAGGCTAAAAATTTACTAATTTTATTTTTACAAAATCATCAATTTAAGTATTTCCTTTTTATTAATTCGCACAAAAAAATCGAAATTATTTATATTTAACGAAAATTTTCGACTGCGGCTCTTCATTCTACAATAATATTATAATTATTTTTTAACAAACTTTATTAGCCATAGAAACTACTTATGTTATATTTATAAATTCACTAATATTTCTTAAAGAAATAAAATACAATCAGGTATGTGATGAAAATCGATTTCGAACCAAAAATGATTGAAAAACGAAAAAAGTTGTGATACGCATATATTATTCGATTTCATTTTCGTTTTATTGTAAAAACGAACTCGATTTCATTTTCCATTTTGTTTTATGAAAATCGCAATAAATTAGGTTGTGATAAAAAACGAAATTAACATGATTTTATCGTTTTAAAATCGAAAAAATTTTGGTACTCGTTTTAAAATCGATTTCATTTAAAACTGTTGTAAAAGTGTTATTAAGAGTTCGTGTTAATGCCACTAATTTTATTACAGCATAAAAAATTATATTCTTACAAGAAAAATATATACAAATACCAAAAAGTAATTTAGAAATGGTGTGGAAGCTTAAGACAAATTTAGGGATTTTGTAAATCCCAATATTTAAAATTTTTAATATTCATAGCTGGTCATGTCTCATAAACAAGTGTTTTGTACTTAGTGTACTTGTGGTACTTGTAATAAAGCGATGATCGTACCGACCACAGCTTATTTCTGAAAAGTCGGACCTTTTAAAAACATGTTGCATTCTTCCTATTATACTGTAAACATACGGTTTCACAAATTAAAATTTTAGAGTTACAGGATGTAGTTACCGTAAAAGAGAAATCTGCTTAATACTACACAAGAAAATAATCGCGTTCGCCAAGTTTCTAAGAGAACTTAAAAATAAATCTTCATCAGTAAAAGATTAGTGTTGATTTTTAAATTTTAATTATCACGGTATCAATTATCGAAAGAACAACTGACTTGATTCACTATAAATATGTTATCCCTTATTAAAGTGTTACTTTTATGAGCACAATGATTATCTTATGTATTGTTCGGAATCAAGAGTTGTCTCTTCTGTGGCAGCCTCATCCTGAAATTTTCAGACTATTTGTCCATTATTTTTTATGATTATATTTAAATATATTATAAAGTAAATATAATTTTATTTATGTATTTTTAATTTATAAAAAACAATTTTTAAAATAAATTTGTTTTGATTTGACAAGAAACATGTAGAACAGAAACAAAAATTGAAAAATGAATTCGATCGAAATTCATCACAACCTAATCGATTTGAAAACTCAATTTACTTTTTAAATAGACCGAATTTCATCACATACCTGAATATGTTAGCTTTTTTCTTGCTTTATTTATTTATTTATTTATTTATTTATTCATTTATTTATTTATTTATTTATTTATTTATTTATTTATTTATTTATTTATTTATTTATTTATTTATTTATTTATTTATTTATTTATTTATTTATTTATTTATTTATTTATTTATTTATTTATTTATTTATTTATTTATTTATTTATTTATTTATTTATTTATTTATTTATTTATTTATTTATTTATTTATTTATTTATTTATTTATTTATTTATTTATTTATTTATTTATTTATTTATTTATTTATTTATTTATTTATTTATTTATTTATTTATTTATTTATTTATTTATTTATTTATTTATTTATTTATTTATTTATTTATTTATTTATTTATTTATTTATTTATTTATTTATTTATTTATTTATTTATTTATTTATTTATTTATTTATTTATTTATTTATTTATTTATTTATTTATTTATTTATTTATTTATTTATTTATTTATTTATTTATTTATTTATTTATTTATTTATTTATTTATTTATTTATTTATTTATTTATTTATTTATTTATTTATTTATTTATTTATTTATTTATTTATTTATTTTTTTTTTTTTTTTTACATTTAACTTTTTCTGACGCTTTTTAAAATCTAATTTAGCTTTTTTTCAAGTCCTGGCAACACTGGTAGGCATATTAATTTAGAGATTTACAAGGACTATATAAGTTTAAAATTGTTTACAACCAGATCATAAATGAATTTTCGGCGATTAAAAACAATTACATTCATGAGGGGAGCAATTTTGGAGGTCAACGCACTTTTAACTTTATATTTTTGACATTTATTAAATGTTTATGAGCTTTAAAATTTTTTGTAAATAAATCTTTTTGGTAATTCTTTCATTTATTACAAATACGCCCATTTAAAAATTTATGTTCTTTTCTAAATTAATTTATTAAATTAAACACAATGAGAAAGAATACTATATAATGCTGTGTCGAAGTCTAAATACCCTCCACCAGTCACTTTCAATAGACGAATAAGACGAAGCTATTTACAGCTATTTTCAATATGTTCAATTTAGTACATCATCTATATTAACCATTATATTTTCTGTAGAGTATTAAAAAAAAATCTTACTTATATTTTCTCATCTTTAAACGGCATAGAAAAGAAAAGTTTTGTATTTCTTTAAAATTCAGAAGTATACCACTGCTTGAGAGTAATAAAATGCACTTGAAAGTCTTTTGTCCTTTTTTTGGTTTTTGTTTTTGTTCCTACTCCACAACTTACGTTTCTTTAAGTTTGTTCCTTTGGCTTTCAAACAGAAACTTCTTCATCTTCATTCTGTTCATATTAATGTTGTCGTTTTTCCGTTTTTCTTGATATTTATTCGTTTTTGTTTAAATAGTGGCTTAAGAACACGAGTTAAAAATGTGAATAAAAGCCAAGTTAAAAAGTTATAAAGAAGCCAAAGTATAAAAGGTAATAACAAAAACAAAAGAAAATGAAAAAAGAACAAATACCAAAGAAGGTAGTAAGACTCATAAAAATCCTTTTGCAAAGAAACAAAAAAAATATATACAAATGTTGAAGAGTTATAATTTGGCTGAAGTTTAAGGAAAAGGAAAATACAAGTATGAAAGTTATAGTCAAGCTCGACCATATGATACTCTACACTAAGGATTCTGAAATGGGTTCCGCACAAATATTCACGAAGTTTACTTTAGTGGAAACGTTCTGTTTTTCATAATTTACCTAAAAAAATGTGATCTATTCTTATCTCCAAAATGAAAACAGGACAGCCACAACATTAATCACAATTTTTATATTGATTTGAAACCCACCAACTTAATTCACTATCCCTTCCGAATTTGATGATAGGAGGTATTGATATTATGCTTTTGTAATGATGTTTGTAACGCACAGAAAAAATATTCTAACATCCATTTAAAAGTATACCAATCGACTCAGAATCATTTTCTGAGTCGATTTAACGATGTCCGTTCGTCTGGCTGGACGGTTGGCTTGCTGGTTGTCTGTCCATGTAAACCTTGTGCACAAAGTGCAGGTGGCAATTTTGATGATAATTCGATGAAATTATACACATATATTTTGGCATAACGACGAAAGCTATTGAAATTGGTCATGGTCGGTCTATTATTTCACCTCGACCCCGGAATAGGGTTTTAACGCTTTCAAATGCCTTATTAATGTCACTATTTTAATAAAATTCGTTGCGAATAACTTTTATACAAAGATGGATCGGAGTACAGCAAAATTTCTGGAAGATCGGTCCACAATTAGTCATAGCTCCCATATAAGGATTATTTTCGAAAATCA
This sequence comes from Protophormia terraenovae, assembly GCA_951394005.1. Classification (NCBI taxonomy): domain Eukaryota; kingdom Metazoa; phylum Arthropoda; class Insecta; order Diptera; family Calliphoridae; genus Protophormia; species Protophormia terraenovae. The sequence continues at coordinate 51,180,968 of OX596073.1, forward strand.
CTTTAACTCGAAAAAAATCGCATATAAATGACAGTATAATAGTAATATTTGATACTGTTGCTGTAATATATAGAGTACCATATTGTCAACCCGACCGTAACTTTATTGCTTGTTTTTATTGAAAAATTCAAAATTTTGTATTCTTTGCAAATATATATAAAAATTTTTTTGATACGAAATACTTTTTGCGAAAATTTATTTGATTAGAAAATGTATGCATATTATATATTTTTAATGACATTTTATACCAGACTTTTCTAATGCTTAATTTCAGGTATTCACATTTGTCAACAGAAGCTCTGCAATTCCCCAAATAACTTTCAAAATATTCCAAAAATATGATTTAAAAACATGTTAAGGTATATCAAAAATGTAACTTTTTATTATTCCAGTTTTGCGATTTCATAAATTAGGAAAAAAAAATGAAAATTTGTTGGAAAAATATATCAACTTTGGGAATCCCTGGTTCTTAGAGGAATAAATTTTCTGAATTCTTCTTTCCTGTAGAATATTTTGTATTTAGTTATCTTTCAGAAAAATATATGAAAATGCTAAAGAAAATTGTTATATAAAAAGGGGAAAAATATACTTTTTTCAAAGTTCAAATTAAAATAAATGCATTTAACTTTTAACACCGCATATTGGGGTAAAATGGGTCGAAAAAATTAATTTTAATTTTTTTTTTTTTTTTTTTTTTTTTTTTGGCAGAATAAGAATGTCCGTCCGTTTGTCTACACATTAGAGTTAAATGGGTCGAAAATGGCGCTTAATATAAGAAAAGATGATACACAAATTTTTATAATCACGTTCAATTTTTTCTATTTGTTAGTTAGTAAAAAAATTAATTTTTATACCCATCATCATTCCGTGAGTAACATATCAAAAAAATCATTTAAAACCCCATAAAGTATACATTTTCTGGGTCCTGGTTAGATTCTGAGTCGATCTAGCTATGTCTGTCCGAACAGGGCAGACGTAATTTGGCTCAAATATTTATATTATATTAGTACTGAAAATCGGTTAATAAACAAAAAAGTTATGGGCGAAATACTAGAAACACAGAGTGAAACTTGATGGTAGGTACATAGATTCGGCCGAGCCGAATATAACATTCACGCTTGTTAAAATTCTAAAAATTTTTTGGCAGAATGGTAATGTCCGTCTGGGGTTATATAGGTCGAAAATGGCACGTAATTCAAGGAAAGTTGATATTATTTTTTTTTGTTTTTCGGTAAAGAATTTTATTTTATATTGGTAAAAAAATAATATACTTTTGGAATTTTAAGATTTTTTTTTTTAATTCTAATGTCCGTCCTTCCGTCCGACTGTTTATTAATTTTTATAAACTTGCCAATTCAAAATCGTTTATTTTTTCACTCAATAAAGATATCGACTTAAATTTTTTTTTCTGAATATATCTCGAAGAATTTATAGAATCACTTTTTAAATCGATCTAACGATGTCCGTCCGTCCGTCTGGCTGGCTGCCCATGTAAACCTTGTGCACATAGTACAGGTCGCAATTTTGAAGATAATTCAATTTGAAGATAAATTCAAAATTTGGCACGTGGGACTTTCATGATACAGGGACGAAGCCTATTGAAATTAGTTGTGATCGGTCCATTATTTCACCTAGCCCCCAGAATTGAGTTTCAACACTCAAAAATGCCTTAATAATAAGAATATTTTAATGAAATTCGATGCTAAGAAGTTCTGTACAAGTATAAATCTTTGAACCAAATTTTATGAAGATCGATCCACGATTAACCATAGCTCCCATATAAACCCCTGTTCCGAAAATCACTTTAACGTTCATAAACCCCATACTAATGTTAGTACACGCAAAGAAAAAATATGGTTCCTGTGACCATAAACTAAGAGCAACATACTATGATTGTAATATATGATTCCAGGTTACAATAAGTATATTTGTACGTAATTATTATTATGATTCCAATTTATAATTTATTAGTAAGGTTCATAACCTTATTAATAACTTTTAGTAAGTTTTGTAACCTTTTCTTAAGTACTGCTTTCAATTTCATCATGTTCTTATCATTTAATAATTCCATGTTATCATATATATCAAATAATTTCATCATATATATAATTCCATTCTATCATATATATGAACTAATTCCATCATAAGTATAATTCCATTTTATCATATATATATATAATACCATGTTATCATATATATAATTCCATTTTATAACATATATGAACTAATTTCATCATATATATAATCCCATTTTATCATATATATGATCCCATATTTTCATATTAATATTCATTTGTACCACGATATGTGGTACAATCATCAGACTGTACTGTCAATTTATATTTGTTCATATATAAACTAAATGAGAATTATAACGACTGGACTGATACACAAAAATTTGTATTCAAAAGGCATTTAAAGTTAATGGCTTAATGGTTCTAGAATTAACCAAATTTGTAAAATGAAATGAATGGTTATGTAATTAACTAAATTGTTATAGAATTGACTAAATGATTGGATTTATTCATAAATATGATTTCATATAAACATATTTAAATACATATTATAATTCAGTGAACCATATTAAAATTTTGATTGTGTGTAATCATTAAATGATTAAACAGAATCATAAACGTTGCTATCATGAACACAGTATATTTAAATCAATGAAAAACGGCTACATAATCATTGAATAGTTGTGGTGATCATGCTGTAACCATGTTTTTTCTCTGCGTGTATAAAGTTAATATTCGACACAAATAAGTTATATATAAGTAGAAATAACATTGCCAAACTTTATGAGAATCGGTCCATAATTTACCACAGCTCCCATATAAAACCACTTCCGAGAATCGACCTAAAGTGCATAAAATCAAGTAGATGTTAGTATTAACGCATTATTATGTATTTGCATATTTTATTTTACATTTAGTAAAAGTGTTGGTCTAATATAAGTCCTCTTCCCGAAATTTTATGGTCTTGACCGACCATACCTTTTTTTCTCGTTTTTGTATGAAATCTACTGGAGTTTTTAAGAAAGAAAAACAAGTGGACAATATGTACTATTTTTCAGAACAAACATCCTATGATGAATTCCATGAAAATGGAAATTTAATACATTAAAAAAAAGAAAATAACAAAAATATTAGAACAAAATGTAATTTACAAAGACTTAAAGAAAAGTACACTGAAATACGTGAAATTGATGGATCCATTTAAATTTTTTACTATTTATTGCAAATAAAAAAAATTTTGATAATAATTCTGTATCTCCCAAGCTAAAACTCAGATCGAATTGAAATGTATGGAAAAGTTGAAGAGGAGGACCTCTTCAGAAAAATTATCTTGTAATCAGCCTGTGATAACACGAGGTATGCTTCAGAATGTCAAAGTTGACTACCTCGAGTGTGCAAAGGTTTAAAAAAATAGTAAGTTCTACGAATTAAGTCCGATTTCAAAGATTTTTATACCTATTTAAAGTGCTTGACAAATTAAAAGAAAAAATTGCCAAAAATTGATTTGTAAAGCTATTTAGATGAAGTTTTAAAAAATAAAAGATTGATATTTATTGTATATAAAACATAAGAAATAATTGTGAAAACAAATTTACTTTTTTCATTCGTTTTTAACCGGGCGGGAACAATTTAGTGTCAAATCGATCTTAATATATTTCTGCAGTAAATATCGTCAGTAAATTAAAAAAAACTCGTCACATTTTTTCATTAAACGATAAAAATTACGTTTTTTCTAAAATTCACCATTTTCGACCAACGGAAATCAATTCAAAATGTCTTTATTAACCATTTGTGAAGCCTTGTTTTTTGAAATATGTATGTAAAGAAAAAAATGTTTTTTTAAAACTCTCACAGTTGTGAAAGAATACTAATATATTTTTGTAAAAAATTTTATAAAAAACAGTATTTATTTTTTCATATTAATTTCAGAGTACCGAGTTTGAATATTTTTCACGTCTGGAAGAATTGAAATAATCGAAAAAGGTTTTTGGTATATTATTTTGGAATTTATTTCAAATTATACAATATTTTTTTAAAAATTTTCCTTGATATACTCCTAGACTTAATCCCATGAAACGAATTTAAGTCCAGGCAAAAAATCAAAACTCAAGCGTAAATGATTTTTAAAATGTAATTTAACTTAGGCGTGTAAGCTTATTTTTCTATCTTTATCTTGTCAAGCACTTAAAATAAATATAAAAATCTTTGAAATCTGACTTAGTTTCTAGAAGTTACGAATTTTTGAAATGTTTACATACTCGAGATAGTCAATGTTGACACCTTGTAGCTTATCTGGTGTTATCACAGGGTAACTACAAAATGATTTTTCTGAGAGTTTAGGTCCTTCTCTATAACTCTTCCATACATTTTAATTCGATGCGAGCAGTTGTTTAGGAGAAACAAATAAAAATGTTTATCTGAAGTCCAATATCTCATATAAAAAAAAAACGATTGAGATAACGAATCAGGATCGTTGTAAAAGATGTTCATACCCGAGGTCCTTAACTTTAAGACTCTGTGTACCTGCATCTGATAAGTATATACAAACTTAAAGCTTAAACTCGTCTATGACTATGTGCACAGTAGAGCAGAATCAAGAGTTTTTGAAATAAATCTTTTACTTTTAATCGGCTGTTGGATTTGCGTGAAATTGTATAGGCATAGCAGAGGTGTGTAAAATGTTAAATTTGGAAGGTGGATCCAACAGACCCCTCAGGGGCGGAGCTAAGAGGCCTTAAAGTAGGGTTCCTTTGACATATAAAATTTTTGTTTCTCGTCCGATTTCAAATTATTTTATATATTCTTGTAGGCCTTGATAAGGATTGCAAAAGACATGCTTGCTTGTGTTATTTATCAATTTTACAAATTCTTGCTCCAAATTTTTTCATATATATCCCACTATTTCCAGCGGATTTTATTAGTTTTTTCTTTAATTAATTAAGGAACAAAATTAATTATTGATTAAAGAAAATTTAAGTAAATTTCCTTACCGAGTCCAAAAATAAACGATTTTGAATTTGAAAATTGTAAAAAAATATGTTCCTTTGTGTTTTTTTACCGAAAAAGTGTCAACACTCTTTTTTCTCTAAATTAAAAGTTTCTTTAAAAACATATACAAATTTTATACTTTTCGGAAAGCTATCTTTAAAAAGATTATTTTAAAATAGAAAACAAGCCCCATAATCTAAGCGGTCATGGTACACACCCTCCCGAAATTGACCCATTTTATGTGAAAGTTTTGACTTTAGTCTATAGTTTCTAAAATCCCAAAGCACGAATCTGCAAACGTAATGCAGTTTAGGAATCTACAGTATGTTGTTAAAAGTTTATATTTATTTTATAGCCGAAAATGTGAAAAAAAATCCATTTTTGTGATTTTCGGGTTTTTTTTTTTTGGGAATTGTGATATTCCTTTTACAAAAATCTTAAGATTTTTTACACATTCTTTAATTCAAACAAGCGCAAATATTCGGCCCGGCCGAATCTATATACCCACCATCAACTTTTTCACATTTTAAGTTATATGAGAGGAGGTAAAGTGGGCGGTAAAGTGGGCAGTAAAGTGGCGGGCCACGCCCATTTTTTGTTTCCGAGTTTGCATTAGTCCTTGAACTATTTGAACACAATTTCATTGATTTTCACCTTATATGGGAGGTGGGCGGTAAAGTGGGCGGACCACGCCCATTTTTGGCTTCCGAGTTGATATCGATCCCCAAACTATATGTACAAAATTTCGCAATCGTACATGCTTTTGTTGCAGAAATATCAGCAGAAAAGTATAAAACGGACACCCTGTGTTTCTAGTTTTTAGGAGGTAAAGTGGGCGGTAAAGTGAACAGTAAAGTGGGCGGGCCACGCCCATTTTTTGTTTCCGAGTTTGCATTAGTCCTTGAACTATTTGAACATAATTTCATTGATTTTCCATTTATATGGGAGGTGGGCGGTAAAGTGGGCGGACCACGCCCATTTTTGGTTTCCGAGTTTATATCGATCCCCAAACTATATGTACAAAATTTCGCTATCGTACATGCTTTTGTTGCAGAAATATCAGAAGAAAAGTATAAAACGGACACCCTGTGTTCCTAGTCTTTAGCCCATAACTTTTTTGTTTGCAAACCGATTTTGCCCATTTTCAATCCCAAACAAACCTTATATAAGACAAATATTTGTGCCAAATTTCGTCTCCCTACGTTGCTCCGTTCGAGCGCTATCCTGCTTTCAACAGACAGACAGACGGACAGACGGTCGGACATAGCTAGATCGACTCAGAATCTAACCAGGACCCAGAATATATATACTTTGTGGGGTCTTAGATGATTCCTTCGACATGTTACACACGGAATGACAAAATCAATATACCCCCATCTTTTTGATGGTGGGTATAAAAATAGGTCTACAAGAATATATCAAAATATTTGAAGTCCGACGAGAAACAAAAATTTGACAAGTGATTAAAAATTTTATATGTCAAAGGTATCCTACTTTAAGATCCTTTAGTTTCGTCCGTCAGGGGTCTGTTGGATCTTAAAATTTTGCATAAATAACTTTCTCAAGAACCTCCATAATTTAGGATGAAAATGGGACGGTTAGGATCAGGAAAAATGCTACTCCAATTACAAAATAACTATTCTCAATGGGATATCTAAAGAACTATTATAGTGAGAGCTCTCAAATATTTAGAAACTACTTCCTGATCATATTGCATTGATGATAGGACTCGGAAAAGGGATAGCCCCCATACCAGGTGCAGATCCAACTCAAGCTTTTGGGTGAGAAAACTATAATTATTTTCTTAACTATTTTCTTCAATTGTTTGATTTAGTGCAGATTTTTCATTAAGCGTTTTCATTTTGTGAAGTGAAATTTCCCTTTTTCCCTTCTCGTGAATCCGCGCCTGCCCCATACAAAGCAAATATTAATTTTTGCTTATCTAAAGGAGTGATTCAGTAAATCCATCTAAAACATTTATTTTGCAACGTAAAAAAAAATGTTAAAAAAAGTTTTATTTCGCCGTCATAAAATAAAACTCATTTGAGGAGTTTTATTTTTTCCGTCAGAAAATAAAACTTATTTTATGTGAGATCTTCTTGAGTTCTGGGTGGAAAAAAATACATTATCTCCATTCTTAAATACATTGGCAAAAACTGTACAGTGAGTTCCTGCAACCCAGGAAAGCGTGAAAGGAGTATTATCTGCTCTTAAATTTGTATTGAACACCAGAAAATTTGGAAAAAGTTACACACCTGCTCAAAATAATAAATACACCCAGTGCGATGATATTAAAGTGAAACATACTGCAGAGAGTTACTGCCGATGAACCCTCCTATACGTGTGTGATTGACGATTTTACTACACATTCATCAATCAAAATTTAATTTTTGTGAAAAAATTCGATTTAATACTAAAAAAAAATAATTTTTTAGTATTTTCTTTTTGAAATCTTCATAAAAGAAAAATAAAACTTCAAAAATGCATTCAAAATATTTGTTTGTAGTATGAGTTCATTTTGAAATCAAAACGATTTTGATTTTTTATACTACATTCCCGTTGTGACGCACACATTTAAAAGCTCTCCCAATTTTACTAACACACACTTATTGCAGGAGCTTATGCAGTATGTGTCGATGGGGTGCCCAATGTTTTTCTTCTGTATTGAATACTTATTTGAGAAACTAATGCCAATTTAGATTTTTTTTAAATTTTGTATGAAAAAGCGAATTTTTATGAATAGTACAAGTGATCTTTTCTTCATTGGAGTCTTATATGTAACTCAAGCCAACATAAGTTTTCATATAATTTATATCGGACTATAAATAGAAAATAAAAATCACAGTTTAGTGTTTTTTTTTTTTTTTTCTTTTTATTATTGGGAACTCACTCACCTACACTCCTACCGATTAAGGTAAGTGCATGCATGAATATATGTATTTATTAACATGTTTGTTTAATGCTTCTTCTTGCCTTTTTTTATAAAGGATGAATTACTTAACATAAAAACCGACTTTTTATTATAGTCTTCTTTTCTTTTTTTCATTTATATTCTCACCAAATTTCGTTTTGCATCCTTTCTTATAATTTAAAATTTTGCTTTGGTTTGTGTAATGTTTATATATTAATGTGTATGTATGTTATAAGTGAAAGGGAGGGAGAAGTAAATTTTATAAGAAAGTGCATATCGTCAACTAAAATACAAGTGGCTCTAATTAATATTTCAAAAACTCAACAAACGATGAAAAGGGTTACACCTACATCTTTTAGTATTACTTAAAATATATTCACTTTTTTAAATACATATATCGTCCAGTCCATGAGAAAACGCCCAAAAATATTTTTTATGTCTTTCGATTTTGCTAATATTTGGCATACGCATACCCTATGGAGCCATTTAATAAAGGTAGAAATTTTTCAAAAATGCATCCCAAAATTGCATTTGCATTATGAATGCATTTTTATACCTTGTGCTGATGTTTGTAACGCACAGAAAAAATTATCAGAACCGTTTGACTCAGAATCACTTTCTGAATCGATTTAACGATGTCCATCCGTCCGTCTGGCTGGCTGTCTGTCCATGTAAACCTTGTGAACAAATTACAGGTCGCAATTTTAAAGACAAATGTCCTCCCGGAATAGGGGTTTAACGATCCTAAATCGTGAATAAATTTACGAATTTTTTAAAATTAAAAAAAAAAAAAAATGGAGATATTTAAATGGTTCCATCGGATATATGCGTACCAAATATGAGCAAAATCGGATGACGCTCCGTAAAAAAATTGTCATTTTATATAAATCTCTCATGGAATGGACGATATATTTTTAATTTTACAAGTTTTCTTCTGTTACTGACATTTTTTTTTTTTTTTTAATATCTGTTAGGGCCGTTTTCATTTTAGATGACAATATTAATATTAAGAATGCTGACCGTGTGTTATGTTAAATACACGCTATATAGTTTTATACTCATAGGTACTGCCTTTTTATGTATCTTTATACCTTTTTTTTAAGTAAAGGCGAACAAAAATAAAACTACGTGTGAGCATCTATAATTTTGTTTTTAAATATTAAAGTTTTTTAATTTTTTCAGTCATTAATTTGATTATACCCTCACACAGTGAACTGAGCCCATACTAAAATTGGAAAAAAGTAGAAGGAAACTACGTAGTCGGAAAAAGGAGGGATAAAGAGTCAAACTAAAATACTTTATTTTTGATCCACAAGGCAAGCCACTCGCATTCCAACATTATTTCTTTTTTACACGGTATGTAATTAGAGGCAAGGCCTTCCCTTCTCCCTTCCAAAAAGAAGAGAGAAGACAAGGACTCTTAAATAAAAAAATATTCTCTCTTATGTTCAATGCTATTACAAAAAGGAATTAAAAAAAAGACATGCGGACTCCTTCTTAATCGTCACTTAAAATAAGACTAAATGATTGTGAGTTTTGTAAGTCTCGAAATTACAATTTTTTTCTGTTTGTAATGAGAGAGTTAATAAGTAAGTTATACACCTTCTATTTCATATCTAATAAAAGGGAAACAAGGCCTGCAGGGAGAAAGCACTAACATATTTTCCTGCTGGGCAGGGCTGTCAGATGTGGCGATTTTTAATTGCTCATGGTGACAGAATTTTCTGTTTTGCGACATGGCGATTTTTAACAAGGTGGCGTTCTTTTTTAACCCATGGTTGTCATTGGTAGGATGTTATTCTTTTATACTTCTTTTTCATTCCTTTGGAAGTACTTCCCTTAAAACTATGTTTATACAATTTTTTAATAAAAATTCTGTTTTTGCCCTATTAAAAAATAATAAAAAAGCTGTAAAATTTATAAAATTTAAATTTTGTTAGAAATTATTACCATTTTTTACAGCTAAAAATTCATCTATTTTCACTTTTTTGGAAGTAATTATTAAGAACTTCCAAAAATTTTTAAAATATGCACTTTATTCCACTTTTGTAGTTGTGAAAATGTTCTTTTTTTGGAAGAACTTCATCGTTTTTTGCTGGGAAACTATAAAAAATACAAAACAGAAAAAAATTCCCAATTAATAAATTAATTAAATCAATCAAGTAGATGATTGAATGAATTAAAAATGTGTATAGGAAAAAAAATCATACCAAAATTTATTTCTTATTTTATTTTTTCTTGAACATATTTAGTAAATTTTGATGCAAAATTAAAAAAACTGAGTTAATTGTAAAAAAGACGGTAATAATTTTTTCTGTGATGTATTTCTAATTAATTAATTTTAGGTATACATGGGTATTTTCTAGAGTATTCATTTTACTCGACTTTTTAATTGTTCGAATAATCAAATAACTCGAAAATGCAGTTTTTAAGTTACTCGAATAGTCTAATAAAGATTTTAAGTTACTCGAGTTATTCGATTAATTTATACCATAAAATTTTACTCGATTTTTCAATAAAATAAAACAAAAATATAGCTTAAAATAAGAAATAGTCTCTCCAAAATAATAGAATAATTAAATTTTGCTTATATATTTGTAAATATTTGTTTATTTTGCTTTGATAATGCCGTTGCTGCTCTAAATTTAATATATTCAGTGATAGTTAAATTGATAAAAATTAAAATTAATCAGAGTTTTTATCCATTTTGGAATATTTGCGATTTTGTCTCATAACCTCACTTTTTAATTTGGACACATACTAACCTATGTACAAAAGATGTTTTCAGTTATATACAAAGTATTTGTACAATATTTTTAAGTATCGGAGATCTACTAAAGATTTATTTCGAGAATAAGGTTTTATAATGCTTTATAATTCATTGTTTAATTATATTTAATATTTGGAAGGCCTTAAGATGATCATTTAAAATTATACAAATGTATAAAGTTCGTAATATAAACTTGTATAACAAATTAGTCAAATATGAAATTAGTTAGAAATAATTACTTTTTTCTCCATTTAATAGACAAATTTATTGTGAATTTAAAAGAATAATAATAATTGTTTCTCTCAAATGTACGCGTACGAATTATAATTGGCTCTATTATGAATTAAACCACAATTTCTACCAAAATGTAAAATATTTTATTTTATATATTATTTGGATTTTTCTCCGTTAGACTGTGAAAGAATTTCGAAAATATATTTATTAGTTTCTGAGTTATTGCATTTTGAAAATGAGAAAAAGCACTTTGGACTATCCTTTTTTCAGCTATTCCTAAATAAAGAACGAGTTTACATGCTAAACTTATTTTTAAGTCGAAATTCTTACTATAATACAAATTTCATTTAAACTATCACATCCTCTATACGTATTGCAATTTAGGAATATATTCGGTTTTTTTACTAAATACATTTTTTTTAATAAAATTCCAATTTATGGTACCAGTTTTATATTCAAAACATTCTATACAAAAATTTTTAAATATTGTTTTTAAGCTAAATTTTTTAGAAAACTAAAATTTAAACATCATAAAAATTAGTTAAGAAAGGAAATATTTAAAATATTTTTTTGCTCGAATTATTCGATTAATCGGAATAATTTGCTCGAATAAATTGTTACTCGAAATTCTTGATTTTAATTTAATCGAACAATTATTTGATTTTCATTCGTCGATTAATCGAACAAACAATACTCGAGTGAATACCCTAGTATTTTCACTTTACTGTGAATAATATCAAAAGTTGTGCTTCAGTATTACCAGCTTTTTTATCGACCAGTGTTATTAATATTTAATACACTGTAACTTTAATATTTTCAATGGACAAAAACTTGAAACATTAAATACAAAATCCATAATATAGACAATTTTTAAAACAAACCTAGTACAAAAATTGGCATATAAAAAAATGTGCTGCATAGAAATCATTTCAAATTATTAAACACTATTAAGACTTAGGTTGATTTCTACTGACTTAGGTTGATTTCACAAATAAATTTTAAAAAAATGTTAACGACAAAGTTTCGACAGGGGACCGAAACCGAGCGTCTTCGGATTTGCTTTACACGCATTTACATTATGATTCCTTTTGAAATATAAAAAAATTATATAATCCGGAACAAACAAATATTTTAGAAGTGAAGATAAATGTTACCCCCTTTTTTGGAAAAAACACCAAAAATGTGAAATATTTTTTAATTTTGAACTTCAGAATAATACAACTTTTTAACAGATTCATATATTTGTGTGATTCTTGCAGCAATATTATTAAGAATTATTACAAATTTTGTAGGAAATCTAGTGGATTATTTTCAAAAAGTTTTGTGACCCAAAATCTATGTATATAAGACTGCACCAAAATTTACCAACTTTCGAATTTTGACCGTAACTCCCTTTTGAATCGTTCTTTGATTGCAAAAACATACTGTGTGAATTATTAGTGAAATTGGATATCGTTAACCCGTGCCGCATCGCACCTGAAGTTTGTAGGGTGCGTTTAATATGAGTTGGTCTTTTTGCAGTTTTCAGAAAAATGATGCTATTAAATACTTTGTTTTGCTCCTAAATGTTAAAAAATTGTAATCTACACATAATTATTTATCAAATAACAATAAAAAAAGAAAATCGATGGCAAAATATTAAAGTTATTACAAATTCCTCAGACCATTAATGTGTTTTAGAACACAACAACAACAAGATTTTTAATTTTTTGATAAATGTTTAAATACAAAGCTATTTTCAATTCAATTTGAACCATAATTACTGTAAAATATATTTTTGTTTCCGCAGAATAATCCACACCTTTCTATGCTCGGTTACAAATTGTTTACATTTTTTAAGAACGCTTTAAAACTCCATTTTCAAACTTTAAAAAGGTTTGTTAAACAAATTTCAAAAAAAGTTCGAAACAAACAAATTTATAAATAATAATATAGAAGAAATATTAAAAAAGAATTAGGTCAATACCTTATATGACTAAGCCGTATCTGCGATTTGAATTCTGCGGATTTCGGAAAAAATGCATTTTTTGCAGTTTTTAAGATATAAAGTCAATTTGTTTTGAAGTGATAATCAAACTAAACAAAATTATTATGTGATAAGTTAAAACATATGTCGAGAAATACATTCCAAAGTTTAAAAAAAAACGGACAGGATTACCTTTAAAATACGGAAGTCAAGAGTCAAAAATAGAAGAAATTACAATTTTTAAGAAAAACATTACAAAAAGTTAATTATTTTTGCATGGATTTCTACAAAATTTAATGGAAATATAACTGAAGGCAATTTTGCAAATTTAGCGCAAAGATCACCACCTTAAAGTATACCTTCCGACTCGGAATCACTTTTTGAGTCGATTTAACCATGTCCGTCCGTCTGGTAAGCTGGCAGGCTAGCTGGCTGTCCATGTAAACCTTAAGCGCAAAGTACAGGTCACAATTTTGAAGTTAATTTGATGAAATTTGGTACATATGATTTGTTTTATTTTTTTTTTTTTGCACAAGGACGAAGCCTATTGAATTTGGTCATGATCGGTCCATTATTTCATTTGGCTCCCATACAAATATGCTCCCGGAATAGAGTTTTAACACTCATTAATAACTTAAAAATATGAATATTTTAATGAAATTTCACACAGATAAATTCTATATATAAGTATAAATTCGTATGCCAAATTTCGTGAAGATCGGTTCATAATTGACCATAGCTCCCATATGAACCCTTCTTTCGAAAATCACTTGTACGTGCATAAATCCCATAAAAATGTTAGTATCTTCAACTTAATATTCGACATAAATAAATTTTTTATAAATATAAATGACAGTTTATTTAATGAAAATCGGTTCATAATTTATCATAGACCCAATTTCAGAAATCACCCAAAAGTCCATAAATACATGTGTATGTTAGTATCGATGTAATATTCTGTATTAGAGTGATTCCATATCAAAACGAAAATTCTCTACAGATATTTAGTATTGCAAATGTTGCTCAAATCACAATTTTTCTGAGTAAAGAATCCCCCCGATCCAAAAATATGATGTTTCAAAAATCAAAAAGCGGTTGGATTTTTTCTAAAAGCAATCACACTTTATTGCTCATAACTTCTAAAATATACATTGTACAATTCTTATTTTTATTTTAAAACTACAAGTAAAACATTTATATACTTCGAAAGTTCAAAGGTCAAAATCGATAATATAAAGATTAAAGCTCAATATCTCAAAAAAAAGGTATTTTAAAATTCTCAAAAATTTCATAGAATGATAACGGATCCCTTCTCTATATTTGTGCCAAATTTCAAGTTGGAGCCTCTATTGGTTTAGAAGTTATGAAGCAAAATACAGAAAAAAGCAAATTTTTTTTATGTAAAATTTAAAATTTTTGTAAGTGAATTTAATTGAAATCGGAGATGTCAAATACGATTGCTGTTCGTTTTCACATGGAATCACTCATTAGTATGTTTTATTTTACACATAATACAAGTATCGGTCCACAATTGGCCCTTTCCAAATTTTGCTACACGTAGACAATGGTGAGGGGTATCATATGGTCGGGCTTGACCGACTATACCTCCTTTTCTCGTTTGTCATATTTTCTTTGTTCAAACATGTAATTTTATAAATTTCGGATATTTTTCAAAATATATAAGGTTTTAATGTACCATAGGAATAGTCTATCTTATTACTATTGAAGATAATGCATTAAAAACCAGAGGGTCAATTATGTGCACTTAGTTCCCAAAAGGTCAAATTAGTAATTTTTGCAAATAAGTCGCATGGAAGTACTTATTATACTTAAATATTGATAAATTTGTGAAAAACTATAATAAGCACATTTAAAACCGCGATAATAATCGAATAAAAAGGAGTTTTTGAAATTTAGCCGCCATTTTATACCAATTCCCCGTTTTTTTTTTTTTTTTTTTGATAAATTTTTGCTTTTGAGGACATTTATATCCTCAACTAACCATTTATTTGCCGTTAAAATTAATTATTAATTAAATTAAAATGACTACACATATCAATCAATAGTATTGAATGAAACCTTTCCAATGCACTATGGTTTCAATGACCACTTTTTTTTTTTTGGCCAAAACTACCAAAACGGAAAAAAACAAATTATCATATTTGAAATATGATTTAAATGAAAATCAAAACAATTTAATGTATTTATTTTGTATTTCAAAAATTAAATTCATTTTGACACTTTTTAAGCGTCAGAAGTACAGTCATTCCAAAGGAAGTTTACAAATATTTCAATTATAACTCAACCTAAAGGCATGAATTTTGCTTTAGCAGCATTTATTTTGACACACAACTATATTTTAGCAATATCTGCTATTTTATTTTATATCCTGGCATTTTTGTTCATTGGTTAGACCTTTGTAAATGATAAGAATTTCCAATGCTAATTTATACGGAAAAGATGGATTTTCTCGAAAATCGAAAAAAATCGCAGAACGAGACAATATATATTATCCAGATATATGTTTATTTATTATACCCTCCACCACCACTAGTGGTGAAAGAGGGTATACTAAGTTTGTCGTTCCGTGTGTAACACCTAGAAAGAATCGTTTAAGACCCCATAAAGTATATATATTCTTGGACAGTATGAAATTCTGAGTCGATTAAGCAATGTCCGTCTGTCCGTCTGTTGAAAACATTCTCACGTCCAAACTAATTGAGCTATTCCAATGAAAATCACTCAGGTTATTTGTTGTTCCTCGAAGAAGTTTCGGATTGCAAACCAGCCAAATCGGTTCAGTAGAAAAAAAGTTATATAACCAAATCTGAAAGAACCCCTAAACCAAACTTGAACTGATAATATTTCAACAAGCAATAATTGGATTTAAATAAAATTTAGCCAAAATGTGTATCTCTGTTCACTTTAGATTAATGCCAAAAATTGGCTAAATCGGTTCAGTAGGAGAAAAGTTATAGCCAAAAATATGAACAGTTTCTATGATTTCAACGCCATAAGTGTTTCTTAAACATCATGTTATTATAATTTGTATATGGAGTGCATATGTGTATGTTCGCCTCAATATGAATGTTGATAAACACAAAGGCATACAACTATGTTGAGTTTGATGTTTGATCGTGGTCACCATCGAACACACCACGACATGGTATGTTAGCTACTTTTTAGCAACATATGTTGATAAGTTTATTAAACTAGTTAGTAGCAGTGTTGCCAGAACTTCTCTGAGGAAAAGTGCTAAATGGCTATTAAAAAAGTGCAATTTAGTAAAAATAAGTGCTAAATGATTGTTAAAAAGTGCAATTCTTTAGAAAAAAGTGCTAAATTTTAAATAAAGTAATTAGAATAAACATTTTTGTTATTTATGCATATATTTACTATCTTAATATATTTTTTTTAATTTGTATGGTTTACGCACATTATATTGGTCATATTCTTAATTCCAAAGGAACAAATCAATTCAGAATAACTTCCCATCTTTATACTTATTAACGTATTCACATTATATTTTGGAACACAGTAAATTTCATACATAAGTATGTCTTATTGAAAAATTTATAAAATAATTTTGTTAAAATAAGAACATTAAGATTTTCATTCAACCGGATAAATCTACACAACTCGTAAATTTATAAAATATTTTTTTCCCTATGTAAGAGGTTTTATTGCATTTCGGGTACTTTTTTGTGAGAATAGGTTTACTTCTTTTATTTTTTCGTTGGCTGTCCTTATAATCAGTATTTTCCTAAAACTATGCCCACATTTGTCAAATATTTGACCAAAATTGTGCAACCACTACTTTTACAAATAATTGTTTACAGTTGTTTGATATTGCAAATGTTTTGTAAAAGAAATCAGCATCGTTCTAAATTTTGTAAAATGTCATGTATGAATAATAACTAGTAAAAAATGTTTCCATTAAAATGGAGGTCAGAAAATATTTTTATAGTAGTTATGTCATTTTGACTAGTCTGACCATACCTTAAGACTATTAGTTTTGGAGTTGTAAAAAAAAGATTTGATCGGTAAACTATACAAAGATATTTTTAGCTATTTTGTGCTTTATTTATCCAAAATTAAAATTAAAGTGCAACAACTAAAAATAAATGCTAGAAATGCACTTTTAATGCTAAAAAATTATTTTATTTATAAAAAAGTATAAAAAGGTGCTAAACAGCACCTAGCACCTTTTTTTCGCAAAAAGGTGCAGTACCCGAAAAAAAAGTGCTAGAATTGCACTTTAAATGCCGTTATGGCAACGCTGGTTAGTAGTTCGGTGTGTTTCAAGCTGTACACATTGGTAGAGAAGGATATGTAAATGTTTTATTAAAAGTTTGTCTGCTAACATGAAGATATAAATAAATAAATATAATGTTGATGGAATAAATTGCATAAATATGAAAATGTTTTGAAAATGTTTGGAGTTTTATTTAGAACATTGAAGAAAAAGTATTGATACATATTATTTATGTTATTTTATAATTTCTAGTTCATTATAGTTTTTTGTGCTTTTATAATTAATAACATGTAAATGTGGTGATATTTTTTTCAATTTTCATTGTAAAAATAAAACTGTAATATACTTAGTTATGTGAGAATTTTGTTTACTTCTTTTTAATTTATTTAAATTACTATCTTTAAAAAGCATTGCTAATTTTTATCATTTTCTGAAAGATTAGTATTTATAAAAGTTTTCAAATATAATTTTTCAAAAATTTTGAGAGCACCGTTGGGCAGAAATAATATAATAATTCAACAGTAAATGCTTAGGGTGATTTATATAGATGCAAATTACGAAGAGGGAAACTCTTATGGTTAGATTATACTTAGCTTAAGTTTACTTATTTAGTTTTTCCAACATCATTAGAGAAACGGCTCTCTAATCGAATCGTTAAATATAAATTTGAGGTAAGCGAACATTTGTAGAAATAATTGATCAATTTTATTATATTGATTAAAAGAATAAGTTTTAAATTCGGTAATATTAAAATGTTTCTGAATAATATTGCATAGTGAAGCACAATAGGCCTATTTGGTGTATAAATCTGTTTTTGCCAATCGAGCTTCAATTTTAACGCAATATAAAATTTCAGTTTTTCGTTCTTTAAATCGACTTTGCACAGAAATATAAAAGAATTGGTGGAAAGTTGCATAAAAATAAAGTCATGTTTTTATTATTCGAGTGTGCTTAACCCATTTACGACTGCTGTTGCGTTTTCGCATCAGTAGCTTTAACATCACCTAATTATTTAATTATGCAATCGATGATGAATTTGTTCACAGCTATTAATAGATAATATGTTGTCTTAAAGATAAGAGAAAAAATAAATTTTTGTATAAATACTCTGTCCAAAATTGAGTGTTAAAGCCAGGCGCATCGGATAAATGGTTGGTGTAGCGAAAACGCGATATTTTCAGATCTGCTTTTCGAAAATATGTTTTTATGTTATGGGTGTATTCCAAAGGTAAATAGCTTTAAATTTGAGCTAAAAATGGTACGATTTCTGAAATTCTCGAAGCATTATATTTCGGAATCAAAAATATGTAGGTGTCCAAATCCTTTTAATTTGTTATAACAGTCACAAAAAAAAAAAATTCATGCTAAATTTCGTAGTTATTTTAAGGGAATCGGGTAGTGGTCGGAAATAGTTTAAATATACATTTTCTACATTTAAATTGTAATAATTGTAATTGTAACAAAACTAAAAATACAGATTCTTTACAAATACATACAAGGTATCAAAAAAAACCAACAAAATAATTTATACAAATCAAACTACAAAAAATCTGTAAAAAAAAAATCGGTTTTTTTGATAAGAGCTCCAATTTTGTAATTCATTTTCGGTAAAATATTTGCGAAATATGCAAGAAATCACATATTTTCCTTTCTCCTAGCCCTTAGATTTCTTATAGAATAAAATTTTAGTTTTCACTAAAAAAAGCATTTTTTTGTGAAGATAGTATATAGTAAAAACAAATTTTCGTTCGTTTCGCTCTGCCACTACTATTTAACTTTCTTATAAAATGCAATTTTTTTACTAAATGAAAAATATACTTTTATTTAAAATTAAATATTCTTTTTTTTTACCAAGATAATCGACTTTTTGTAAGAAAAATAAGGCATCATAGATTTCCCTTTTTTTTACTTTTTACACATCATTTGCATAATAGTTTGTTAAAATATACAATACAAAATATTTATTAGAACAAGTTCATACTATTATGGACGCCAAAAATTAATAAGTAAATTTGAAAAACATCACATTCCGAAGAATTTTTCCTATATAAAATCTGTTGAAAACACTATCTCAGTGGTGGAGGGTATAAAAGATTCGGCATGGCCGAATATAGCATTCTAGCTTGTTTTCGTTCAGTTTTTCTTTACCAATTTTCACCAAAAACTTGCAGGTCTAATGAAATGAAAAATTTCTTACGAATCCAATTTCATTTTGGGTTTTGTAAAACTAACTGTAGTTTTCTAAGACGCCAACAAGTTCTTACTGATTTCGTATTCAATTATAAAAGTACTTATACTAAGAAATATTTTCCGTATTAAACTTATTTAAAAAATTGTTGTACTCAATAATTATAAATTAATGAAAACCGTTGAAAAAAGGCACCTTTTTTATACATATTTTAAATTTGCTTAAGAAACTAAACTTTGACCTGTTGTATTATGAAGACAAATTAGTAAAAGTAGCAAAAAACTTAATTTTCTGGAGTTTTGAAGTATTTGCTACAAACCTACGATAATTAAAACACAAATACAAAATGTTACCAAAATTAGTTTTGGCCAAGAAAAGTGGTCCGCGAAACCATAGTGCAATGATACCCTAAAATAAAATTTACAATGGAAAATGTCCAAAATATTCAAACTTTAATAAAATACTATTTAAAATAAAATCATTGAAAATTTTACTAAAATTTTAATTTCACGAGAATGAAAACAAATTTTTGAGAAATTTATTTTTTACTCAATATATATTAGATGTCGTTTTTCCATCATATGTTGCAATTTTTTTGACAAAAAGTTAAAAATTATGTATACTGTCGATCAAAAACCATATTTTTGGAGGAATTTAAAAATGGTACAGTTAACGTAAATGAAATATTTTGGGAATGATTTTAAAACACATCAGTCTTTAACTTTAGGAGGGAACATTTGCAACTTTTTTTGCCCCCATACAAATCAAGGCACTTTAATGTATATGTGTGTTGTATACACAAAAATTTATCGTTTTCTTCTGCCTGATTGTACGTACCATCATTGAAATTAAAAGTTTCTCATTTTTTGCCTTGCATTCCGTTTTATATGAAGTATAACTTTATTTGCTTTCTACGCTTTTAATTGAATAAATTATATTAAAAGTAAGTGTTTTCTTCCATATTTGTATTGCTTTAATGGGTTACTGGCGTAAACAAAATAAACAGCTTCTTACAGACGTACTTAAAAGTTGGAGTGTTACGTGTTTGTCTATAAAGTTTTTATTAACAAAAAATCATTTTACTCTACTACAAACATTATAAGTTTATAATGCAACTGATTTACTTGCAAACTAAGTTATCCATAAATCTATAAAATTACATACATATGGGCAATTCTCTTTTTACGTTCATTTTTATGAAACCGATCGTCAACCTCAAATATTTTATTAAACTTCTGATTTTTTTTAAACAACTTGTGATGCAATTATGTTAACAGCACTTGATGGAGTAACAACAACAAAAATTTAAGAGCTGAAACGGTTCCATGTGGCACCGGTAAGCACTCAAATTCAAAAAATCCAAAAAAGCGTTTGAAACTAACAAGTTTTCTTCCTTCTTTTGATTGCTGTAATCGCGGACTTTAGCATATGTGTCGAATTCTTCTAATTTAAACCACAAACACTTGACCAGTCGTTGACCAGTGCTGAAGTACATTGTGGACAAGTTTTAAAACAAAATTTCAAATTTTTTTGCAGTTTTTTTTTTTTGTAGAAAATTCGCGTCGTTTAGTGTATCACAGAATATAGGATGGAGGTTTATTGTCTCCATCCTATGAAAATGTATCTCGTTATTGTGTCCTGAATAGAAATGTTTCCAAATTACATTTTAATATCATAGTGGCGCGATAAAATATTAATATGAAAAAATTTTATAAAATTTTTAAAACGATCTAAAATTTTGCGTTTTTTTTTTTTTTTTTTTTTTTTTTTAATGTTTTAGTAAGCGAATTATTAATGTCCTGACATCGCGGTGTCTTAAATATTTCGTAAATCGTCGAGACACATCCAAGTGGCAACCAAAAATAATTAGACGTATAAATTTAACGCAACCTTCATAATTTTTCTAAGTGTATTTTTGTCACGAAAACTTTATTTTATAGTAAGAAAATTAATATTTGCAAATTAATATACCCACCATCAAAAATCAATCAATACACCTCCCATATATTAATTTTGTCATTCGTAGGAAACTAACGCCTCTAGTTTCCTTATAAAATGAGATTTTAAGTTTTCATATAAAAAATAGATTTTTGTTAAGAAATATAAGTGATCACAGATTTTTATCCTTTTGGCTCTAGCGCCTCTAGTTTCCTTATAAAATGAGATTTTAAGTTTTCATATAAAAAATCGATTTTTTTAAGAAATATAAGTGATCACAGATTTTTATCCTTTTGGCTCTAGCAGCTCTAGTTTCCCTATAAAATGAGATTTTAAGTTTTCATATAAAAAATCGATTTTTGTTAAGAAATATAAGTGATCACAGATTTTTATCCTTTTGGCTCTAGCACCTCTAGTTTCCTTATAAAATGAGATTTTAAGTTTTCATATAAAAAAATCGATTTTTTTAAGAAATATAAGTGATCACAGACTTGTATCCTTTTGGCTCTAGCGCCTCTAGTTTCCCTATAAAATGAGATTTTAAGTTTTCATATAAAAAATCGATTTTTGTTAAGAAATACAAGTGATCACAGATTTTTATCCTTTTGGCTCTAGCAGCTCTAGTTTCCCTATAAAATGAGATTTTAAGTTTTCATATAAAAAATCGAATTTTGCTAAGAAATATAAATGATCACAGATTTGTATCCTTTTAGCCCTAGCGCCTCTAGTTTCCTTATAAAATGAGATTATAGGTTTTCATATAAAAAATCGAATTTTGCAAAAAAATATAAGTGATCACAGATTTTTCTCCTTTTGGCCCTAGCGCCTCTAGTTTCCTTATAAAATGAGATTATAGGTTTTCATATAAAAAATCGAATTTTGCAAAGAAATATAAGTGATCACAGATTTTTATCCTTTTGGCTCTAGCGCCTCTAGTTTCCTTATAAAATGAGATTTTAAGTTTTCATATAAAAAATCGAATTTTGCAAAGAAATATAAGTGATCACAGATTTTTATCCTTTTGGCTCTAGCACCTCTAGTTTCCTTATAAAATGAGATTTTTAGTTTTCGTATAAAAAATCGAATTTTGCTAAGAAATATAAATGATCACAGATTTGTATACTTTTGGCTCTAGCAGCTCTAGTTTCCCTATAAAATGAGATTTTAAGTTTTCATATAAAAAATCGAATTTTGTTAAGAAATATAAGTGATCACAGATTTTTATCCTTTTGGCTCTAGCACCTCTAGTTTCCTTATAAAATGAGATTTTAAGTTTTCATATAAAAAAATCGATTTTTTTAAGAAATATAAGTGATCGCAGACTTGTATCCTTTTGGCTCTAGCGCCTCTAGTTTCCCTATAAAATGAGATTTTAAGTTTTCATATAAAAAATCGAATTTTGCTAAGAAATATAAATGATCACAGATTTGTATCCTTTTGGCCCTAGCGCCTCTAGTTTCCTTATAAAATGAGATTATAGGTTTTCATATAAAAAATCGAATTTTGCAAAAAAATATAAGTGATCACAGATTTTTCTCCTTTTGGCCCTAGCGCCTCTAGTTTCCTTATAAAATGAGATTATAGGTTTTCATATAAAAAATCGAATTTTGCAAAGAAATATAAGTGATCACAGATTTTTATCCTTTTGGCTCTAGCGCCTCTAGTTTCCTTATAAAATGAGATTTTAAGTTTTCATATAAAAAATCGAATTTTGCAAAGAAATATAAGTGATCACAGATTTTTATCCTTTTGGATCTAGCACCTCTAGTTTCCTTATAAAATGAGATTTTTAGTTTTCGTATAAAAAATCGAATTTTGCTAAGAAATATAAATGATCACAGATTTGTATAATTTTGGCTCTAGCAGCTCTAGTTTCCCTATAAAATGAGATTTTAAGTTTTCATATAAAAAATCGAATTTTGTTAAGAAATATAAGTGATCACAGATTTTTATCCTTTTGGCTCTAGCACCTCTAGTTTCCTTATAAAATGAGATTTTTAGTTTTCGTATAAAAAATCGAATTTTGCTAAGAAATATAAATGATCACAGATTTGTATCCTTTTGGCTCTAGCAGCTCTAGTTTCCCTATAAAATGAGACTTTAAGTTTTCATATAAAAAATCGAATTTTGCTAAGAAATATAAGTGATCACAGATTTTTATCCTTTTGGCTCTAGCACCTCTAGTTTCCTTATAAAATGAGATTTTAATTTTTCATATAAAAAATCGATTTTTGTTAAGAAATATAAGTGATCACAGATTTTTATCCTTTTGGCTCTAGCGCCTTTAGTTTCCTTATAAAATGAGGTTTTAGGTTTTCATATAAAAAATCGAATTTTGCTTAGAAATAAGTGATCACAGATTTTTATCCTTTTGGCTCTAGCTCGTCTAGTTTCATTATAAAATGAGATTTTAAGTTTTCATATAAAAAAATCGATTTTTTTTAAGAAATATAAGTGATCACAGATTTTAATCCTTTTGGCTCTAGCGCCTCTAGTTTCATTATAAAATGAGATTTTAAGTTTTCATATAAAAAAATCGATTTTTTTAAGAAATATAAGTGATCACAGATTTTTATCCTTTTGGCTCTAGCTCGTCTAGTTTCATTATAAAATGAGATTTTAAGTTTTCATATAAAAAATCGATTTTTTTTAAGAAATATAAGTGATCACAGATTTCAATCCTTTTGGCTCTAGCGCCTCTAGTTTCCTTATAAAATGAGATTTTAAGTTTTCTTACAAAAATCGATTTTTTTTTTAAGAAATACAAGTGATCACAGATTTTTATCCTTTTGGCTCTAGCAGCTCTAGTTTCCTTATAAAATGAGGTTTTAGGTTTTCATATAAAAAATCGAAGTTTGCTTAGAAATATAAGTGATCACCTATTTTTATCCTTTTGGCTCTAGCGCCTCTAGTTTCCTTATAAAATGAGATTTTAGGTTTTCATATAAAAAATCGATTTTTTTTAAGAAATATAAGTGATCACAGATTTTTATCCTTTTGGCTCTAGCGCCTCTAGTTTCCTTATAAAATGAGATTTTAAGTTTTCATATAAAAAATCGAATTTTGCTAAGAAATATTAGTTATCACCTATTTTTATCCTTTTGGTTCTAGCAGATCTAGTTTCCTTATAAAATGAGATTTTATGTTTTCATATAAAAAATAAATTTTTGCTAAGAAATATAAGTGATCACAGATTTTTATCCTTTTGGCTCTAGCAGCTCTAGTTTCCTTATAAAATGAGATTTTATGTTTTCATATAAAAAATCGAATTTTGCTAAGAAATATAAGTGATCACCTATTTTTATCCTTTTGGTTCTAGCAGATCTAGTTTCCTTATAAAATGAGATTTTAAGTTTTAATATAAAAAATCGATTTTTTTTAAGAATTATAAGTGATCACAGATTTTTATCCTTTTGGCTCTAGCAGATCTAGTTTCCTTATAAAATGAGATTTTAAGTTTTCATATAAAAAATCAATTTTTGCTAAGAAATATAAGTGATCACAGATTTTTATCCTTTTGGCTCTAGCGCCTCTAGTTTCCTTATAAAATGAGATTTTAAGTTTTCATATAAAAAATCGATTTTTTTTAAGAAATATAAGTGATCACAGATTTTTATCCTTTTGGCTCTAGCGCCTCTAGTTTCCTTATAAAATGAGATTTTAAGTTTTCATATAAAAAATCAATTTTTGTTAAGAAATATAAGTGATCACAGATTTTTATCCTTTTGGCTCTAGCAGCTCTAGTTTCCTTATAAAATGAGATTTTAAGTTTTCATATAAAAAATCGAATTTTGCTAAGAAATATAAGTGATCACAGATTTTTATCCTTTTGGCTCTAGCAGCTATAGTTTCCTTATTAAATGAGATTTTATGTTTTCATATAAAAAATCAAATTTTGCTAAGAAATATAAGTGATCACTTATTTTTCATTTCATTTCATTTTTATTTATTTCATATGACATTAAGCCCTTGAGGCCAAATTTGCCACAATATGCATTGGCAATACAAATTTTATTTTTAAACTTATAATTAACTTATCTTATTAATAAGCATTAAACTATTTACACTTTTAATATAAAATTATGTATAATACTTAATATAATGCTAAACCCCCCACAAAAATGCAAAGAATAAATATATAAAAAAAAAGTATTGAAAATAAAATTGACAATTATGGTCATGGTTGGCATCAGAGTCTATTATAGGAAAGCCAGTATGGATGGTCATTATTTGTCATCATTTCAATAAATAAAATTCAGAAATTATTCCTTACAGCTTTTTCGAAAACTTCTACTGAGTTCGAAAATCGCCTTTCTTGATAAGGTATGACACTATTCCAAAGTCGGGCTACTCTAACTACAAACGATCTTCCTTTTGTAAGGGATGAATGCGATGGAGTTAAGAGCAAATTCGTCCTAGAAGAGGTTCCAAATGAAAATTTGTCAACTAAATAAGTTGGACAATTTGTTTTAATTATTTTATAAAACAATATCATTAATCGCAAGGATATAAAATCATCAAAGTCACAGCCAAGTAAAGTTCTACAGAATGACGATACACGATCATGTAACTTCAGACCAAAAATAAATCTTACCACCCTATGAAAACACAGTTTTAGTCTATTTAGATTATTCTGAGACGTGCCAGTGTAAAATTCAATACAATATAAAAATATTGGAAGGCAAAGGGATAAAGCAACTCTCTTTCTAATTTCAAATGGAAGGTAGTACCCAACCGCATAAAGCCTACGCAATGTACCCACAACTCTAGAAAATATAAAGTTGATTTGCATATTGAAATCCAATCTGGAATCTAAAATAAATCCCAAAGACTTATAATGGTCAACATATAAAATTTCGATGTCATTCAACTTAAGTTTCGGTTTCCAGTACGAATTATTAGAAAAAAACATGGCTTTTGTTTTCGAAGGATTCAAGTTCAAAAAATTTAGTTCAGACCATTCAAGAATGGTGGTTAGATCCCTGTTTATATTTTCTTCAAAACTATTGTCGTCGCAAGCTTCGTTAGAGGAAAGAAGTTGAATATCGTCAGCGTATATGTAACATTGAGAAAAATTAATACTCGTAAAAATATCATTTGTATACATCATAAATAAAAGTGGAGCAATTATGGAACCTTGCGGGACTCCCCTAGATAAATTCAAAGTGCGTGAAACTTTTCCATTCCATTCAACATATTGTGATCGCTGAAATAGAAAAGAAAACAATAATTTACAAGCTGATTTACTAAAGTTAAACTGACTGTAAAGTTTCTTCACTAACACATTATGACTTAGCGCATCAAATGCTTTACTGAAGTCCAAAAACAGAAGTACGGATGATAACTTCTTGTCTATATTATTTCTTAAATTTTCGACAACGTTAAGCGTCTGCGTTGTTGAACTGTATCCCTTTCTGAACCCAGACTGAAATTGCGATATATAATTACCAAATTCTAAATGATGGTGAATTTGCCTCAACAAAACCATTTCCAATATTTTTGACATAGAGCAAAGTATGCTAATGGGACGATAATCAGACACGTTAGATGGATTCTTATTCTTGGGTATGGGTATCACTTTTCCAATTTTCCATTGAGCTGGATATGTGGACATAGTAATTACAGAATTCAAAATGTGAAGAATATGGTTTGAAATTAAAGGGAAAATAATCCTAATAAATTTTAAGGAAATTCCATCCGGACCGATGGCATCAGATTTTATTTGAAATACAGATTCATATAATTCATTATGATCCACTGCTCTAAATGAAAAGCCATTAATAGGCATTAAGGATGTAAAATCAACTGGCGAATCAACTAATTCAGGCAGTTCAGGAAGAATACAATGTTCATTAAAATTATCAAGTTCAACCTCCGATGATAAATGAATGGGACTGTCGTTATTTTTATCCTTTTGGCTCTAGCAGCTCTAGTTTCCTTATAAAATGAGATTTTAAGATTTCATATAAAAAATCGAATTTTGCTAAGAAATATAAGTGATCACCTATTTTTATCCTTTTGGCTCTAGCAGCTCTAGTTTCCTTATAAAATGAGATTTTAAGATTTCATATAAAAAATCGAATTTTGCTAAGAAATATAAGTGATCACCTATTTTTATCCTTTTGGCTCTAGCGCCTCTAGTTTCCTTATAAAATGAGATTTTAAGTTTTCATATAAAAAATCGAATTTTGCTAAGAAATATTAGTGATCACCTATTTTTATCCTTTTGGTTCTAGCAGATCTAGTTTCCTTATAAAATGAGATTTTAAGTTTTCATATAAAAAATAAATTTTTGCTAAGAAATATAAGTGATCACAGATTTTTATCCTTTTGGCTCTAGCAGCTCTAGTTTCCTTATAAAATGAGATTATAGGTTTTCATATAAAAAATCAAATTTTGCTAAGACATATAAGTGATCACTTATTTTTATCCTTTTGGCTCTAGCAGCTCTAGTTTCCTTATAAAATGAGATTTTAAGATTTCATATAAAAAATCGAATTTTGCTAAGAAATATAAGTGATCACCTATTTTTATCCTTTTGGCTCTAGCAGCTCTAGTTTCCTTATAAAATGAGATTTTAAGATTTCATATAAAAAATCGAATTTTGCTAAGAAATATAAGTGATCACAGATTTTTATCCTTTTGGCTCTAGCGCCTCTAGTTTCCTTATAAAATGAGATTATAGGTTTTCATATAAAAAATCAATTTTTGTTAAGAAATATAAGTGATCACAGATTTTTATCCTTTTGGCTCTAGCGCTTTTAGTTTCCTTATAAAATGAGATTATAGGTTTTCATATAAAAAATCAAATTTTGCTAAGAAATATAAGTGATCACTTATTTTTATCCTTTTGGCTCTAGCAGCTCTAGTTTCCTTATAAAATGAGATTTTAAGATTTCATATAAAAAATCGAATTTTGCTAAGAAATATAAGTGATCACTTATTTTTATCCTTTTGGCTCTAGCAGCTCTAGTTTCCTTATAAAATGAGATTTTAAGATTTCATATAAAAAATCAATTTTTGTTAAGAAATATAAGTGATCACAGATTTTTATCCTTTTGGCTCTAGCAGCTCTAGTTTCCTTATAAAATGAGATTTTAAGTTTTCATATAAAAAATCGATTTTTTTAAGAAATATAAGTGATCACAGACTTGTATCCTTTTGGCTCTAGCGCCTCTAGTTTCCTTATAAAAAATCGATTTTTGTTAAGAAATATAAGTGATCACAGATTTTTATCTTTTTGACTCTAGCGCTTTTAGTTTCCTTATAAAATGAGACTTTAGGTTTTCATATAAAAAATCTAATTTTGCTAAGAAATATAAGCGATAACAGATTTTTATCCTTTTGGCTCTAGCGCCTCTAGTTTCCTTATAAAATGAGGTTTTAGGTTTTCATATAAAAAATCGAATTTTGCTTAGAAATAAGTGATCACCTATTTTTATCCTTTTGGCTCTAGCGCCTCTAGTTTCCTTATAAAATGAGATTATAGGTTTTCATATAAAAAATCGAATTTTGCAAAAAAATATAAGTGATCACAGATTTTTCTCCTTTTGGCCCTAGCGCCTCTAGTTTCCTTATAAAATGAGATTATAGGTTTTCATATAAAAAATCGAATTTTGCTAAGAAATATAAATGATCACAGATTTGTATCCTTTTGGCTCTAGCAGCTCTAGTTTCCCTATAAAATGAGATTTTAAGTTTTCATATAAAAAATCGAATTTTGCTAAGAAATATAAGTGATCACAGATTTTTATCCTTTTGGCTCTAGCACCTCTAGTTTCCTTATAAAATGAGATTTTAAGTTTTCATATAAAAAATCGATTTTTTTAAGAAATATAAGTGATCACAGACTTGTATCCTTTTTGCTCTAGCGCCTCTAGTTTCCTTATAAAATGAGATTTTAAGTTTTCATATAAAAAATCGATTTTTGTTAAGAAATATAAGTGATCACAGATTTTTATCCTTTTGGCTCTAGCGCCTCTAGTTTCCTTATAAAATAAGGTTTTAGGTTTTCATATAAAAAATCGAATTTTGCTTAGAAATAAGTGATCACAGATTTTTATCCTTTTGGCTCTAGCTCGTCTAGTTTCATTATAAAATGAGATTTTAAGTTTTCATATAAAAAATCGATTTTTTTAAGAAATATAAGTGATCACAGACTTTTATCCTTTTGGCTCTAGCTCGTCTAGTTTCCTTATAAAGTGAGATTTTAAGTTTTCATATAAAAAATCGATTTTTTTTAAGAAATATAAGTGATCACAGATTTTAATCCTTTTGGCTCTAGCGCCTCTAGTTTCCTTATAAAATGAGATTTTAAGTTTTCATACAAAAATCGATTTTTTTTAAGAAATAAAAGTGATCACAGATTTTTATCCTTTTGGCTCTAGCAGCTCTAGTTTCCTTATAAAATGAGGTTTTAGGTTTTCATATAAAAAATCGATTTTTTTTAAGAAATATAAGTGATCACAGATTTTTATCGTTTTGGCTCTAGCGCCTCTAGTTTCCTTATAAAATGAGATTTTAAGTTTTCATATAAAAAACCAATTTTTGCTAAGAAATATAAGTGATCACAGATTTTTATCCTTTTGGCTCTAGCGCCTCTAGTTTCCTTATAAAATGAGATTTTAAGTTTTCATATAAAAAATCGAATTTTGCTAAGACATATTAGTGATCACCTATTTTTATCCTTTTGGTTTTAGCAGATCTAGTTTCCTTATAAAATGAGATTTTAAGTTTTCATATAAAAAATCGATTTTTTTTAAGAATTATAAGTGATCACAGATTTTTATCCTTTTGGCTCTAGCAGATCTAGTTTCCTTATAAAATGAGATTTTAAGTTTTCATATAAAAAATCAATTTTTGCTAAGAAATATAAGTGATCACAGATTTTTATCCTTTTGGCTCTAGCGCCTCTAGTTTCCTTATAAAATGAGATTTTAAGTTTTCATATAAAAAATCAATTTTTGTTAAGAAATATAAGTGATCACAGATTTTTATCCTTTTGGCTCTAGCAGCTCTAGTTTCCTTATAAAATGAGATTTTAAGTTTTCATAAAAAAATCGATTTTTGTTAAGAAATATAAGTGATCACCTATTTTTATCCTTTTGGCTCTAGAGCCTCTAGTTTCCTTATAAAATGAGATTTGAAGTTTTCATATAAAAAATCAATTTTTGCTAAGAAATATAAATGATCATAGATTTTTATCCTTTTGGCTCTAGCAGCTCTAGTTTCCTTATAAAATGAGATTTTAAGTTTTCATATAAAAAATCAATTTTTGCTAAGAAATATAAATGATCACAGATTTTTATCCTTTTGGCTCTAGAGCCTCTAGTTTCCTTATAAAATGAGATTTTAAGTTTTCATATAAAAAATCGATTTTTTTTAAGAAATATAAGTGATCACAGATTTTTATCCTTTTGGCTCTAGCAGCTCTAGTTTCCTTATAAAATGAGATTTTAAGTTTTCATAAAAAAATCGATTTTTGTTAAGAAATATAAGTGATCACAGATTTTTATCCTTTTGGCTCTAGAGCCTCTAGTTTCCTTATAAAATGAGATTTGAAGTTTTCATATAAAAAATCAATTTTTGCTAAGAAATATAAATGATCATAGATTTTTATCCTTTTGGCTCTAGCAGCTCTAGTTTCCTTATAAAATGAGATTTTAAGTTTTCATATAAAAAATCAATTTTTGCTAAGAAATATAAATGATCACAGATTTTTATCCTTTTGGCTCTAGAGCCTCTAGTTTCCTTATAAAATGAGATTTTAAGTTTTCATACAAAAATCGATTTTTTTTAAGAAATACAAGTGATCACAGATTTTTATCCTTTTGGCTCTAGCAGCTCTAGTTTCCTTATAAAATGAGGTTTTAGGTTTTCATATAAAAAATCGAATTTTGTTAAGAAATATAAGTGATCACAGATTTGTATCCTTTTGGCTCTAGCGCCACTAGTTTCCTTATAAAATGAGATTTTAGGTTTTCATATAAAAAATCGATTTTTTTTAAGAAATATAAGTGATCACAGATTTTTATCGTTTTGGCTCTAGCGCCTCTAGTTTCCTTATAAAATGAGATTTTAAGTTTTCATATAAAAAACCAATTTTTGCTAAGAAATATAAGTGATCACAGATTTTTATCCTTTTGGCTCTAGCGCCTCTAGTTTCCTTATAAAA
Organism: Protophormia terraenovae; assembly: GCA_951394005.1. NCBI lineage: Eukaryota > Metazoa > Arthropoda > Insecta > Diptera > Calliphoridae > Protophormia > Protophormia terraenovae. The sequence goes on from OX596073.1 coordinate 51,212,407, forward strand.
CGAGAATTTAAGTTTTCATATAAAAAATCGAATTTTGCTAAGAAATATTAGTGATCACCTATTTTTATCCTTTTGGTTTTAGCAGATCTAGTTTCCTTATAAAATGAGATTTTAAGTTTTCATATAAAAAATCGAATTTTGCTAAGAAATATTAGTGATCACAGATTTTTATCCTTTTGGCTCTAGCAGCTCTAGTTTCCTTATAAAATGAGATTTTAAGTTTTCATATAAAAAATCAATTTTTGCTAAGAAATATAAATGATCACAGATTTTTATCCTTTTGGCTCTAGAGCCTCTAGTTTCCTTATAAAATGAGATTTTAAGTTTTCATACAAAAATCGATTTTTTTTAAGAAATACAAGTGATCACAGATTTTTATCCTTTTGGCTCTAGCAGCTCTAAATTCCTTATAAAATGAGGTTTTAGGTTTTCATATAAAAAATCGAATTTTGCTTAGAAATATAAGTGATCACCTATTTTTATCCTTTTGGCTCTAGCGCCACTAGTTTCCTTATAAAATGAGATTTTAGGTTTTCATATAAAAAATCGATTTTTTTTAAGAAATATAAGTGATCACAGATTTTTATCGTTTTGGCTCTAGCGCCTCTAGTTTCCTTATAAAATGAGATTTTAAGTTTTCATATAAAAAACCAATTTTTGCTAAGAAATATAAGTGATCACAGATTTTTATCCTTTTGGCTCTAGCGCCTCTAGTTTCCTTATAAAACGAGAATTTAAGTTTTCATATAAAAAATCGAATTTTGCTAAGAAATATTAGTGATCACCTATTTTTATCCTTTTGGTTTTAGCAGATCTAGTTTCCTTATAAAATGAGATTTTAAGTTTTCATATAAAAAATCGAATTTTGCTAAGAAATATTAGTGATCACAGATTTTTATCCTTTTGGCTCTAGCAGATCTAGTTTCCTTATAAAATGAGATTTTAAGTTTTCATATAAAAAATCAATTTTTGCTAAGAAATATAAGTGATCACAGATTTTTATCCTTTTGGCTCTAGCGCCTCTAGTTTCCTTATAAAATGAGATTTTAAGTTTTCATATAAAAAATCGATTTTTTTTAAGAAATATAAGTGATCACAGATTTTTATCCTTTTGGCTCTAGCAGCTCTAGTTTCCTTATAAAATGAGATTTTAAGTTTTCATAAAAAAATCGATTTTTGTTAAGAAATATAAGTGATCACAGATTTTTATCCTTTTGGCCCTAGAGCCTCTAGTTTCCTTATAAAATGAGATTTGAAGTTTTCGTATAAAAAATCAATTTTTGCTAAGAAATATATATTTTTATCCTTTTGGCTCTAGCACCTCTAGTTTCCTTATAAAATGAGATTTTAAGTTTTCATATAAAAAATCGAATTTTGCTAAGAAATATAAGTGATCACCTATTTTTATCCTTTTGGCTCTAGCAGCTCTAGTTTCTTTATAAAATAAGATTTTAAGTTTTCATATAAAAAATCAAATTTTGCTAAGAAATATAAGTGATCACCTATTTTTATCCTTTTGGCTCTAGCAGCTCTAGTTTCTTTATAAAATAAGATTTTAAGTTTTCATATAAAAAATCAAATTTTGCTAAGAAATATAAGTGATCACCTATTTTTATCCTTTTGGCTCTAGCAGCTCTAGTTTCTTTATAAAATAAGATTTTAAGTTTTCATATAAAAAATCAAATTTTGCTAAGAAATATAAGTGATCACCTATTTTTATCCTTTTGGCTCTAGCAGCTATAGTTTCCTTATAAAATGAGATTTTATGTTTTCATATAAAAAATCAAATTTTGCTAAGAAATATTAGTGATCACTTATTTTTATCCTTTTGGCTCTAGCAGCTCTAGTTTCCTTATAAAATGAGATTTTAAGATTTCATATAAAAAATCGAATTTTGCTAAGAAATATAAGTGATCACCTATTTTTATCCTTTTGGCTCTAGCAGCTCTAGTTTCCTTATAAAATGAGATTTTAAGATTTCATATAAAAAATCGAATTTTGCTAAGAAATATAAGTGATCACAGATTTTTATCCTTTTGGCTCTAGCGCCTCTAGTTTCCTTATAAAATGAGATTTTAAGTTTTCATATAAAAAATCGAATTTTGCTAAGAAATATAAGTGATCACCTATTTTTATCCTTTTGGTTCTAGCAGATCTAGTTTCCTTATAAAATGAGATTTTTAGTTTTCATATAAAAAATCGAATTTTGCTAAGAAATATAAGTGATCACAGATTTTTATCCTTTTGGCTCTAGCAGCTATAGTTTCCTTATAAAATGAGATTTTATGTTTTCATATAAAAAATCAAATTTTGCTAAGAAATATAAGTGATCACTTATTTTTATCCTTTTGGCTCTAGCAGCTCTAGTTTCCTTATAAAATGAGATTTTAAGATTTCATATAAAAAATCGAATTTTGCTTAGAAATATAAGTGATCACCTATTTTTATCCTTTTGGCTCTAGCGCCACTAGTTTCCTTATAAAATGAGATTTTAGGTTTTCATATAAAAAATCGATTTTTTTTAAGAAATATAAGTGATCACAGATTTTAATCCTTTTGGCTCTAGCGCCTCTAGTTTCATTATAAAATGAGATGTTAAGTTTTCATATAAAAAATCGATTTTTTTAAGAAATATAAGTGATCACAGATTTTTATCCTTTTGGCTCTAGCTCGTCTAGTTTCATTATAAAATGAGATTTTAAGTTTTCATATAAAAAACCGATTTTTTTAAGAAATATAAGTGATCACAGATTTTTATCCTTTTGGCTCTAGCTCGTCTAGTTTCATTATAAAATGAGATTTTAAGTTTTCATATAAAAAATCGATTTTTGTTAAGAAACATAAGTGATCACAGATTTTTATCCTTTTGGCTCTAGAGCCTCTAGTTTCCTTATAGAATGAGATTTGAAGTTTTCATATAAAAAATAAATTTTTGCTAAGAAATATAAATGATCATAGATTTTTATCCTTTTGGCTCTAGCAGCTCTAGTTTCCTTATAAAATGGGATTTTAAGTTTTCATATAAAAAATCAATTTTTGCTAAGAAATATATATTTTTATCCTTTTGGCTCTAGCACCTCTAGTTTCCTTATAAAATGAGATTTTAAGTTTTCATATAAAAAATCGAATTTTGCTAAGAAATATAAGTGATCACCTATTTTTATCCTTTTGGCTCTAGCAGCTCTAGTTTCCTTATAAAATGAGATTTTAAGTTTTCATATAAAAAATCGAATTTTGCTAAGAAATATAAGTTATCACAGATTTTTATCCTTTTGGCGCTAGCGCCTCTAGTTTCCTTATAAAATGAGATTTTAAGATTTCATATAAAAAATCGAATTTTGCAAAGAAATATAAGTGATCACAGATTTTTATCTTTTTGGCTCTAGCGCCTCTAGTTTCCTTATAAAATGAGATTTTAAGTTTTCATATAAAAAATCAATTTTTGCTAAGAAATATATATTTTTATCCTTTTGGCTCTAGCACCTCTAGTTTCCTTATAAAATGAGATTTTAAGTTTTCATATAAAAAATCGAATTTTGCTAAGAAATATAAGTGATCACCTATTTTTATCCTTTTGGCTCTAGCAGCTCTAGTTTCCTTATAAAATGAGATTTTAAGTTTTCATATAAAAAATCGAATTTTGCTAAGAAATATAAGTTATCACAGATTTTTATCCTTTTGGCGCTAGCGCCTCTAGTTTCCTTATAAAATGAGATTTTAAGATTTCATATAAAAAATCGAATTTTGCAAAGAAATATAAGTGATCACAGATTTTTATCCTTTTGGCTCTAGCACCTCTAGTTTCCTTATAAAATGAGATTTTAAGATTTCATATAAAAAATCATATTTTGCTAAGAAATATAAGTGATTTTTATCCTTTTGGCTCTAGCAGCTCTAGTTTCCTTATAAAATGAGATTTTAAGTTTTCATATAAAAAATCAAATTTTGCTAAGAAATATAAGTGATCACCTATTTTTATCCTTTTGGCTCTAGCAGCTCTAGTTTCCTTATAAAATGAGATTTTAAGTTTTCATATAAAAAATCGAATTTTGCTAAGAAATATAAGTTATCACAGATTTTTATCCTTTTGGCGCTAGCGCCTCTAGTTTCCTTATAAAATGAGATTTTAAGATTTCATATAAAAAATCGAATTTTGCAAAGAAATATAAGTGATCACAGATTTTTATCCTTTTGGCTCTAGCACCTCTAGTTTCCTTATAAAATGAGATTTTAAGTTTTCGTATAAAAAATCGAATTTTGCTAAGAAATATAAATGATCACAGATTTGTATCCTTTTGGCTCTAGCAGCTCTAGTTTCCCTATAAAATGAGATTTTAAGTTTTCATATAAAAAATCGAATTTTGCTAAGAAATATAAGTGATCACAGATTTTTCTCCTTTTGGCGCTAGCGCCTCTAGTTTCCTTATAAAATGAGATTTTAAGATTTCATATAAAAAATCGAATTTTGCAAAGAAATATAAGTGATCACAGATTTTTATCCTTTTGGCTCTAGCACCTCTAGTTTCCTTATAAAATGAGATTTTAAGTTTTCGTATAAAAAATCGAATTTTGCTAAGAAATATAAATGATCACAGATTTGTATCCTTCTGGCTCTAGCAGCTCTAGTTTCCCTATAAAATGAGATTTTAAGTTTTCATATAAAAAATCGAATTTTGCTAAGAAATATAAGTGATCACAGATTTTTATCCTTTTGGCTCTAGCACCTCTAGTTTCCTTATAAAATGAGATTTTAAGTTTTCATATAAAAAATCGATTTTTTTAAGAAATATAAGTGATCACAGACTTGTATCCTTTTGGCTCTAGCGCCTCTAGTTTCCTTATAAAATGAGATTTTAAGTTTTCATATAAAAAATCGATTTTTGTTAAGAAATATAAGTGATCACAGATTTTTATCCTTTTGGCTCTAGCGCCTCTAGTTTCCTTATAAAATGAGGTTTTAGGTTTTCATATAAAAAATCGAATTTTTCTTAGAAATAAGTGATCACAGGTTTTTATCCTTTTGGCTCTAGCTCGTCTAGTTTCATTATAAAATGAGATTTTAAGTTTTCATATAAAAAATCGATTTTTTTTAAGAAATATAAGTGATCACAGATTTTAATCCTTTTGGCTCTAGCGCCTCTAGTTTCATTATAAAATGAGATTTTAAGTTTTCATATAAAAAATCGATTTTTTTAAGAAATATAAGTGATCACAGACTTTTATCCTTTCGGCTCTAGCTCGTCTAGTTTCATTATAAAATGAGATTTTAAGTTTTCATATAAAAAATCGATTTTTTTTAAGAAATATAAGTGATCACAGATTTTTATCCTTTTGGCTCTAGCAGCTCTAGTTTCCCTATAAAATGAGATTTTAAGTTTTCATACAAAAATCGATTTTTTTTAAGAAATACAAGTGATCACAGATTTTTATCCTTTTGGCTCTAGCAGCTCTAGTTTCCTTATAAAATGAGGTTTTAGGTTTTCATATAAAAAATCGAATTTTGCTTAGAAATATAAGTGATCACCTATTTTTATCCTTTTGGCTCTAGCGCCACTAGTTTCCTTATAAAATGAGATTTTAGGTTTTCATATAAAAAATCGATTTTTTTTTTAGAAATATAAGTGATCACAGATTTTTATCGTTTTGGCTCTAGCGCCTCTAGTTTCCTTATAAAATGAGATTTTAAGTTTTCATATTAAAAACCAATTTTTGCTAAGAAATATAAGTGATCACAGATTTTTATCCTTTTGGCTCTAGCGCCTCTAGTTTCCTTATAAAATGAGATTTTAAGTTTTCATATAAAAAATCGAATTTTGCTAAGAAATATTAGTGATCACCTATTTTTATCCTTTTGGTTTTAGCAGATCTAGTTTCCTTATAAAATGAGATTTTAAGTTTTCATATAAAAAATCGAATTTTGCTAAGAAATATAAGTGATCACAGATTTTTATCCTTTTGGCTCTAGCAGATCTAGTTTTTAAAATGAGATTTTAAGTTTTCATATAAAAAATCAATTTTTGCTAAGAAATATAAGTGATCACAGATTTTTATCCTTTTGGCTCTAGCGCCTCTAGTTTCCTTATAAAATGAGATTTTAAGTTTTCATATAAAAAATCGATTTTTTTTAAGAAATATAAGTGATCACAGATTTTTATCCTTTTGGCTCTAGCGCCTCTAGTTTCCTTATAAAATGAGATTTTAAGTTTTCATATAAAAAATCGATTTTTGTTAAGAAATATAAGTGATCACAGATTTTTATCCTTTTGGCTCTAGTAGCTCTAGTTTCCTTATAAAATGAGATTTTAAGTTTTCATATAAAAAATCAATTTTTGCTAAGCAATATAAGTGATCACAGATTTTTATCCTTTTGGCTCTAGCGCCTCTAGTTTCCTTATAAAATGAGATTTGAAGTTTTCATATAAAAAATCAATTTTTGCTAAGAAATATAAATGATCATAGATTTTTATCCTTTTGGCTCTAGCAGCTCTAGTTTCCTTATAAAATGAGATTTTAAGTTTTCATATAAAAAATCAATTTTTGCTAAGCAATATAAGTGATCACAGATTTTTATCCTTTTGGCTCTAGCGCCTCTAGTTTTCTTATAAAATGAGATTTGAAGTTTTCATATAAAAAATCAATTTTTGCTAAGAAATATAAATGATCATAGATTTTTATCCTTTTGGCTCTAGCAGCTCTAGTTTCCTTATAAAATGAGATTTTAAGTTTTCATATAAAAAATCAATTTTTGCTAAGAAATATATATTTTTATCCTTTTGGCTCTAGCACCTCTAGTTTCCGTATAAAATGAGATTTTAAGTTTTCATATAAAAAATCGAATTTTGCTAAGAAATATAAGTGATCACCTATTTTTATCCTTTTGGCTCTAGCAGCTCTAGTTTCCTTATAAAATGAGATTTTAAGTTTTCATATAAAAAATCTAATTTTGCTAAGAAATATAAGTGATCACAGATTTTTATCCTTTTGGCTCTAGCAGCTATAGTTTCCTTATAAAATGAGATTTTATGTTTTCATATAAAAAATCAAATTTTTCTAAGAAATATAAGTGATCACTTATTTTTATCCTTTTGGCTCTAGCAGCTCTAGTTTCCTTATAAAATGAGATTTTAAGATTTCATATAAAAAATCGAATTTTGCTAAGAAATATAAGTGATCACAGATTTTTATCCTTTTGGCTCTAGCGCCTCTAGTTTCCTTATAAAATGAGATTTTAAGTTTTCATATAAAAAATCGAATTTTGCTAAGAAATATTAGTGATCACCTATTTTTATCCTTTTGGTTCTAGCAGATCTAGTTTCCTTATAAAATGAGATTTTAAGTTTTCATATAAAAAATAAATTTTTGCTAAGAAATATAAGTGATCACAGATTTTTATCCTTTTGGCTCTTGCAGCTCTAGTTTCCTTATAAAATGAGATTTTAAGTTTTCATATAAAAAATCGAATTTTGCTAAGAAATATAAGTGATCACCTATTTTTGTCCTTTTGGTTCTAGCAGATCTAGTTTCCTTATAAAATGAGATTTTAAGTTTTCATATAAAAAATCGAATTTTGCTAAGAAATATAAGTGATCACTTATTTTTATCCTTTTGGCTCTAGCAGCTCTAGTTTCCTTATAAAATGAGATTTAAAGTTTTCATATAAAAGATCGAATTTTGCTAAGAAATATAAGTGATCACCTATTTTTGTCCTTTTGGTTCTAGCAGATCTAGTTTCCTTATAAAATGAGATTTTAAGTTTTCATATAAAAAATCGATTTTTGTTAAGAAATATAAGTGATCACAGATTTTTATCCTTTTGGCTCTAGCTCCTCTAGTTTCCTTATAAAATGAGATTTTAAGTTTTCATATAAAAAATCGATTTTTGTTAAGAAATATAAGTGATCACAGATTTTTATCCTTTTGGCTCTAGCAGATCTAGTTTCCTTATAAAATGAGATTTTAAGTTTTCATATAAAAAATCGAATTTTGCTAAGAAATATTAGTGATCACCTATTTTTATCCTTTTGGCTCTAGCAGCTCTAGTTTCCTTATAAAATGAGATTTTAAGTTTTCATATAAAAAATCGAATTTTGCTAAGAAATATAAGTGATCACTTATTTTTATCCTTTTGGCTCTAGCAGCTCTAGTTTCCTTATAAAATGAGATTTTAAGTTTTCATATAAAAAATCGATTTTTGTTAAGAAATATAAGTGATCACAGATTTTTATCCTTTTGGCTCTAGCAGATCTAGTTTCCTTATAAAATGAGATTTTAAGTTTTCATATAAAAAATCGAATTTTGTTAAGAAATATAAGTGATCACAGATTTTTATCCTTTTGGCTCTAGCAGATCTAGTTTCCTTATAAAATGAGATTTTAAGTTTTCATATAAAAAATCGAATTTTGCTAAGAAATATAAGTGATCACCTATTTTTATCCTTTTGGCTCTAGCAGCTCTAGTTTCCTTATAAAATGAGATTTTAAGATTTCATATAAAAAATCGAATTTTGCTAAGAAATATTAGTGATCACCTATTTTTATCCTTTTGGTTCTAGCAGATCTAGTTTCCTTATAAAATGAGATTTTAAGTTTTCATATAAAAAATAAATTTTTGCTAAGAAATATAAGTGATCACAGATTTTTATACTTTTGGCTCTAGCAGCTATAGTTTCCTTATAAAATGAGATTTTATGTTTTCATATAAAAAATCAAATTTTGCTAAGAAATATAAGTGATCACTTATTTTTATCCTTTTGGCTCTAGCAGCTCTAGTTTCCTTATAAAATGAAATTTTAAGATTTCATATAAAAAATCGAATTTTGCTTAGAAATATAAGTGATCACAGATTTTAATCCTTTTGGCTCTAGCGCCTCTAGTTTCATTATAAAATGAGATTTTAAGTTTTCATATAAAAAATCGATTTTTTTAAGAAATATAAGTGATCACAGATTTTTATCCTTTTGGCTCTAGCTCGTCTAGTTTCATTATAAAATGAGATTTTAAGTTTTCACATAAAAAATCGATTTTTTTAAGAAATATAAGTGATCACAGATTTTTATCCTTTTGGCTCTAGCTCGTCTAGTTTCATTATAAAATGAGATTTTAAGTTTTCATATAAAAAATCGATTTTTGTTAAGAAATATAAGTGATCACAGATTTTTATCCTTTTGGCTCTAGAGCCTCTAGTTTCCTTATAAAATGAGATTTGAAGTTTTCATATAAAAAATCAATTTTTGCTAAGAAATATAAATGATCATAGATTTTTATCCTTTTGGCTCTAGCAGCTCTAGTTTCCTTATAAAATGGGATTTTAAGTTTTCATATAAAAAATCAATTTTTGCTAAGCAATATAAGTGATCACAGATTTTTATCTTTTTGGCTCTAGCGCCTCTAGTTTCCTTATAAAATGAGATTTGAAGTTTTCATATAAAAAATCGAATTTTGCTAAGAAATATAAGTGATCACCTATTTTTATCCTTTTGGCTCTAGCAGCTCTAGTTTCTTTATAAAATGAGATTTTAAGTTTTCATATAAAAAATCGAATTTTGCTAAGAAATATAAGTGATCACCTATTTTTATCCTTTTGGCTCTAGCAGCTCTAGTTTCTTTATAAAATGAGATTTTAAGTTTTCATATAAAAAATCAAATTTTGCTAAGAAATATAAGTGATTTTTATCCTTTTGGCTCTAGCAGCTCTAGTTTCCTTATAAAATGAGATTTTAAGTTTTCATATAAAAATCAAATTTTGCTAAGAAATATAAGTGATCACCCATTTTTATCCTTTTGGCTCTAGCAGCTCTAGTTTCCTTATAAAATGAGATTTTAAGTTTTCATATAAAAAATCGAATTTTGCTAAGAAATATAAGTGATCACAGATTTTTATCCTTTTGGCTCTAGCAGCTATAGTTTCCTTATAAAATGAGATTTTATGTTTTCATATAAAAAATCAAATTTTGCTAAGAAATATAAGTGATCACCTATTTTTATCCTTTTGGCTCTAGCAGCTCTAGTTTCCTTATAAAATGAGATTTTAAGTTTTCATATAAAAAATCGAATTTTGCTAAGAAATATAAGTGATCACCTATTTTTATCCTTTTGGCTCTAGCAGCTCTAGTTTCCTTATAAAATGAGATTTTAAGATTTCATATAAAAAATCGAATTTTGCTAAGAAATATAAGTGATCACCTATTTTTATCCTTTTGGCTCTAGCAGCTCTAGTTTCCTTATAAAATGAGATTTTAAGTTTTCATATAAAAAATCGAATTTTGCTAAGAAATATAAGTGATCACCTATTTTTATCCTTTTGGCTCTAGCAGCTCTAGTTTCCTTATAAAATGAGATTTTAAGTTTTCATATAAAAAATCGAATTTTGCTAAGAAATATAAGTGATCACAGATTTTTATCCTTTTGGCTCTAGCGCCTCTAGTTTCATTATAAAATGAGATTTTAAGTTTTCATATAAAAAATCGAATTTTGCTAAGAAATATAAGTGATCACAGATTTTTATCCTTTTGGCTCTAGCAGCTATAGTTTCCTTATAAAATGAGATTTTATGTTTTCATATAAAAAATCAAATTTTGCTAAGAAATATAAGTGATCACTTATTTTTATCCTTTTGGCTCTAGCAGCTCTAGTTTCCTTATAAAATGAGATTTTAAGATTTCATATAAAAAATCGAATTTTGCTAAGAAATATAAGTGATCACCTATTTTTATCCTTTTGGCTCTAGCAGCTCTAGTTTCCTTATAAAATGAGATTTTAAGTTTTCATATAAAAAATCGAATTTTGCTAAGAAATATAAGTGATCACCTATTTTTATCCTTTTGGCTCTAGCAGCTCTAGTTTCCTTATAAAATGAGATTTTAAGTTTTCATATAAAAAATCAAATTTTGCTAAGAAATATAAGTGATCACAGATTTTTATCCTTTTGGCTCTAGCAGATCTAGTTTCCTTATAAAATGAGATTTTAAGTTTTCATATAAAAAATCGAATTTTGCTAAGAAATATAAGTGATCACTTATTTTTATCCTTTTGGCTCTAGCAGCTCTAGTTTCCTTATAAAATGAGATTTAAAGTTTTCATATAAAAAATCGAATTTTGCTAAGAAATATAAGTGATCACAGATTTTTATCCTTTTGGCTCTAGCAGCTCTAGTTTCCTTATAAAATGAGATTTTAAGTTTTCATATAAAAAATCGATTTTTTTTTAAGAAATATAAGTGATCACAGATTTTTATCCTTTTGGCTCTAGCAGCTCTAGTTTCCTTATAAAATGAGATTTGAAGTTTTCATATATAAAATCAATTTTTGCTTAGAAATATAAGTGATCACAGATTTTATCCTTTTGGCTCTAGCGCCTCTAGTTTCCTTATAAAATGAGATTTTAAGTTTTCATATAAAAAATCGATTTTTTTTAAGGAATATAAGTGATCACAGATTTTTATCCTTTTGGCTCTAGCGCCTCTAGTTTCCTTATAAAATGAGATTTTAAGTTTTCATATAAAAAATCGATTTTTTTTAAGAAATATAAGTGATCACAGATTTTTATCCTTTTGGCCCTAGCAGCTCTAGTTTCCTTATAAAATGAGATTTTAAGTTTTCATATAAAAAATCGAATTTTGCTAAGAAATATAAGTGATCACAGATTTTATCCTTTTGGCTCTAGCGCCTCTAGTTTCCTTATAAAATGAGATTTTAAGTTTTCATATAAAAAATCGAATTTTGCTAAGAAATATAAGTGATCACAGATTTTTATCCTTTTGGCCCTAGCAGCTCTAGTTTCCTTATAAAATGAGATTTTAAGTTTTCATATAAAAAATCGAATTTTGCTAAGAAATATAAGTGATCACAGATTTTTATCCTTTTGGCTCTAGCAGCTCTAGTTTCCTTATAAAATGAGATTTGAAGTTTTCATATATAAAATCAATTTTTGCTTAGAAATATAAGTGATCACAGATTTTATCCTTTTGGCTCTAGCGCCTCTAGTTTCCTTATAAAATGAGATTTTAAGTTTTCATATAAAAAATCGATTTTTTTTAAGGAATATAAGTGATCACAGATTTTTATCCTTTTGGCTCTAGCGCCTCTAGTTTCCTTATAAAATGAGATTTGAAGTTTTCATATAAAAAATCAATTTTTGCTAAGAAATATATATTTTTATCCTTTTGGCTCTCAGTTCGTTACTGCATCTCTTAGAGTACAGTCGTGCCTAATAACAAGTGGATTATCTTTAACACAAAATATTCAATTAAAACAAACATTTGTTGTTGTTAATCGCATATTACTCTCCAATTTATTATTTTCATATTAACACGTGTCGTGTCAACTTAAAAACAAAACAGTAAATAAAACAAAATCAATCATTAAGAAAAAGAAATCAGTGATGGCCCGCGGGGCCAAATCAAGGTCTGTGAAAACATCGACCTTGATTAAGAAAAATAATACATTACCAGTTAATGTAAATTTTAATCTTGCGTCTACGTCGGCAAACAGATTTAGTGCATTATCCAATTTCGATATGGATATCACACCCGAATCAAATATAAGCGATGTTAAAAAACCGAAACCACCACCTATTGTGGTTGACGTCAATGTTCCATTTTCAGATGTGCAAACAATATTTGGAAAAGATTACATTTACAAAAATACATCTATTGGTACAAAAATATTTTCGCCCACGGTAGAAAAATACGAATCTTGTAAACAAATTTTAAGTGAAAAAAATTTCGAATTTCATACGTTCAACACGAAAGAAAATAGGTTGTACACAATATTTCTATACGGTTTACCATATGTTTGCACTGACGATATTATCAATGAATTAAAAAATTACAATATAGTACCATCATCGGTCACAGAAATAAAAACAACATCTAGTTCAATAAACAATGCTGTTTATAAGGTTCAGTTCTGTCGCAAAACATTTAATCCTCAATCTTTAAATAATGTAAAAACCATATGCAATGTTATAGTTTCTTGGAAAAAATATAAACCCAAAAAAAGAGACAAACCTACGCAATGTTGGAATTGCCTTATGTATGGACATGGAGGAGAACACTGCAATCGCCGCGCTGCTTGTATGATCTGTGCAAATCTCCACCATACAAACCAATGTCCATTTAATAACAACGAAAGAAAACCAGCTGTTTTTTCATGTTTTAATTGTAAGAAGAATGGAAGAGAAAGATTTGATCACTCAGCAAATGATATCAACTGCCCATATCGCTCTCTTTACTTAGAGAGAAGAGCTCGAGCTACTTCCAAAAATTTGCCGAAAAATAGACAAAACCAACAAAACACATTCCAGTACAACAGAAATGAATTTCCACATATAAATAATCACATTGTACATAACGACAATAATAACATAAATAATAGTGAGACACGTAACTCTTACGCAAATCAGCTGAGAAATAGTAATAACAATAATCTATTTAATATTGATGATCTCTTCGATATTTTTATAAGAGCAACAGAAGATTTACGAAAATGCACAACCAAAGTCCAACAAATTCAAGTTGTAATGTCAATGGTGAAATATGCATATGAACTGTAATAATATAAATAATTTTAAAATACTTCATTGGAATGCAAACGGCATTTCAAGTTTTACTAAATTAAAGCAATTAGAATATGCAGAGACCGGATTTTAATACTAAAAAAACAATCTTTTTATTTTTATTTCAATCGAAAAACAATCTTTAATGTTCAAAAAATAATAAAAATCCATCATGATTTTTATTATTTTCATCAATATTTTAATTTTTTTCATCATGATGAAAATAAAAATATAAATATCTTTTGTGATATTTATTTCAAAAGTTGAAAATTATTTTGAACTTTTTTCATCGGATGGAAAAAATTCTAAACAACAACAATTTCATTTGAATAAAAAAATATTTTGAAAACAAAACAAAAGTATGAATAAAAAAAACAATCATTTTAAATTTTTTTCGAACTGATATTTATCGTTAAAGATATTTATCGTTAAAGATATTTATTTTTTTCATCATTGATGGATATTTATTTTAAAAATAAAAATCCCTCACATATTTTTTTCAACAAATGAAAAAATATTTTGAACATTAAAGATATTTATTTTGATTGAAAAATAAAAATAAAACGTTTTCGGGTGCTTGAGAATATGTTCTTGAAAATGAAAAAAATCACATTGCATCTTTAAATGAAACGTTTTTCAATGAAAGTAGCAAACCTTACCTCCAAAATTATAGCATATATAGCGTTGCACTACTCATACGGAAGTCTATTAAACACAAACAACTGCCACTTTGTTGCACCAAATCTATAGAAAATATTTCAATAGAAATATATGTAAACAATAAAACACTTGTTATATCATCCGTATACTCTCCCCGATTTACTACAAACTTTGCTAATGATATCCACAAAATAACATCAATTAACAGAGAATTCATAATTTTAGGTGACCTAAATGCCAAACATTCATCATGGAATTGTCATTCTCACAACTCTGCTGGAAACACCCTTCACCATTTACATCAAACTAGTAACTTTTTTATATATTACCCAGACACTCCAACATATTTTCCTCATCAAAACAATCGCAACTCATCTACTTTAGATATAATCATAAGCAACTCATCGTTCAATTTTCATATAAAAACACTCGATTACCAAATACCATCTGACCACCGACCAATTATCTGCTCCTTTATGACTAGATCTACAAGTACCACCGAAAATTCTCATTTTGATTATAAATCTACTAATTGGGCTCTTTTTAAATCATTTATTGACAATAGAATAACATTTAATAGCAATACATATAATTCAAAGATAGCAATAGACCATGAAATAGCGAAATTTACAAACACAATTCTAGAATCTAGAGATATATCAACTCCAAAAATACTCTCATCAAATTATTTTCATTTTAACGAAAATATAATAAAGTTTATAAAAATTAGAAGATCTATGAAAAAGAAAAGCAACAGAGCAACATCAATCTCTGAAAAATTATTTTATGAGCAATATGTTAAACTTCTCAGCAAGATCATAAACAAACATATAAATATCGAACGCAATAAAAAGTGGACGAATCTATTATCAAATCTTAAAACAGGTGAAAAAACATTTTGGAAGTTAAGTCGAAGCTTAAGAGGTAAAGGTAAACATCAGATACCGTGTCTAAATGTAGGTAATGTAAAAATAAACACCGACCACGAAAAAGCTCAATTGCTAGCTAATACTTTCGCCGCAACAAACAACCTTACTATTCACTTCAAACATTCTCACGACAGGTCTGTTAATTTAAGAGTAAACAATTTTAAATCTGAAACACCAATCATTGATGGAGCAATATTTACAACATTTACTGAAGTAAACAATCTGGTCTCATCTCTTAAAACGTCCAAATCTCCAGGTTTAGACCAAGTACCAAACTTGTTATTAAAAAATCTCCCACACAAAGCTTTGCAACTACTAGTCTTGTTATTCAATAGCTGTATAAAACTTAACTATTTTCCCAATTCATTTAAAACTGCAAAAGTTATTCCCATTCACAAACCAAACAAACCTAAAAATAATCCCAACAACTATAGACCCATTAGTCTTTTAAGTAATCTGGGAAAAATTTTTGAAAAAATTGTTTATTCGCGTATAAATGAATTTGCATTAGAAAACAATATCATCGCGAATACTCAATTCGGATTTAAAAAAGACCACAGTACCATACACCAAATTAGCAGAATCAAAAACAAAATTTTGAATAATAAAATGAACCGACGCTCTACCGGTCTAATTCTCCTAGACATAGAAAAAGCGTTCGATACTGTCTGGCATAACGGACTAATTTACAAACTGTTAAAAGCAAACTTTCCAAAATACCTCAGCAAAATAATTTGTAATTTTTTAAGTGACAGAACATTCGTTGTATCAGTCAATAATCAATTATCATCCGCTAAAACTATACTTACTGGCTTACCTCAAGGATCCGTTCTGTCACCTCTACTTTACTCTATTTACATATCAGACTTTCTTGAACCATCATATATGGAGACCGCTTACTACGCAGATGACACTGCACTTATTACGTCAAGTAAACTAACAAAAGCATTACTTAAAAAAATGGAAAGAAGCCTTCAATGCTGCTATAAATATTTTTACAAATGGAAAATTAAAATTAATTCAAATAAAACGCAGATTACGATCTTTCCATACAATAACTCTCCCAAAAGGATCGCCTACAGACATATGTTATTTGGTAACGAAAGTATTGCAGTCGCAGATGAAGTTAAATATCTCGGCGTCATTTTAGACAAAAAACTTAAATTTAAAAGACACATAGAAGAAAAATGCAAAAAAGCCATCAAGACTTTTAGAGCTCTGTGGCCAATACTTAATAAACGATCGCATTTAAATAATAAAAACAAAAATCTTATTTACAAAAGTGTAATTAGACCAATTTTAACATATGGTTGCCCTGTCTGGTATAAAGCTGCGAATTGCCACCTTAAAAAATTACAAGTAATTCAGAATAAGTATCTAAAAATGATATTCAAGAGGCACTGGAGGTATCCAACTCAGCATCTCCATCAAGTAACAGGATATGAACGCATAATTGAGCATATCAGAAGACTTACTAGAACATACTTTGAAAAAATAGAAAACTCCACTTATTCCATAATAAGAGAGTGTAGAGAATTACAATTATAAGTTAAAAATAAAGAAACCAATTATCAAATCAGAAAGTATTTGTTTTAAAAATGATTAAATTTTATTAATCATTCTTTAGACCTATTCTTTCTTATTATTTGATGCATCATAAAAAGGTTTTTTATCCCAAAATTTTCCTTTAAAAAATTTAATTATTAAAACATTAAAAATTATATTGTAAATAAAAATAAATTATTTGTTGTAATATCTTAAGAGAAGATAAAATCTCAAAATTGATCTTATGTATAATTAATAAATATTTTTGTAAATAAAGGATGATATTTAAAATCTAAAAAAAAAATCTAATCCTTTTGGCTCTAGCACCTCTAGTTTCCTTATAAAATGAGATTTTAAGTTTTCATATAAAAAATCGAATTTTGCTAAGAAATATAAGTGATCACCTATTTTTATCCTTTTGGCTCTAGCAGCTCTAGTTTCCTTATAAAATGAGATTTTAAGTTTTCATATAAAAAATCAAATTTTGCTAAGAAATATAAGTGATCACCTATTTTTATCCTTTTGGCTCCAGCAGCTCTAGTTTCCTTATAAAATGAGATTTTAAGTTTTCATATAAAAAATCAAATTTTGCTAAGAAATATAAGTGATCACCTATTTTTATCCTTTTGGCTCTAGCGCCTCTAGTTTCATTATAAAATGAGATTTTAAGTTTTCATATAAAAAATCAAATTTTGCTAAGAAATATAAGTGATCACCTATTTTTATCCTTTTGGCTCTAGCAGCTCTAGTTTCCTTATAAAATGAGATTTTAAGTTTTCATATAAAAAATCGATTTTTGCTTAGAAATATAAGTGATCACAGATTTTTATCCTTTTGGCTCTAGCAGCTATAGTTTCCTTATAAAATGAGATTTTATGTTTTCATATAAAAAATCAAATTTTGCTAAGAAATATAAGTGATCACTTATTTTTATCCTTTTGGCTCTAGCAGCTCTAGTTTCCTTATAAAATGAGATTTTAAGATTTCATATAAAAAATCGAATTTTGCTAAGAAATATAAGTGATCACCTATTTTTATCCTTTTGGCTCTAGCAGCTCTAGTTTCCTTATAAAATGAGATTTTAAGTTTTCATATAAAAAATCGAATTTTGCCAAGAAATATAAGTGATCACCTATTTTTATCCTTTTGGCTCTAGCAGCTCTAGTTTCCTTATAAAATGAGATTTTAAGTTTTCATATAAAAAATCGAATTTTGCTAAGAAATATAAGTGATCACAGATTTTTATCCTTTTGGCTCTAGCGCCTCTAGTTTCCTTATAAAATGAGATTTTAAGTTTTCATATAAAAAATCGATTTTTTTTTAAGAAATATAAGTGATCACAGATTTTTATCCTTTTGGCTCTAGCAGCTCTAGTTTCCTTATAAAATGAGATTTGAAGTTTTCATATATAAAATCAATTTTTGCTTAGAAATATAAGTGATCACAGATTTTTATTCTTTTGGCTCTAGCGCCTCTAGTTTCCTTATAAAATGAGATTTTAAGTTTTCATATAAAAAATCGATTTTTTTTAAGGAATATAAGTGATCACAGATTTTTATCCTTTTGGCTCTAGCGCCTCTAGTTTCCTTATAAAATGAGATTTTAAGTTTTCATATAAAAAATCGATTTTTTTTAAGGAATATAAGTGATCACAGATTTTTATCCTTTTGGCTCTAGCGCCTCTAGTTTCCTTATAAAATGAGGTTTTAAGTTTTCATATAAAAAATCAATTTTTGCTAAGAAATATAAGTGATCACAGATTTGTATCCTTTTGGCCCTAGCGCCTCTAGTTTCCTTATAAAATGAGATTATAGGTTTTCATATAAAAAATCAATTTTTGCTAAGAAATATAAGTGATCACAGATTTTTATCCTTTTGGCTCTAGCAGCTCTAGTTTCCTTATAAAATGAGATTTTAAGTTTTCATATAAAAAATCAAATTTTGCTAAGAAATATAAGTGATCACAGATTTTTATCCTTTTGGCTCTAGCGCCTCTAGTTTCCTTATAAAATGAGATTTTAAGTTTTCATATAAAAAATCGAATTTTGCTAAGAAATATAAGTGATCACAGATTTGTATCCTTTTGCCTCTAGCGCCTCTAGTTTCCTTATAAAATGAGATTTTAAGTTTTCATATAAAAAATCAATCTTTTTTAAGAAATACAAGTGATCACAGATTTTTATCCTTTTGGCTCTAGCGCCTCTAGTTTCCTTATAAAATGAGATTTTAAGTTTTCATATAAAAAATCGAATTTTGCTAAGAAATATAAGTGATCACAGATTTGTATCCTTTTGCCTCTAGCGCCTCTAGTTTCCTTATAAAATGAGATTTTAAGTTTTCATATAAAAAATCAAATTTTGCTAAGAAATATAAGTGATCACAGATTTTTATCCTTTTGGCTCTAGCGCCTCTAGTTTCCTTATAAAATGAGATTTTAAGTTTTCATATAAAAAATCGATTTTTTTTAAGGAATATAAGTGATCACAGATTTTTATCCTTTTGGCTCTAGCGCCTCTAGTTTCCTTATAAAATGAGATTTTAAGTTTTCATATAAAAAATCGAATTTTGCTAAGAAATATAAGTGATCACAGATTTGTATCCTTTTGCCTCTAGCGCCTCTAGTTTCCTTATAAAATGAGATTTTAAGTTTTCATATAAAAAATCAATCTTTTTTAAGAAATACAAGTGATCACAGATTTTTATCCTTTTGGCTCTAGCGCCTCTAGTTTCCTTATAAAATGAGATTTTAAGTTTTCATATAAAAAAATCAAATTTTGCTAAGAAATATAAGTGATCACAGATTTTTATCCTTTTGGCTCTAGCAGCTATAGTTTCCTTATAAAATGAGATTTTATGTTTTCATATAAAAAATCAATTTTTGCTAAGAAATATAAGTGATCACAAATTTTTATCCTTTTGGCTCTAGCGCCTCTAGTTTCCTTATAAAATGAGATTTTAAGTTTTCATATAAAAAATCAAATTTTGCTAAGAAATATAAGTGATCACCTATTTTTATCCTTTTGGCCCTAGCAGCTCTAGTTTCCTTAAAAAATGAGATTTTAAGTTTTCATATAAAAAATCAAATTTTGCTAAGAAATATAAGTGATCACAGATTTTTATCCTTTTGGCTCTAGCAGCTATAGTTTCCTTATAAAATGAGATTTTATGTTTTCATATAAAAAATCAAATTTTGCTAAGAAATATAAGTGATCACAGATTTGTATCCTTTTGCCTCTAGCGCCTCTAGTTTCCTTATAAAATGAGATTTTAAGTTTTCATATAAAAAATCGAATTTTGCTAAGAAATATAAGTGATCACCTATTTTTATCCTTTTGGCTCTAGCAGCTCTAGTTTCCTTATAAAATGAGATTTTAAGTTTTCATATAAAAAATCAAATTTTGCTAAGAAATATAAGTGATCACAGATTTTTATCCTTTTGGCTCTAGCAGCTCTAGTTTCCTTATAAAATGAGATTTGAAGTTTTCATATATAAAATCAATTTTTGCTTAGAAATATAAGTGATCACAGATTTTTATCCTTTTGGCTCTAGCAGCTCTAGTTTCCTTATAAAATGAGATTTTAAGTTTTCATATAAAAAATCGATTTTTTTTTAAGAAATATAAGTGATCACAGATTTTTATCCTTTTGGCTCTAGCAGCTCTAGTTTCCTTATAAAATGAGATTTGAAGTTTTCATATATAAAATCAATTTTTGCTTAGAAATATAAGTGATCACAGA
Source organism: Protophormia terraenovae (assembly GCA_951394005.1). Taxonomy (NCBI): domain Eukaryota; kingdom Metazoa; phylum Arthropoda; class Insecta; order Diptera; family Calliphoridae; genus Protophormia; species Protophormia terraenovae. Next base: position 51,232,832 of record OX596073.1, read on the forward strand.
TTTTTATCCTTTTGGCTCTAGCAGCTCTAGTTTCCTTATAAAATGAGATTTGAAGTTTTCATATAAAAAATCAAATTTTGCTAAGAAATATAAGTGATCACAGATTTTTATCCTTTTGGCTCTAGCAGCTCTAGTTTCCTTATAAAATGAGATTTGAAGTTTTCATATAAAAAATCAAATTTTGCTTAGAAATATAAGTGATCACAGATTTTTATCCTTTTGGCTCTAGCACCTCTAGTTTCCTTATAAAATGAGATTTTAAGTTTTCATATAAAAAATCGATTTTTTTTAAGAAATATAAGTGATCACAGATTTTTATCCTTTTGGCTCTAGCAGCTCTAGTTTCCTTATAAAATGAGGTTTTAGGTTTTCATATAAAAAATCGATTTTTTTTAAGGAATATAAGTGATCACAGATTTTTATCCTTTTGGCTCTAGCGCCTCTAGTTTCCTTATAAAATGAGGTTTTAAGTTTTCATATAAAAAATCAATTTTTGCTAAGAAATATAAGTGATCACAGATTTGTATCCTTTTGGCCCTAGCGCCTCTAGTTTCCTTATAAAATGAGATTATAGGTTTTCATATAAAAAATCAATTTTTGCTAAGAAATATAAGTGATCACAGATTTTTATCCTTTTGGCTCTAGCAGCTCTAGTTTCCTTATAAAATGAGATTTTAAGTTTTCATATAAAAAATCAAATTTTGCTAAGAAATATAAGTGATCACAGATTTTTATCCTTTTGGCTCTAGCGCCTCTAGTTTCCTTATAAAATGAGATTTTAAGTTTTCATATAAAAAATCGATTTTTTTTAAGGAATATAAGTGATCACAGATTTTTATCCTTTTGGCTCTAGCGCCTCTAGTTTCCTTATAAAATGAGATTTTAAGTTTTCATATAAAAAATCGAATTTTGCTAAGAAATATAAGTGATCACAGATTTGAATCCTTTTGCCTCTAGCGCCTCTAGTTTCCTTATAAAATGAGATTTTAAGTTTTCATATAAAAAATCAATCTTTTTTAAGAAATACAAGTGATCACAGATTTTTATCCTTTTGGCTCTAGCGCCTCTAGTTTCCTTATAAAATGAGATTTTAAGTTTTCATATAAAAAAAATCAAATTTTGCTAAGAAATATAAGTGATCACAGATTTTTATCCTTTTGGCTCTAGCAGCTATAGTTTCCTTATAAAATGAGATTTTATGTTTTCATATAAAAAATCAATTTTTGCTAAGAAATATAAGTGATCACAAATTTTTATCCTTTTGGCTCTAGCGCCTCTAGTTTCCTTATAAAATGAGATTTTAAGTTTTCATATAAAAAATCAAATTTTGCTAAGAAATATAAGTGATCACCTATTTTTATCCTTTTGGCTCTAGCAGCTCTAGTTTCCTTAAAAAATGAGATTTTAAGTTTTCATATAAAAAATCAAATTTTGCTAAGAAATATAAGTGATCACAGATTTTTATCCTTTTGGCTCTAGCAGCTCTAGTTTCCTTATAAAATGAGATTTGAAGTTTTCATATATAAAATCAATTTTTGCTTAGAAATATAAGTGATCACAGATTTTTATCCTTTTGGCTCTAGCAGCTCTAGTTTCCTTATAAAATGAGATTTGAAGTTTTCATATAAAAAATCAAATTTTGCTAAGAAATATAAGTGATCACAGATTTTTATCCTTTTGGCTCTAGCAGCTCTAGTTTCCTTATAAAATGAGATTTGAAGTTTTCATATAAAAAATCAAATTTTGCTTAGAAATATAAGTGATCACAGATTTTTATCCTTTTGGCTCTAGCACCTCTAGTTTCCTTATAAAATGAGATTTTAAGTTTTCATATAAAAAATCTATTTTTTTTAAGAAATATAAGTGATCACAGATTTTTATCCTTTTGGCTCTAGCGCCTCTAGTTTCCTTATAAAATGAGATTTTAAGTTTTCATATAAAAAATCGATTTTTTTTAAGGAATATAAGTGATCACAGATTTTTATCCTTTTGGCTCTAGCGCCTCTAGTTTCCTTATAAAATGAGGTTTTAAGTTTTCATATAAAAAATCAATTTTTGCTAAGAAATATAAGTGATCACAGATTTGTATCCTTTTGGCCCTAGCGCCTCTAGTTTCCTTATAAAATGAGATTATAGGTTTTCATATAAAAAATCAATTTTTGCTAAGAAATATAAGTGATCACAGATTTTTATCCTTTTGGCTCTAGCAGCTCTAGTTTCCTTATAAAATGAGATTTTAAGTTTTCATATAAAAAATCAAATTTTGCTAAGAAATATAAGTGATCACAGATTTTTATCCTTTTGGCTCTAGCGCCTCTAGTTTCCTTATAAAATGAGATTTTAAGTTTTCATATAAAAAATCGAATTTTGCTAAGAAATATAAGTGATCACAGATTTGTATCCTTTTGCCTCTAGCGCCTCTAGTTTCCTTATAAAATGAGATTTTAAGTTTTCATATAAAAAATCAATCTTTTTTAAGAAATACAAGTGATCACAGATTTTTATCCTTTTGGCTCTAGCGCCTCTAGTTTCCTTATAAAATGAGATTTTAAGTTTTCATATAAAAAATCGAATTTTGCTAAGAAATATAAGTGATCACAGATTTTTATCCTTTTGCCTCTAGCGCCTCTAGTTTCCTTATAAAATGAGATTTTAAGTTTTCATATAAAAAATCAATCTTTTTTAAGAAATACAAGTGATCACAGATTTTTATCCTTTTGGCTCTAGCGCCTCTAGTTTCCTTATAAAATGAGATTTTAAGTTTTCATATAAAAAATCGAATTTTGCTAAGAAATATAAGTGATCACAGATTTGTATCCTTTTGCCTCTAGCGCCTCTAGTTTCCTTATAAAATGAGATTTTAAGTTTTCATATAAAAAATCAAATTTTGCTAAGAAATATAAGTGATCACAGATTTTTATCCTTTTGGCTCTAGCGCCTCTAGTTTCCTTATAAAATGAGATTTTAAGTTTTCATATAAAAAATCGAATTTTGCTAAGAAATATAAGTGATCACAGATTTGTATCCTTTTGCCTCTAGCGCCTCTAGTTTCCTTATAAAATGAGATTTTAAGTTTTCATATAAAAAATCAATCTTTTTTAAGAAATACAAGTGATCACAGATTTTTATCCTTTTGGCTCTAGCGCCTCTAGTTTCCTTATAAAATGAGATTTTAAGTTTTCATATAAAAAATCGAATTTTGCTAAGAAATATAAGTGATCACAGATTTGTATCCTTTTGCCTCTAGCGCCTCTAGTTTCCTTATAAAATGAGATTTTAAGTTTTCATATAAAAAATCAATCTTTTTTAAGAAATACAAGTGATCACAGATTTTTATCCTTTTGGCTCTAGCGCCTCTAGTTTCCTTATAAAATGAGATTTTAAGTTTTCATATAAAAAATCGAATTTTGCTAAGAAATATAAGTGATCACAGATTTGTATCCTTTTGCCTCTAGCGCCTCTAGTTTCCTTATAAAATGAGATTTTAAGTTTTCATATAAAAAATCAATCTTTTTTAAGAAATACAAGTGATCACAGATTTTTATCCTTTTGGCTCTAGCGCCTCTAGTTTCCTTATAAAATGAGATTTTAAGTTTTCATATAAAAAATCGAATTTTGCTAAGAAATATAAGTGATCACAGATTTGTATCCTTTTGCCTCTAGCGCCTCTAGTTTCCTTATAAAATGAGATTTTAAGTTTTCATATAAAAAATCAAATTTTGCTAAGAAATATAAGTGATCACAGATTTTTATCCTTTTGGCTCTAGCGCCTCTAGTTTCCTTATAAAATGAGATTTTAAGTTTTCATATAAAAAATCGATTTTTTTTAAGGAATATAAGTGATCACAGATTTTTATCCTTTTGGCTCTAGCGCCTCTAGTTTCCTTATAAAATGAGATTTTAAGTTTTCATATAAAAAATCGAATTTTGCTAAGAAATATAAGTGATCACAGATTTGTATCCTTTTGCCTCTAGCGCCTCTAGTTTCCTTATAAAATGAGATTTTAAGTTCTCATATAAAAAATCAATCTTTTTTAAGAAATACAAGTGATCACAGATTTTTATCCTTTTGGCTCTAGCGCCTCTAGTTTCCTTATAAAATGAGATTTTAAGTTTTCATATAAAAAATCGAATTTTGCTAAGAAATATAAGTGATCACAGATTTGTATACTTTTGGCTCTAGCAGCTATAGTTTCCTTATAAAATGAGATTTTATGTTTTCATATAAAAAATCAATTTTTGCTAAGAAATATAAGTGATCACAAATTTTTATCCTTTTGGCTCTAGCGCCTCTAGTTTCCTTATAAAATGAGATTTTAAGTTTTCATATAAAAAATCAAATTTTGCTAAGAAATATAAGTGATCACCTATTTTTATCCTTTTGGCTCTAGCAGCTCTAGTTTCCTTAAAAAATGAGATTTTAAGTTTTCATATAAAAAATCAAATTTTGCTAAGAAATATAAGTGATCACAGATTTTTATCCTTTTGGCTCTAGCAGCTCTAGTTTCCTTATAAAATGAGATTTGAAGTTTTCATATATAAAATCAATTTTTGCTTAGAAATATAAGTGATCACAGATTTTTATCCTTTTGGCTCTAGCAGCTCTAGTTTCCTTATAAAATGAGATTTGAAGTTTTCATATAAAAAATCAAATTTTGCTAAGAAATATAAGTGATCACAGATTTTTATCCTTTTGGCTCTAGCAGCTCTAGTTTCCTTATAAAATGAGATTTGAAGTTTTCATATAAAAAATCAAATTTTGCTTAGAAATATAAGTGATCACAGATTTTTATCCTTTTGGCTCTAGCACCTCTAGTTTCCTTATAAAATGAGATTTTAAGTTTTCATATAAAAAATCTATTTTTTTTAAGAAATATAAGTGATCACAGATTTTTATCCTTTTGGCTCTAGCGCCTCTAGTTTCCTTATAAAATGAGATTTTAAGTTTTCATATAAAAAATCGATTTTTTTTAAGGAATATAAGTGATCACAGATTTTTATCCTTTTGGCTCTAGCGCCTCTAGTTTCCTTATAAAATGAGGTTTTAAGTTTTCATATAAAAAATCAATTTTTGCTAAGAAATATAAGTGATCACAGATTTGTATCCTTTTGGCCCTAGCGGCTCTAGTTTCCTTATAAAATGAGATTATAGGTTTTCATATAAAAAATCAATTTTTGCTAAAAAATATAAGTGATCACAGATTTTTATCCTTTTGGCTCTAGCAGCTCTAGTTTCCTTATAAAATGAGATTTTAAGTTTTCATATAAAAAATCAAATTTTGCTAAGAAATATAAGTGATCACAGATTTTTATCCTTTTGGCTCTAGCGCCTCTAGTTTCCTTATAAAATGAGATTTTAAGTTTTCATATAAAAAATCGATTTTTTTTAAGGAATATAAGTGATCACAGATTTTTATCCTTTTGGCTCTAGCGCCTCTAGTTTCCTTATAAAATGAGATTTTAAGTTTTCATATAAAAAATCAAATTTTGCTAAGAAATATAAGTGATCACAGATTTTTATCCTTTTGGCTCTAGCGCCTCTAGTTTCCTTATAAAATGAGATTTTAAGTTTTCATATAAAAAATCGAATTTTGCTAAGAAATATAAGTGATCACAGATTTGTATCCTTTTGCCTCTAGCGCCTCTAGTTTCCTTATAAAATGAGATTTTAAGTTTTCATATAAAAAATCAATCTTTTTTAAGAAATACAAGTGATCACAGATTTGTATCCTTTTGGCCCTAGCGGCTCTAGTTTCCTTATAAAATGAGATTATAGGTTTTCATATAAAAAATCAATTTTTGCTAAAAAATATAAGTGATCACAGATTTTTATCCTTTTGGCTCTAGCAGCTCTAGTTTCCTTATAAAATGAGATTTTAAGTTTTCATATAAAAAATCAAATTTTGCTAAGAAATATAAGTGATCACAGATTTTTATCCTTTTGGCTCTAGCGCCTCTAGTTTCCTTATAAAATGAGATTTTAAGTTTTCATATAAAAAATCGAATTTTGCTAAGAAATATAAGTGATCACAGATTTGTATCCTTTTGCCTCTAGCGCCTCTAGTTTCCTTATAAAATGAGATTTTAAGTTTTCATATAAAAAATCAAATTTTGCTAAGAAATATAAGTGATCACAGATTTGTATCCTTTTGCCTCTAGCAGCTATAGTTTCCTTATAAAATGAGATTTTATGTTTTCATATAAAAAATCAAATTTTGCTAAGAAATATAAGTGATCACAGATTTGTATCCTTTTGCCTCTAGCAGCTCTAGTTTCCTTATAAAATGAGAATTTAAGTTTTCATATAAAAAATCGAATTTTGCTAAGAAATATAAGTGATCACCTATTTTTATCCTTTTGGCTCTAGCAGCTCTAGTTTCCTTATAAAATGAGATTTTAAGTTTTCATATAAAAAATCAAATTTTGCTAAGAAATATAAGTGATCACAGATTTTTATCCTTTTGGCTCTAGCAGCTATAGTTTCCTTATAAAATGAGATTTGAAGTTTTCATATATAAAATCAATTTTTGCTTAGAAATATAAGTGATCACAGATTTTTATCCTTTTGGCTCTAGCAGCCCTAGTTTCCTTATAAAATGAGATTTTAAGTTTTCATATAAAAAATCGATTTTTTTTTAAGAAATATAAGTGATCACAGATTTTTATCCTTTTGGCTCTAGCAGCTCTAGTTTCCTTATAAAATGAGATTTGAAGTTTTCATATATAAAATCAATTTTTGCTTAGAAATATAAGTGATCACAGATTTTTATCCTTTTGGCTCTAGCAGCTCTAGTTTCTTTATAAAATGAGATTTTAAGTTTTCATATAAAAAATCGATTTTTTTTAAGAAATATAAGTGATCACAGATTTTTATCCTTTTGGCTCTAGCAGCTCTAGTTTCCTTATAAAATGAGATTTGAAGTTTTCATATATAAAATCAATTTTTGCTTAGAAATATAAGTGATCACAGATTTTTATCCTTTTGGCTCTAGCAGCTCTAGTTTCCTTATAAAATGAGATTTGAAGTTTTCATATAAAAAATCAAATTTTGCTAAGAAATATAAGTGATCACAGATTTTTATCCTTTTGGCTCTAGCAGCTCTAGTTTCCTTATAAAATGAGATTTGAAGTTTTCATATAAAAAATCGATTTTTTTTAAGAAATACAAGTGATCACAGATTTTTATCCTTTTGGCTCTAGCGCCTCTAGTTTCATTATAAAATGAGATTTTAAGTTTTCATATAAAAAATCGATTTATTTTAAGAAAAATAAGTGATCACAGATTTTTATCCTTTTGGCTCTAGCAGCTCTAGTTTCCTTATAAAATGAAATTTTAGGTTTTCATATAAAAAATCGACTTATTTTAAGAAAAATAAGTGATCACAGATTTTTATCCTTTTGGCTCTAGCAGCTCTAGTTTCCTTATAAAATGAGATTTGAAGTTTTCATATATAAAATCAATTTTTGCTTAGAAATATAAGTGATCACAGATTTTTATCCTTTTGGCTCTAGCGCCTCTAGTTTCCTTATAAAATGAGATTTTAAGTTTTCATATAAAAAATCAAATTTTGCTAAGAAATATAAGTGATCACAGATTTGTATCCTTTTGCCTCTAGCGCCTCTAGTTTCCTTATAAAATGAGAATTTAAGTTTTCATATAAAAAATCAATTTTTGTTAAGAAATACAAGTGATCACAGATTTTTATTCTTTTGGCTCTAGCGCCTCTGGTTTCCTTATAAAATGAGAATTGAAGTTTTCATATAAAAAATCGATTTTTTTTAAGAAATACAAGTGATCACAGATTTTTATCCTTTTGGCTCTAGCAGCTCTAGTTTCCTTATAAAATAAAATTTTAGGTTTTCATATAAAAAATCGATTTATTTTAAGAAAAATAAGTGATCACAGATTTTTATCCTTTTGGCTCTAGCGCCTCTAGTTTCATTATAAAATGAGATTTTAAGTTTTCATATAAAAAATCGAATTTTGCAAAGAAATATAAGTGATCACAGATTTTTATCCTTTTGGCTCTAGCGCCTCTAGTTTCCTTATAAAATGAGATTTTAAGTTTTCATATAAAAAATCGAATTTTGCTAAGAAATATAAGTGATCACAGATTTTTATCCTTTTGGCTCTAGCGCCTCTAGTTTCCTTATAAAATGAGATTTTAAGTTTTCATATAAAAAATCAATTTTTGCTAAGAAATATAAGTGATCACAGATTTTTATCCTTTTGGCTCTAGCGCCTCTAGTTTCCTTATAAAATGAGATTTTAAGTTTTCATATAAAAAATCAATTTTTGTTAAGAAATACAAGTGATCACAGATTTTTATCCTTTTGGCTCTAGCAGCTCTAGTTTCCTTATAAAATGAGATTTTAAGTTTTCATATAAAAAATCAATTTTTGCTAAGAAATATAAGTGATCACAGATTTTTATCCTTTTGTCTCTAGCGCCTCTAGTTTCCTTATAAAATGAGATTTTAAGTTTTTATATAAAAAATCAATTTTTGCTAAGAAATATAAGTGATCACAGATTTTTATCCTTTGGCTCTAGCGCCTCTAGTTTCCTTATAAAATGAGATTTTAAGTTTTCATATAAAAAATCTAATTTTGCTAAGAAATATAAGTGATCACAGATTTTTATCCTTTTGTCTCTAGCGCCTCTAGTTTCCTTATAAAATGAGAATTTAAGTTTTCATATAAAAAATCGATTTTTTTTAAGAAATACAAGTGATCACAGATTTTTATCCTTTTGGCTCTAGCAGCTCTAGTTTCCTTGTAAAATAAAATTTTAGGTTTTCATATAAAAAATCGATTTATTTAAAGAAAAATAAGTGATCACAGATTTTTATCCTTTTGGCTCTAGCGCCTCTAGTTTCCTTATAAAATGAGATTTTAAGTTTTCATATAAAAAATCGAATTTTGCTAAGAAATATAAGTGATCACAGATTTTTATCCTTTTGTCTCTAGCGCCTCTAGTTTCCTTATAAAATGAGAATTTAAGTTTTCATATAAAAAATCGATTTTTTTTAAGAAATACAAGTGATCACAGATTTTTATCCTTTTGGCTCTAGCAGCTCTAGTTTCCTTGTAAAATAAAATTTTAGGTTTTCATATAAAAAATCGATTTATTTTAAGAAAAATAAGTGATCACAGATTTTTATCCCTTTGGCTCTAGCGCCTCTAGTTTCCTTATAAAATGAGATTTTAAGTTTTCATATAAAAAATCGAATTTTGCTAAGAAATATAAGTGATCACAGATTTTTATCCTTTTGTCTCTAGCGCCTCTAGTTTCCTTATAAAATGAGAATTTAAGTTTTCATATAAAAAATCAATTTTTTTTAAGAAATACAAGTGATCACAGATTTTTATCCTTTTGGCTCTAGCGCCTCCAGTTTCCTTATAAAATGAGATTTTAAGTTTTCATATAAAAAATAAATTTTTGCTAAGAAATATAAGTGATCACAGATTTTTATCCTTTTGTCTCTAGCGCCTCTAGTTTCCTTATAAAATGAGAATTTAAGTTTTCATATAAAAAATCGATTTTTTTTTAAGAAATATAAGTGATCACAGATTTTTATCCTTTTGGCTCTAGCGCCTCTAGTTTCCTTATAAAATGAGAATTTAAGTTTTCATATAAAAAATCAATTTTTGTTAAGAAATACAAGTGATCACAGATTTTTATCCTTTTGGCTCTAGCGCCTCTAGTTTCCTTATAAAATGAGATTTTAAGTTTTCATATAAAAAATCAATTTTTTTTAAGAAATATAAGTGATCACAAATTTTTATCCTTTTGGCTCTAGCGCCTCTAGTTTCCTTATAAAATGAGATTTTAAGTTTTCATATAAAAAATCAATTTTTGCTAAGAAATATAAGTGATCACAGATTTTTATCCTTTTGGCTCTAGCAGCTCTAGTTTCCTTATAAAATAAAATTTTAGGTTTTCATATAAAAAATCGATTTATTTTAAGAAAAATAAGTGATCACAGATTTTTATCCTTTTGGCTCTAGCGCCTCTAGTTTCCTTATAAAATGAGAATTTAAGTTTTCATATAAAAAATCAAGTTTTGTTAAGAAATACAAGTGATCACAGATTTTTATCCTTTTGGCTCTAGCGCCTCTAGTTTCCTTATAAAATGAGATTTTAAGTTTTTATATAAAAAATCAATTTTTGCTAAGAAATATAAGTGATCACAGATATTTATCCTTTTGTCCCTAGCGCCTCTAGTTTCCTTATAAAATGAGATTTTAAGTTTTTATATAAAAAATCAATTTTTGCTAAGAAATATAAGTGATCACAGATTTTTATCCTTTGGCTCTAGCGCCTCTAGTTTCCTTATAAAATGAGATTTTAAGTTTTCATATAAAAAATCGAATTTTGCTAAGAAATATAAGTGATCACAGATTTTTATCCTTTTGTCTCTAGCGCCTCTAGTTTCCTTATAAAATGAGAATTTAAGTTTTCATATAAAAAATCAATTTTTTTTAAGAAATATAAGTGATCACAGATTTTTATCCTTTTGGCTCTAGCGCCTCTAGTTTCCTTATAAAATGAGATTTTAAGTTTTTATATAAAAAATCAATTTTTGCTAAGAAATATAAGTGATCACAGATTTTTATCCTTTTGGCTCTAGCGCCTCTAGTTTCATTATAAAATGAGATTTTAAGTTTTTATATAAAAAATCAATTTTTGCTAAGAAATATAAGTGATCACAGATTTTTATCCTTTTGGCTCTAGCGCCTCTAGTTTCCTTATAAAATGAGATTTTAAGTTTTCATATAAAAAATCAATTTTTGTTAAGAAATACAAGTGATCACAGATTTTTATCCTTTTGGCTCTAGCAGCTCTAGTTTCCTTATAAAATGAGATTTTAAGTTTTCATATAAAAAATCGATTTTTTTTAAGAAATATAAGTGATCACAGATTTTTATACTTTTGGCTCTAGCGCCACTAGTTTCCTTATAAAATGAGAATTTAAGTTTTTATATAAAAAATCAATTTTTGCTAAGAAATATAAGTGATCACAGATTTTTATCCTTTGGCTCTAGCGCCTCTAGTTTCCTTATAAAATGAGATTTTAAGTTTTCATATAAAAAATCGAATTTTGCTAAGAAATATAAGTGATCACAGATTTTTATCCTTTTGTCTCTAGCGCCTCTAGTTTCCTTATAAAATGAGAATTTAAGTTTTTATATAAAAAATCAATTTTTGCTAAGAAATATAAGTGATCACAGATTTTTATCCTTTGGCTCTAGCGCCTCTAGTTTCCTTATAAAATGAGATTTTAAGTTTTCATATAAAAAATCGAATTTTGCTAAGAAATATAAGTGATCACAGATTTTTATCCTTTTGTCTCTAGCGCCTCTAGTTTCCTTATAATATGAGAATTGAAGTTTTCATATAAAAAATCGATTTTTTTTAAGAAATACAAGTGATCACAGATTTTTATCCTTTTGGCTCTAGCAGCTCTAGTTTCCTTATGAAATGAAATTTTAGGTTTTGATATAAAAAATCGATTTATTTTAAGAAAAATAAGTGATCACAGATTTTTATCCTTTTGGCTCTAGCGCCTCTAGTTTCCTTATAAAATGAAATTTTAGGTTTTCATATAAAAAATCGATTTATTTTAAGAAAAATAAGTGATCACAAATTTTTATCCTTTTGGCTCTAGCGCCTCTAGTTTCCTTATAAAATGAGATTTTAAGTTTTCATACAAAAAATCGATTTTTGTTAAGAAATATAAGTGATCACAGATTTTTATCCTTTTGGCTCTAGCTCCTCTAGTTTCCTTATAAAATGAGATTTTAAGTTTTCATATAAAAAATCAATTTTTGTTAAGAAATATAAGTGATCACAGCTTTTTATCCTTTTGGCTCTAGCTCCTCTAGTTTCCTTATAAAATGAGATTTTAAGTTTTCATATAAAAAATCGATTTTTGTTAAGAAATATAAGTGATCACAGATTTTTATCCTTTTGGCTCTAGCTCCTCTAGTTTCCTTATAAAATGAGATTTTAAGTTTTCATATAAAAAATCGAATTTTGCTAAGAAATATAAGTGATCACAGATTTTTATCCTTTTGTCTCTAGCGCCTCTAGTTTCCTTATAAAATGAGATTTTAAGTTTTCATATAAAAAATCGAATTTTGCTAAGAAATATAAGTGATCACAGATTTTTATCCTTTTGTCTCTAGCGCCTCTAGTTTCCTTATAAAATGAGAATTGAAGTTTTCATATAAAAAATCGATTTTTTTTAAGAAATACAAGTGATCACAGATTTTTATCCTTTTGGCTCTAGCAGCTCTAGTTTCCTTATAAAATGAAATTTTAGGTTTTGATATAAAAAATCGATTTATTTTAAGAAAAATAAGTGATCACAGACTTTTATCCTTTTGGCTCTAGCGCCTCTAGTTTCCTTATAAAACGAAATTTTAGGTTTTCATATAAAAAATCGATTTATTTTAAGAAAAATAAGTGATCACAAATTTTTATCCTTTTGGCTCTAGCGCCTCTAGTTTCCTTATAAAATGAGATTTTAAGTTTTCATATAAAATATCGATTTTTGTTAAGAAATATAAGTGATCACAGATTTTTATCCTTTTGGCTCTAGCGCCTCTAGTTTCCTTATAAAATGAGATTTTAAGTTTTCATATAAAAAATCGATTTTTGCTAAGAAATATAAGTGATCACAGATTTTTATCCTTTTGGCTCTAGCGCCTCTAGTTTCCTTATAAAATGAGATTTTAAGTTTTCATATAAAAAATCGAATTTTGCTAAGAAATATAAGTGATCACAGATTTGTATCCTTTTGCCTCTAGCGCCTCTAGTTTCCTTATAAAATGAGAATTTAAGTTTTCATATAAAAAATCAATTTTTGTTAAGAAATACAAGTGATCACAGATTTTTATCCTTTTGGCTCTAGCGCCTCTAGTTTCCTTATAAAATGAGATTTTAAGTTTTCATATAAAAAATCGAATTTTGCTAAGAAATATAAGTGATCACAGATTTTTATCCTTTTGGCTCTAGCGCCTCTAGTTTCCTTATAAAATGAGATTTTAAGTTTTCATATAAAAAATCGATTTTTGCTAAGAAATATAAGTGATCACAGATTTGTATCCTTTTGGCTCTAGCGCCTCTAGTTTCATTATTAAATATGTTTTTTTAAGTTTTCATATAAAAAATCGAATTTTGCTAAGAAATATAAGTGATCACAGATTTTTATCCTTTTGGCTCTAGCGCCTCTAGTTTCCTTATAAAATGAGAATTTAAGTTTTCATATAAAAAATCGATTTTTTTTAAGAAATATAAGTGATCACAGATTTTTATCCTTTTGGCTCTAGCGCCTCTAGTTTCCTTATAAAATGAGATTTTAAGTTTTCATATAAAAAATCGATTTTTTTTTTTTAAGAAATATAAGTGATCACAGATTTGTATACTTTTGGCTCTAGTGCCTCTAGTTTCCCTATAAAATGAGAATTTAAGCTTTCATATAAAAATCGAATTTTGCTAAGAAATATAAGTGATCACAGATTTGTATCCTTTTGGCTCTAGCGCCTCTAGTTTCATTATAAAATGAGATTTTAAGTTTTCATATAAAAAATCGAATTTTGCTAAGAAATATAAGTGATCACAGATTTTTATCCTTTTGGCTCTAGCGCCTCTAGTTTCCTTATAAAATGAGATTTTAAGTTTTCATATAAAAAATCGATTTTTTTTTAAGAAATATAAGTGATCACAGATTTGTATCCTTTTGGCTCTAGCGCCTCTAGTTTCCCTATAAAATGAGAATTTAAGTTTTCATATAAAAATCGAATTTTGCTAGGAAATATAAGTGATCACAGATTTTTATTCTTTTGGCTCTAGCGCCTCTAGTTTCCTTATAAAATGAGATTTTAAGTTTTTATATAAAAAATCAATTTTTGCTAAGAAATATAAGTGATCACAAATTTCTATCCTTTTGGCTCTAGCGCCTCTAGTTTCCTTATAAAATGAGATTTTAAGTTTTTATATAAAAAATCAATTTTTGCTAAGAAATATAAGTGATCACAGATTTTTATCCTTTTGGCTCTAGCGCCTCTAGTTTCCTTATAAAATGAGATTTTAAGTTTTCATATAAAAAATCGAATTTTGCTAAGAAATATAAGTGATCACAGATTTTTATCCTTTTGGCTCTAGCGCCTCTAGTTTCCTTATAAAATGAGATTTTAAGTTTTCATATAAAAAATAAATTTTTGCTAAAAAATATAAGTGATCACAGATTTTTATCCTTTTGGCTCTAGCGCCTCTAGTTTCCTTATAAAATGAGATTTTAAGTTTTCATATAAAAAATCAATTTTTGTTAAGAAATATAAGTGATCACAGATTTTTATCCTTTTATCTCTAGCGCCTCTAGTTTCCCTATAAAATGAGAATTTAAGTTTTCATATAAAAATCGAATTTTTCTAGGAAATATAAGTGATCACAGATTTTTATCCTTTTGGCTCTAGCGCCTCTAGTTTCCTTATAAAATGAGATTTTAAGTTTTTATATAAAAAATCAATTTTTGCTAAGAAATATAAGTGATCACAAATTTCTATCCTTTTGGCTCTAGCGCCTCTAGTTTCCTTATAAAATGAGATTTTAAGTTTTTATATAAAAAATCAATTTTTGCTAAGAAATATAAGTGATCACAGATTTTTATCCTTTTGGCTCTAGCGCCTCTAGTTTCATTATAAAATGAGATTTTAAGTTTTCATATAAAAAATCGAATTTTGCTAAGAAATATAAGTGATCACAGATTTTTATCCTTTTGGCTCTAGCGCCTCTAGTTTCCTTATAAAATGAGATTTTAAGTTTTCATATAAAAAATCAATTTTTGCTAAAAAATATAAGTGATCACAGATTTTTATCCTTTTGGCTCTAGCGCCTCTAGTTTCCTTATAAAATGAGATTTTAAGTTTTCATATAAAAAATCAATTTTTGCTAAAAAATATAAGTGATCACAGATTTTTATCCTTTTGGCTCTAGCGCCTCTAGTTTCCCTATAAAATGAAAATTTAAGTTTTCATATAAAAATCGAATTTTGCTAAGAAATATAAGTGATAACAGATTTTTATCCTTTTGGCTCTAGCAGCTCTAGTTTCCTTATAAAATGAGATTTTAAGTTTTCATATAAAAAATCGATTTTTGTTAAGAAATATAAGTGATCACAGATTTTTATCCTTTTGGCTCTAGCGCCTCTAGTTTCCTTATAAAATGAGATTTTAAGTTTTCATATAAAAAATCAATTTTTGCTAAAAAATATAAGTGATAACAGATTTTTATCCTTTTGGCTCTAGCGCCTCTAGTTTCCTTATAAAATGAGATTTTAAGTTTTCATATAAAAAATCAATTTTTGCTAAAAAATATAAGTGATCACAGATTTTTATCCTTTTGGCTCTAGCGCCTCTAGTTTCCTTATAAAATGAGATTTTAAGTTTTCATATAAAAAATCAATTTTTGCTAAAAAATATAAGTGATCACAGATTTTTATCCTTTTGGCTCTAGCGCCTCTAGTTTCCTTATAAAATGAGATTTTAAGTTTTCATATAAAAAATCAATTTTTGCTAAAAAATATAAGTGATAACAGATTTTTATCCTTTTGGCTCTAGCGCCTCTAGTTTCCTTATAAAATGAGATTTTAAGTTTTCATATAAAAAATCAATTTTTGCTAAAAAATATAAGTGATCACAGATTTTTATCCTTTTGGCTCTAGCGCCTCTAGTTTCCTTATAAAATGAGATTTTAAGTTTTCATATAAAAAATCAATTTTTGCTAAAAAATATAAGTGATCACAGATTTTTATCCTTTTGGCTCTAGCGCCTCTAGTTTCCCTATAAAATGAGAATTTAAGTTTTCATATAAAAATCGAATTTTGCTAAGAAATATAAGTGATAACAGATTTTTATCCTTTTGGCTCTAGCGTCTCTAGTTTCCCTATAAAATGAGATTTTAAGTTTTCATATAAAAAATCGAATTTTGCTAAGAAATATAAGTGATCACAGATTTTTATCCTTTTGTCTCTAGCGCCTCTTGTTTCCTTATAAAATGAGAATTTAAGTTTTCATATAAAAAATCGAATTTTGCTAAGAAATATAAGTGATCACAGATTTGTATCCTTTTGGCTCTAGCGCCTCTAGTTTCCTTATCAAATGAGAATTTAAGTTTTCATATAAAAAATAGAATTTTGCTAAGAAATATAAGTGATCAAAGATTTGTATCCTTTTGGCTCTAGCGCCTCTAGTTTCATTATAAAATGAGATTTTAAGTTTTCATATAAAAAATCGAATTTTGCTAAGAAATATAAGTGATCACAGATTTTTATCCTTTTGTCTCTAGCGCCTCTTGTTTCCTTATAAAATGAGAATTTAAGTTTTCATATAAAAAATCGAATTTTGCTAAGAAATATAAGTGATCACAGATTTGTATCCTTTTGGCTCTAGCGCCTCTAGTTTCCTTATCAAATGAGAATTTAAGTTTTCATATAAAAAATAGAATTTTGCTAAGAAATATAAGTGATCAAAGATTTGTATCCTTTTGGCTCTAGCGCCTCTAGTTTCATTATAAAATGAGATTTTAAGTTTTCATATAAAAAATCGAATTTTGCTAAGAAATATAAGTGATCACAGATTTTTATCCTTTTGGCTCTAGCGCCTCTAGTTTCCTTATAAAATGAGATTTTAAGTTTTCATATAAAAAATCGATTTTTTTTTAAGAAATATAAGTGATCACAGATTTTTATCCTTTTGGCTCTAGCGCCTCTAGTTTCCTTATAAAATGAGATTTTAAGTTTTCATATAAAAAATCAAATTTTGCTAAGAAATATAAGTGATCACAGATTTGTATCCTTTTGGCTCTAGCGCCTCTAGTTTCATTATAAAATGAGATTTTAAGTTTTCATATAAAAAATCGAATTTTGCTAAGAAATATAAGTGATCACAAATTTTTATTCTTTTGGCTCTAGCGCCTCTAGTTTCCTTATAAAATGAGATTTTAAGTTTTCATATAAAAAATCGAATTTTGCTAAGAAATATAAGTGATCACAGATTTTTATCCTTTTGGCTCTAGCGCCTCTAGTTTCCTTATAAAATGAGATTTTAAGTTTTCATATAAAAAATCGATTTTTTTTTTAAAGAAATATAAGTGATCACAGATTTTTATCCTTTTGGCTCTAGCGCCTCTAGTTTCCTTATAAAATGAGATTTTAAGTTTTCATATAAAAAATCGAATTTTGCTAAGAAATATAAGTGATCACAGATTTTTATCCTTTTGGCTCTAGCGCCTCTAGTTTCCTTATAAAATGAGATTTTAAGTTTTCATATAAAAAATCGAATTTTGCTAAGAAATATAAGTGATCACAGATTTTTATCCTTTTGGCTCTAGCGCCTCTAGTTTCCTTATAAAATGAGATTTTAAGTTTTCATATAAAAAATCGATTTTTTTAAAGAAATATAAATGATCACAGATTTTTATCCTTTTGGCTCTAGCGCCTCTAGTTTCCTTATAAAATGAGATTTTAAGTTTTCATATAAAAATCGAATTTTGCTAAGAAATATAAGTGATCACAGATTTTTATCCTTTTGGCTCTAGCCCCTCTAGCGTCCTTATAAAATGAGATTTTAAGTTTTCATATAAAAAATCGATTTTTGTTAAGAAATATAAGTGATCACAGATTTTTATTCTTTCGGCTCTAGCGCCTCTAGTTTCCTTATAAAATGAGATTTTAAGTTTTCATATAAAAATCGAATTTTGCTAAGAAATATAAGTGATCACAGATTTTTATCCTTTTGGCTCTAGCCCCTCTAGTGTCCTTATAAAATGAGATTTTAAGTTTTCATATAAAAAATCGATTTTTGTTAAGAAATATAAGTGATCACAGATTTTTATCCTTTTGGCTCTAGCGCCTCTAGTGTCCTTATAAAATGAGATTTTAAGTTTTCATATAAAAAATCGATTTTTGTTAAGAAATATAAGTGATCACAGATTTTTATTCTTTCGGCTCTAGAGCCTCTAGTTTCCTTATAAAATGAGATTTTAAGTTTTCATATAAAAAATCGATTTTTGTTAAGAAATATAAGTGATCACAGATTTTTATCCTTTTGGCTCTAGCGCCTCTAGTGTCCTTATAAAATGAGATTTTAAGTTTTCATATAAAAAATCGATTTTTGTTAAGAAATATAAGTGATCACAGATTTTTATCCTTTTGGCTCTAGCGCCTCTAGTTTCCTTATAAAATGAGATTTTAAGTTTTCATATAAAAAATCGATTTTTGTTAAGAAATATAAGTGATCACAGATTTTTATTCTTTCGGCTCTAGCGCCTCTAGTGTCCTTATAAAATGAGATTTTAAGTTTTCATATAAAAAATCGATTTTTGTTAAGAAATATAAGTGATCACAGATTTTTATTCTTTCGGCTCTAGCGCCTCTAGTTTCCTTATAAAATGAGATTTTAAGTTTTCATATAAAAAATCGAATTTTGCTAAGAAATATAAGAGATCACAGATTTTTATCCTTTTGGCTCTAGCGCCTCTAGTTTCCTTATAAGATGAGATTTTAAGTTTTCATATAAAAAATCAACTGTTTTTAAGAAATATAAGTGATCACAGATTTTTATCCTTTTGGCTCTAGCAGCTCTAGTTTCCTTATAAAATGAGATTTTAAGTTTTCATTTAAAAAATCGAATTTTGCTAAGAAATATAAGTGATCACCTATTTTTATCCTTTTGGCTCTAGCAGCTCTAGTTTCCTTATAAAACGAGAATTTAAGTTTTCATATAAAAAATCAATTTTTGCTAAAAAATATAAGTGATCACAGATTTGTATACTTTTGGCTCTAGCAGCTCTAGTTTCCTTATAAAATGAGATTTTAAGTTTTCATATAAAAAATCGATTTTTGTTAAGAAATATAACTGATCACAGATTTTTATCCTTTTGGCTCTAGCGCCTCTAGTTTCCTTATAAAATGAGATTTTAAGTTTTCATATAAAAAATCGAATTTTGCTAAGAAATATAAGTGATCACAGATTTTTATCCTTTTGGCTCTAGCGACTCTAGTTTCCTTATAAAATGAGATTTTAAGTTTTCATATAAAAAATCGATTTTTGCTAAGAAATATAAGTGATCACAGATTTGTATCCTTTTGGCTCTAGCGCCTCTAGTTTCATTATTAAATATGTTTTTTTAAGTTTTCATATAAAAAATCGAATTTTGCTAAGAAATATAAGTGATCACAGATTTTTATCCTTTTGGCTCTAGCGCCTCTAGTTTCCTTATAAAATGAGAATTTAAGTTTTCATATAAAAAATCGATTTTTTTTAAGAAATATAAGTGATCACAGATTTTTATCCTTTTGGCTCTAGCGCCTCTAGTTTCCTTATAAAATGAGATTTTAAGTTTTCATATAAAAAATCGATTTTTTTTTTTTAAGAAATATAAGTGATCACAGATTTGTATACTTTTGGCTCTAGTGCCTCTAGTTTCCCTATAAAATGAGAATTTAAGCTTTCATATAAAAATCGAATTTTGCTAAGAAATATAAGTGATCACAGATTTGTATCCTTTTGGCTCTAGCGCCTCTAGTTTCATTATAAAATGAGATTTTAAGTTTTCATATAAAAAATCGAATTTTGCTAAGAAATATAAGTGATCACAGATTTTTATCCTTTTGGCTCTAGCGCCTCTAGTTTCCTTATAAAATGAGATTTTAAGTTTTCATATAAAAAATCGATTTTTTTTTAAGAAATATAAGTGATCACAGATTTGTATCCTTTTGGCTCTAGCGCCTCTAGTTTCCCTATAAAATGAGAATTTAAGTTTTCATATAAAAATCGAATTTTGCTAGGAAATATAAGTGATCACAGATTTTTATCCTTTTGGCTCTAGCGCCTCTAGTTTCCTTATAAAATGAGATTTTAAGTTTTTATATAAAAAATCAATTTTTGCTAAGAAATATAAGTGATCACAAATTTCTATCCTTTTGGCTCTAGCGCCTCTAGTTTCCTTATAAAATGAGATTTTAAGTTTTTATATAAAAAATCAATTTTTGCTAAGAAATATAAGTGATCACAGATTTTTATCCTTTTGGCTCTAGCGCCTCTAGTTTCCTTATAAAATGAGATTTTAAGTTTTCATATAAAAAATCGAATTTTGCTAAGAAATATAAGTGATCACAGATTTTTATCCTTTTGGCTCTAGCGCCTCTAGTTTCCTTATAAAATGAGATTTTAAGTTTTCATATAAAAAATAAATTTTTGCTAAAAAATATAAGTGATCACAGATTTTTATCCTTTTGGCTCTAGCGCCTCTAGTTTCCTTATAAAATGAGATTTTAAGTTTTCATATAAAAAATCGATTTTTTTTTAAGAAATATAAGTGATCACAGATTTTTATCCTTTTATCTCTAGCGCCTCTAGTTTCCCTATAAAATGAGAATTTAAGTTTTCATATAAAAATCGAATTTTTCTAGGAAATATAAGTGATCACAGATTTTTATCCTTTTGGCTCTAGCGCCTCTAGTTTCCTTATAAAATGAGATTTTAAGTTTTTATATAAAAAATCAATTTTTGCTAAGAAATATAAGTGATCACAAATTTCTATCCTTTTGGCTCTAGCGCCTCTAGTTTCCTTATAAAATGAGATTTTAAGTTTTTATATAAAAAATCAATTTTTGCTAAGAAATATAAGTGATCACAGATTTTTATCCTTTTGGCTCTAGCGCCTCTAGTTTCATTATAAAATGAGATTTTAAGTTTTCATATAAAAAATCGAATTTTGCTAAGAAATATAAGTGATCACAGATTTTTATCCTTTTGGCTCTAGCGCCTCTAGTTTCCTTATAAAATGAGATTTTAAGTTTTCATATAAAAAATCAATTTTTGCTAAAAAATATAAGTGATCACAGATTTTTATCCTTTTGGCTCTAGCGCCTCTAGTTTCCTTATAAAATGAGATTTTAAGTTTTCATATAAAAAATCAATTTTTGCTAAAAAATATAAGTGATCACAGATTTTTATCCTTTTGGCTCTAGCGCCTCTAGTTTCCCTATAAAATGAAAATTTAAGTTTTCATATAAAAATCGAATTTTGCTAAGAAATATAAGTGATCACAGATTTTTATCCTTTTGGCTCTAGCGCCTCTAGTTTCCTTATAAAATGAGATTTTAAGTTTTCATATAAAAAATCAATTTTTGCTAAAAAATATAAGTGATCACAGATTTTTATCCTTTTGGCTCTAGCGCCTCTAGTTTCCTTATAAAATGAGATTTTAAGTTTTCATATAAAAAATCAATTTTTGCTAAAAAATATAAGTGATCACAGATTTTTATCCTTTTGGCTCTAGCGCCTCTAGTTTCCCTATAAAATGAGAATTTAAGTTTTCATATAAAAATCGAATTTTGCTAAGAAATATAAGTGATAACAGATTTTTATCCTTTTGGCTCTAGCGTCTCTAGTTTCCCTATAAAATGAGATTTTAAGTTTTCATATAAAAAATCGAATTTTGCTAAGAAATATAAGTGATCACAGATTTTTATCCTTTTGTCTCTAGCGCCTCTTGTTTCCTTATAAAATGAGAATTTAAGTTTTCATATAAAAAATCGAATTTTGCTAAGAAATATAAGTGATCACAGATTTGTATCCTTTTGGCTCTAGCGCCTCTAGTTTCCTTATCAAATGAGAATTTAAGTTTTCATATAAAAAATAGAATTTTGCTAAGAAATATAAGTGATCAAAGATTTGTATCCTTTTGGCTCTAGCGCCTCTAGTTTCATTATAAAATGAGATTTTAAGTTTTCATATAAAAAATCGAATTTTGCTAAGAAATATAAGTGATCACAGATTTTTATCCTTTTGGCTCTAGCGCCTCTAGTTTCCTTATAAAATGAGATTTTAAGTTTTCATATAAAAAATCGATTTTTTTTTAAGAAATATAAGTGATCACAGATTTTTATCCTTTTGGCTCTAGCGCCTCTAGTTTCCTTATAAAATGAGATTTTAAGTTTTCATATAAAAAATCAAATTTTGCTAAGAAATATAAGTGATCACAGATTTGTATCCTTTTGGCTCTAGCGCCTCTAGTTTCATTATAAAATGAGATTTTAAGTTTTCATATAAAAAATCGAATTTTGCTAAGAAATATAAGTGATCACAAATTTTTATTCTTTTGGCTCTAGCGCCTCTAGTTTCCTTATAAAATGAGATTTTAAGTTTTCATATAAAAAATCGAATTTTGCTAAGAAATATAAGTGATCACAGATTTTTATCCTTTTGGCTCTAGCGCCTCTAGTTTCCTTATAAAATGAGATTTTAAGTTTTCATATAAAAAATCGATTTTTTTTTTAAAGAAATATAAGTGATCACAGATTTTTATCCTTTTGGCTCTAGCGCCTCTAGTTTCCTTATAAAATGAGATTTTAAGTTTTCATATAAAAAATCGAATTTTGCTAAGAAATATAAGTGATCACAGATTTTTATCCTTTTGGCTCTAGCGCCTCTAGTTTCCTTATAAAATGAGATTTTAAGTTTTCATATAAAAAATCGAATTTTGCTAAGAAATATAAGTGATCACAGATTTTTATCCTTTTGGCTCTAGCGCCTCTAGTTTCCTTATAAAATGAGATTTTAAGTTTTCATATAAAAAATCGATTTTTTTTTTAAAGAAATATAAGTGATCACAGATTTTTATCCTTTTGGCTCTAGCGCCTCTAGTTTCCTTATAAAATGAGATTTTAAGTTTTCATATAAAAAATCGAATTTTGCTAAGAAATATAAGTGATCACAGATTTTTATCCTTTTGGCTCTAGCGCCTCTAGTTTCCTTATAAAATGAGATTTTAAGTTTTCATATAAAAAATCGAATTTTGCTAAGAAATATAAGTGATCACAGATTTGTATACTTTTGGCTCTAGCGCCTCTAGTTTCCCTATAAAATGAGAATTTAAGTTTTCATATAAAAATCGAATTTTGCTAAGAAATATAAGTGATCACAAATTTTTATCCTTTTGGCTCTAGCGCCTCTAGTTTCCTTATAAAATGAGATTTTAAGTTTTTATATAAAAAATCAATTTTTGCTAAGAAATATAAGTGATCACAGATTTTTATCCTTTTGGCTCTAGCGCCTCTAGTTTCCTTATAAAATGAGATTTTAAGTTTTCATATAAAAAATCGAATTTTGCTAAGAAATATAAGTGATCACAGATTTGTATCCTTTTGGCTCTAGCGCCTCTAGTTTCCCTATAAAATGAGAATTTAAGTTTTCATATAAAAATCGAATTTTGCTAGGAAATATAAGTGATCACAGATTTTTATCCTTTTGGCTCTAGCGCCTCTAGTTTCCTTATAAAATGAGATTTTAAGTTTTTATATAAAAAATCAATTTTTGCTAAGAAATATAAGTGATCACAGATTTTTATCCTTTTGGCTCTAGCGCCTCTAGTTTCCTTATAAAATGAGATTTTAAGTTTTCATATAAAAAATCGAATTTTGCTAAGAAATATAAGTGATCACAGATTTGTATCCTTTTGGCTCTAGCGCCTCTAGTTTCCCTATAAAATGAGAATTTAAGTTTTCATATAAAAATCGAATTTTGCTAGGAAATATAAGTGATCACAGATTTTTATCCTTTTGGCTCTAGCGCCTCTAGTTTCCTTATAAAATGAGATTTTAAGTTTTTATATAAAAAATAGAATTTTGCTAAGAAATATAAGTGATCACAGATTTGTATCCTTTTGGCTCTAGCGCCTCTAGTTTCCTTATAAAATGAGATTTTAAGTTTTCATATAAAAAATCGAATTTTGCTAAGAAATATAAGTGATCACAGATTTGTATCCTTTTGGCTCTAGCGCCTCTAGTTTCCTTATAAAATGAGAATTTAAGTTTTCATATAAAAATCGAATTTTGCTAGGAAATATAAGTGATCACAGATTTTTATCCTTTTGGCTCTAGCGCCTCTAGTTTCCTTATAAAATGAGATTTTAAGTTTTTATATAAAAAATCAATTTTTGCTAAGAAATATAAGTGATCACAGATTTTTATCCTTTTGGCTCTAGCGCCTCTAGTTTCCTTATAAAATGAGATTTTAAGTTTTCATATAAAAAATCAATTTTTGCTAAGAAATATAAGTGATCACAGATTTTTATCCTTTTGTCTCTAGCGCCTCTAGTTTCCTTATAAAATGAGATTTTAAGTTTTTATATAAAAAATCAATTTTTGCTAAGAAATATAAGTGATCACAGATTTTAATCCTTTGGCTCTAGCGCCTCTAGTTTCCTTATAAAATGAGATTTTAAGTTTTCATATAAAAAATCGAATTTTGCTAAGAAATATAAGTGATCACAGATTTTTATCCTTTTGTCTCTAGCGCCTCTAGTTTCCTTATAAAATGAGAATTTAAGTTTTCATATAAAAAATCTATTTTTTTTAAGAAATATAAGTGATCACAGATTTTTATCCTTTTGGCTCTAGCGCCTCTAGTTTCCTTATAAAATGAGATTTTAAGTTTTCATATAAAAAATCGAATTTTGCTAAGAAATATAAGTGATCACAGATTTTTATTCTTTTGTCTCTAGCGCCTCTAGTTTCCTTATAAAATGAGAATTTAAGTTTTCATATAAAAAATCAATTTTTTTTTTAAGAAATATAAGTGATCACAGATTTTTATCCTTTTGTCTCTAGCGCCTCTAGTTTCCTTATAAAATGAGATTTTAAGTTTTCATATAAAAAATCGAATTTTGCTAAGAAATATAAGTGATCACAGATTTTTATCCTTTTGTCTCTAGCGCCTCTAGTTTCCTTATAAAATGAGATTTTAAGTTTTCATATAAAAAATCGATTTTTGTTAAGAAATATAAGTGATCACAGATTTGTATCCTTTTGCCTCTAGCGCCTCTAGTTTCCTTATAAAATGAGAATTTAAGTTTTCATATAAAAAATCGATTTTTTTTTAAGAAATATAAGTGATCACAGATTTTTATCCTTTTGGCTCTAGCGCCTCTAGTTTCCTTATAAAATGAGATTTTAAGTTTTCATATAAAAAATCGATTTTTGTTAAGAAATATAAGTGATCACAGATTTGTATCCTCTTGCCTCTAGCGCCTCTAGTTTCCTTATAAAATGAGAATTTAAGTTTTCATATAAAAAATCGATTTTTTTTTAAGAAATATAAGTGATCACAGATTTTTATCCTTTTGGCTCTAGCGCCTCTAGTTTCCTTATAAAATGAGATTTTAAGTTTTCATATAAAAAATCGAATTTTGCTAAGAAATATAAGTGCTCACAGATTTGTATCCTTTTGGCTCTAGCGCCTCTAGTTTCATTATAAAATGAGATTTTAAGTTTTCATATAAAAAATCGAATTTTGCTAAGAAATATAAGTGATCACAGATTTTTATCCTTTTGGCTCTAGTTCCTCTAGTTTCCTTATAAAATGAGATTTTAAGTTTTCATATAAAAAATCGATTTTTGTTAAGAAATATAAGTGATCACAGATTTTTATCCTTTTGGCTCTAGCTCCTCTAGTTTCCTTATAAAATGAGATTTTAAGTTTTCATATAAAAAATCGATTTTTGTTAAGAAATATAAGTGCTCACAGATTTGTATCCTTTTGGCTCTAGCGCCTCTAGTTTCCTTATAAAATGAGATTTTAAGTTTTCATATAAAAAATCGAATTTTGCTAAGAAATATAAGTGATCACAGATTTTTATCCTTTTGTCTCTAGCGCCTCTAGTTTCCTTATAAAAT
The DNA here is from genome assembly GCA_951394005.1 of Protophormia terraenovae. Taxonomy (NCBI): domain Eukaryota; kingdom Metazoa; phylum Arthropoda; class Insecta; order Diptera; family Calliphoridae; genus Protophormia; species Protophormia terraenovae. The sequence goes on from OX596073.1 coordinate 51,258,577, forward strand.
GAGATTTTAAGTTTTCATATAAAAAATCGATTTTTGTTAAGAAATATAAGTGATCACAGATTTTTATCCTTTTGGCTCTAGCTCCTCTAGTTTCCTTATAAAATGAGATTTTAAGTTTTCATATAAAAAATCGATTTTTGTTAAGAAATATAAGTGATCACAGATTTTTATACTTTTGGCTCTAGCGCCTCTAGTTTCCTTATAAAATGAGATTTTAAGTTTTCATATAAAAAATCGATTTTTGCTAAGAAATATAAGTGATCACAGATTTTTATCCTTTTGGCTCTAGCGCCTCTAGTTTCCTTATAAAATGAGATTTTAAGTTTTCATATAAAAAATCGATTTTTGCTAAGAAATATAAGTGATCACAGATTTGTATCCTTTTGGCTCTAGCGCCTCTAGTTTCATTATAAAATGAGATTTTAAGTTTTCATATAAAAAATCGAATTTTGCTAAGAAATATAAGTGATCACAGATTTTTATCCTTTTGGCTCTAGCGCCTCTAGTTTCCTTATAAAATGAGAATTTAAGTTTTCATATAAAAAATCGATTTTTTTTTAAGAAATATAAGTGATCACAGATTTTTATCCTTTTGGCTCTAGCGCCTCTAGTTTCCTTATAAAATGAGATTTTAAGTTTTCATATAAAAAATCGAATTTTGCTAAGAAATATAAGTGCTCACAGATTTGTATCCTTTTGGCTCTAGCGCCTCTAGTTTCATTATAAAATGAGATTTTAAGTTTTCATATAAAAAATCGAATTTTGCTAAGAAATATAAGTGATCACAGATTTTTATCCTTTTGGCTCTAGCGCCTCTAGTTTCCTTATAAAATGAGAATTTAAGTTTTCATATAAAAAATCGATTTTTTTTAAGAAATATAAGTGATCACAGATTTTTATCCTTTTGGCTCTAGCGCCTCTAGTTTCCTTATAAAATGAGATTTTAAGTTTTCATATAAAAAATCGATTTTTTTTTTAAGAAATATAAGTGATCACAGATTTGTATACTTTTGGCTCTAGCAGCTCTAGTTTCCTTATAAAATGAGATTTTAAGTTTTCATATAAAAAATCGAATTTTGCTAAGAAATATAAGTGATCACAGATTTGTATCCTTTTGGCTCTAGCGCCTCTAGTTTCCTTAAAAAATGAGATTTTAAGTTTTCATATAAAAAATCGATTTTTTTTTTAAGAAATATAAGTGATCACAGATTTTTATCCTTTTGGCTCTAGCGCCTCTAGTTTCCTTATAAAATGAGATTTTAAGTTTTCATATAAAAAATCGAATTTTGCTAAGAAATATAAGTGCTCACAGATTTGTATCCTTTTGGCTCTAGCGCCTCTAGTTTCATTATAAAATGAGATTTTAAGTTTTCATATAAAAAATCGAATTTTGCTAAGAAATATAAGTGATCACAGATTTTTATCCTTTTGGCTCTAGCGCCTCTAGTTTCCTTATAAAATGAGAATTTAAGTTTTCATATAAAAAATCGATTTTTTTTTAAGAAATATAAGTGATCACAGATTTTTATCCTTTTGGCTCTAGCGCCTCTAGTTTCCTTATAAAATGAGATTTTAAGTTTTCATATAAAAAATCGAATTTTGCTAAGAAATATAAGTGCTCACAGATTTGTATCCTTTTGGCTCTAGCGCCTCTAGTTTCATTATAAAATGAGATTTTAAGTTTTCATATAAAAAATCGAATTTTGCTAAGAAATATAAGTGATCACAGATTTTTATCCTTTTGGCTCTAGTTCCTCTAGTTTCCTTATAAAATGAGATTTTAAGTTTTCATATAAAAAATCGATTTTTGTTAAGAAATATAAGTGATCACAGATTTTTATCCTTTTGGCTCTAGCTCCTCTAGTTTCCTTATAAAATGAGATTTTAAGTTTTCATATAAAAAATCGATTTTTGTTAAGAAATATAAGTGCTCACAGATTTGTATCCTTTTGGCTCTAGCGCCTCTAGTTTCCTTATAAAATGAGATTTTAAGTTTTCATATAAAAAATCGAATTTTGCTAAGAAATATAAGTGATCACAGATTTTTATCCTTTTGTCTCTAGCGCCTCTAGTTTCCTTATAAAATGAGATTTTAAGTTTTCATATAAAAAATCGATTTTTGTTAAGAAATATAAGTGATCACAGATTTTTATCCTTTTGGCTCTAGCTCCTCTAGTTTCCTTATAAAATGAGATTTTAAGTTTTCATATAAAAAATCGATTTTTGTTAAGAAATATAAGTGATCACAGATTTTTATACTTTTGGCTCTAGCGCCTCTAGTTTCCTTATAAAATGAGATTTTAAGTTTTCATATAAAAAATCGATTTTTGCTAAGAAATATAAGTGATCACAGATTTTTATCCTTTTGGCTCTAGCGCCTCTAGTTTCCTTATAAAATGAGATTTTAAGTTTTCATATAAAAAATCGATTTTTGCTAAGAAATATAAGTGATCACAGATTTGTATCCTTTTGGCTCTAGCGCCTCTAGTTTCATTATAAAATGAGATTTTAAGTTTTCATATAAAAAATCGAATTTTGCTAAGAAATATAAGTGATCACAGATTTTTATCCTTTTGGCTCTAGCGCCTCTAGTTTCCTTATAAAATGAGAATTTAAGTTTTCATATAAAAAATCGATTTTTTTTTAAGAAATATAAGTGATCACAGATTTTTATCCTTTTGGCTCTAGCGCCTCTAGTTTCCTTATAAAATGAGATTTTAAGTTTTCATATAAAAAATCGAATTTTGCTAAGAAATATAAGTGCTCACAGATTTGTATCCTTTTGGCTCTAGCGCCTCTAGTTTCATTATAAAATGAGATTTTAAGTTTTCATATAAAAAATCGAATTTTGCTAAGAAATATAAGTGATCACAGATTTTTATCCTTTTGGCTCTAGCGCCTCTAGTTTCCTTATAAAATGAGAATTTAAGTTTTCATATAAAAAATCGATTTTTTTTAAGAAATATAAGTGATCACAGATTTTTATCCTTTTGGCTCTAGCGCCTCTAGTTTCCTTATAAAATGAGATTTTAAGTTTTCATATAAAAAATCGATTTTTTTTTTAAGAAATATAAGTGATCACAGATTTGTATACTTTTGGCTCTAGCAGCTCTAGTTTCCTTATAAAATGAGATTTTAAGTTTTCATATAAAAAATCGAATTTTGCTAAGAAATATAAGTGATCACAGATTTGTATCCTTTTGGCTCTAGCGCCTCTAGTTTCCTTAAAAAATGAGATTTTAAGTTTTCATATAAAAAATCGATTTTTTTTTTAAGAAATATAAGTGATCACAGATTTTTATCCTTTTGGCTCTAGCGCCTCTAGTTTCCTTATAAAATGAGATTTTAAGTTTTCATATAAAAAATCGAATTTTGCTAAGAAATATAAGTGCTCACAGATTTGTATCCTTTTGGCTCTAGCGCCTCTAGTTTCATTATAAAATGAGATTTTAAGTTTTCATATAAAAAATCGAATTTTGCTAAGAAATATAAGTGATCACAGATTTTTATCCTTTTGGCTCTAGCGCCTCTAGTTTCCTTATAAAATGAGAATTTAAGTTTTCATATAAAAAATCGATTTTTTTAAGAAATATAAGTGATCACAGATTTTTATCCTTTTGGCTCTAGCGCCTCTAGTTTCCTTATAAAATGAGATTTTAAGTTTTCATATAAAAAATCGATTTTTTTTTAAGAAATATAAGTGATCACAGATTTTTATCCTTTTGGCTCTAGCGCCTCTAGTTTCCTTATAAAATGAGATTTTAAGTTTTCATATAAAAAATCGAATTTTGCTAAGAAATATAAGTGCTCACAGATTTGTATCCTTTTGGCTCTAGCGCCTCTAGTTTCATTATAAAATGAGATTTTAAGTTTTCATATAAAAAATCGAATTTTGCTAAGAAATATAAGTGATCACAGATTTTTATCCTTTTGTCTCTAGCGCCTCTAGTTTCCTTATAAAATGAGATTTTAAGTTTTCATATAAAAAATCGAATTTTGCTAAGAAATATAAGTGATCACAGATTTTTATCCTTTTGGCTCTAGCGCCTCTAGTTTCCTTATAAAATGAGATTTTAAGTTTTCATATAAAAAATGGATTTTTTTTTAAGAAATATAAGTGATCACAGATTTTTATCCTTTTGGCTCTAGCGCCTCTAGTTTCCTTATAAAATGAGATTTTAAGTTTTCATATAAAAAATCGAATTTTGCTAAGAAATATAAGTGCTCACAGATTTGTATCCTTTTGGCTCTAGCGCCTCTAGTTTCATTATAAAATGAGATTTTAAGTTTTCATATAAAAAATCGATTTTTGCTAAGAAATATAAGTGATCACAGATTTTTATCCTTTTGGCTCTAGCGCCTCTAGTTTCCTTATAAAATGAGATTTTAAGTTTTCATATAAAAAATCGATTTTTTTTTAAGAAATATAAGTGATCACAGATTTTTATCCTTTTGGCTCTAGCGCCTCTAGTTTCCTTATAAAATGAGATTTTAAGTTTTCATATAAAAAATCGAATTTTGCTAAGAAATATAAGTGCTCACAGATTTGTATCCTTTTGGCTCTAGCGCCTCTAGTTTCATTATAAAATGAGATTTTAAGTTTTCATATAAAAAATCGAATTTTGCTAAGAAATATAAGTGATCACAGATTTTTATCCTTTTGTCTCTAGCGCCTCTAGTTTCCTTATAAAATGAGATTTTAAGTTTTCATATAAAAAATCGAATTTTGCTAAGAAATATAAGTGATCACAGATTTTTATCCTTTTGGCTCTAGCGCCTCTAGTTTCCTTATAAAATGAGAATTTAAGTTTTCATATAAAAAATCGATTTTTTTTTAAGAAATATAAGTGATCACAGATTTTTATCCTTTTGGCTCTAGCGCCTCTAGTTTCCTTATAAAATGAGATTTTAAGTTTTCATATAAAAAATCGAATTTTGCTAAGAAATATAAGTGATCACAGATTTTTATCCTTTTGTCTCTAGCGCCTCTAGTTTCATTATAAAATGAGATTTTAAGTTTTTATATAAAAAATCAATTTTTGCTAAGAAATATAAGTGATCACAGATTTTTATCCTTTTGGCTCTAGCGCCTCTAGTTTCCTTATAAAATGTGATTTTAAGTTTTCATATAAAAAATCGAATTTTGCTAAGAAATATAAGTGCTCACAGATTTGTATCCTTTTGGCTCTAGCGCCTCTAGTTTCATTATAAAATGAGATTTTAAGTTTTCATATAAAAAATCGATTTTTGCTAAGAAATATAAGTGATCACAGATTTTTATCCTTTTGTCTCTAGCGCCTCTAGTTTCCTTATAAAATGAGATTTTAAGTTTTTATATAAAAAATCAATTTTTGCTAAGAAATATAAGTGATCACAGATTTTTATCCTTTTGGCTCTAGCGCCTCTAGTTTCCTTATAAAATGAGATTTTAAGTTTTCATATAAAAAATCGAATTTTGCTAAGAAATATAAGTGATCACAGATTTTTATCCTTTTGTCTCTAGCGCCTCTAGTTTCCTTATAAAATGAGATTTTAAGTTTTCATATAAAAAATCGAATTTTGCTAAGAAATATAAGTGATCACAGATTTTTATCCTTTTGTCTCTAGCGCCTCTAGTTTCCTTATAAAATGAGATTTTAAGTTTTCATATAAAAAATCGATTTTTGTTAAGAAATATAAGTGATCACAGATTTTTATCCTTTTGGCTCTAGCTCCTCTAGTTTCCTTATAAAATGTGATTTTAAGTTTTCATATAAAAAATCGAATTTTGCTAAGAAATATAAGTGCTCACAGATTTGTATCCTTTTGGCTCTAGCGCCTCTAGTTTCATTATAAAATGAGATTTTAAGTTTTCATATAAAAAATCGAATTTTGCTAAGAAATATAAGTGATCACAGATTTTTATCCTTTTGGCTCTAGCGCCTCTAGTTTCCTTATAAAATGAGAATTTAAGTTTTCATATAAAAAATCGATTTTTTTTAAGAAATATAAGTGATCACAGATTTTTATCCTTTTGGCTCTAGCGCCTCTAGTTTCCTTATAAAATGAGATTTTAAGTTTTCATATAAAAAATCGATTTTTTTTTTAAGAAATATAAGTGATCACAGATTTGTATACTTTTGGCTCTAGCAGCTCTAGTTTCCTTATAAAATGAGATTTTAAGTTTTCATATAAAAAATCGATTTTTGTTAAGAAATATAAGTGATCACAGATTTTTATCCTTTTGGCTCTAGCGCCTCTAGTTTCCTTAAAAAATGAGATTTTAAGTTTTCATATAAAAAATCGATTTTTTTTTAAGAAATATAAGTGATCACAGATTTTTATCCTTTTGGCTCTAGCGCCTCTAGTTTCCTTATAAAATGAGATTTTAAGTTTTCATATAAAAAATCGATTTTTTTTTAAGAAATATAAGTGATCACAGATTTTTATCCTTTTGGCTCTAGCGCCTCTAGTTTCCTTATAAAATGAGATTTTAAGTTTTCATATAAAAAATCGAATTTTGCTAAGAAATATAAGTGCTCACAGATTTGTATCCTTTTGGCTCTAGCGCCTCTAGTTTCATTATAAAATGAGATTTTAAGTTTTCATATAAAAAATCGAATTTTGCTAAGAAATATAAGTGATCACAGATTTTTATCCTTTTGTCTCTAGCGCCTCTAGTTTCCTTATAAAATGAGATTTTAAGTTTTCATATAAAAAATCGAATTTTGCTAAGAAATATAAGTGATCACAGATTTTTATCCTTTTGGCTCTAGCGCCTCTAGTTTCCTTATAAAATGAGATTTTAAGTTTTCATATAAAAAATCGATTTTTTTTTAAGAAATATAAGTGATCACAGATTTTTATCCTTTTGGCTCTAGCGCCTCTAGTTTCCTTATAAAATGAGATTTTAAGTTTTCATATAAAAAATCGAATTTTGCTAAGAAATATAAGTGCTCACAGATTTGTATCCTTTTGGCTCTAGCGCCTCTAGTTTCATTATAAAATGAGATTTTAAGTTTTCATATAAAAAATCGATTTTTGCTAAGAAATATAAGTGATCACAGATTTTTATCCTTTTGTCTCTAGCGCCTCTAGTTTCCTTATAAAATGAGATTTTAAGTTTTTATATAAAAAATCAATTTTTGCTAAGAAATATAAGTGATCACAGATTTTTATCCTTTTGGCTCTAGCGCCTCTAGTTTCCTTATAAAATGTGATTTTAAGTTTTCATATAAAAAATCGAATTTTGCTAAGAAATATAAGTGATCACAGATTTTTATCCTTTTGTCTCTAGCGCCTCTAGTTTCCTTATAAAATGAGATTTTAAGTTTTCATATAAAAAATCGAATTTTGCTAAGAAATATAAGTGATCACAGATTTTTATCCTTTTGGCTCTAGCGCCTCTAGTTTCCTTATAAAATGAGATTTTAAGTTTTCATATAAAAAATCGATTTTTGTTAAGAAATATAAGTGATCACAGATTTTTATCCTTTTGGCTCTAGCTCCTCTAGTTTCCTTATAAAATGAGATTTTAAGTTTTCATATAAAAAATCGATTTTTGTTAAGAAATATAAGTGATCACAGATTTTTATACTTTTGGCTCTAGCGCCTCTAGTTTCATTATAAAATGAGATTTTAAGTTTTCATATAAAAAATCGATTTTTGCTAAGAAATATAAGTGATCACAGATTTTTATCCTTTTGGCTCTAGCGCCTCTAGTTTCCTTATAAAATGAGATTTTAAGTTTTCATATAAAAATCGAATTTTGCTAAGAAATATAAGTGATCACAGATTTGTATCCTTTTGGCTCTAGTGCCTCTAGTTTCCCTATAAAATGAGAATTTAAGTTTTCATATAAAAATCGAATTTTGCTAAGAAATATAAGTGATCACAGATTTGTATCCTTTTGGCTCTAGCGCCTCTAGTTTCATTATAAAATGAGATTTTAAGTTTTCATATAAAAAATCGAATTTTGCTAAGAAATATAAATGATCACAGATTTTTATCCTTTTGGCTCTAGCGCCTCTAGTTTCCTTATAAAATGAGATTTTAAGTTTTCATATAAAAAATCGATTTTTTTTTAAGAAATATAAGTGATCACAGATTTGTATACTTTTGGCTCTAGCGCCTCTAGTTTCCCTATAAAATGAGAATTTAAGTTTTCATATAAAAATCGAATTTTGCTAAGAAATATAAGTGATCACAAATTTTTATCCTTTTGGCTCTAGCGCCTCTAGTTTCCTTATAAAATGAGATTTTAAGTTTTTATATAAAAAATCAATTTTTGCTAAGAAATATAAGTGATCACAGATTTTTATCCTTTTGGCTCTAGCGCCTCTAGTTTCCTTATAAAATGAGATTTTAAGTTTTCATATAAAAAATCGATTTTTTTTTTAAGAAATATAAGTGATCACAGATTTGTATCCTTTTGGCTCTAGCGCCTCTAGTTTCCCTATAAAATGAGAATTTAAGTTTTCATATAAAAATCGAATTTTGCTAGGAAATATAAGTGATCACAGATTTTTATCCTTTTGGCTCTAGCGCCTCTAGTTTCCTTATAAAATGAAATTTTAAGTTTTCATATAAAAAATCGGTTTTTTTTTTAAGAAATATAAGTGATCACAGATTTGTATACTTTTGGCTCTAGCGCCTCTAGTTTCCCTATAAAATGAGAATTTAAGTTTTCATATAAAAATCGAATTTTGCTAAGAAATATAAGTGATCACAAATTTTTATCCTTTTGGCTCTAGCGCCTCTAGTTTCCTTATAAAATGAGATTTTAAGTTTTTATATAAAAAATCAATTTTTGCTAAGAAATATAAGTGATCACAGATTTTTATCCTTTTGGCTCTAGCGCCTCTAGTTTCCTTATAAAATGAGATTTTAAGTTTTCATATAAAAAATCGAATTTTGCTAGGAAATATAAGTGATCACAGATTTTTATCCTTTTGGCTCTAGCGCCTCTAGTTTCCCTATAAAATGAGAATTTAAGTTTTCATATAAAAATCGAATTTTGCTAGGAAATATAAGTGATCACAGATTTTTATCCTTTTGGCTCTAGCGCCTCTAGTTTCCTTATAAAATGAGATTTTAAGTTTTTATATAAAAAATCAATTTTTGCTAAGAAATATAAGTGATCACAGATTTGTATACTTTTGGCTCTAGCGCCTCTAGTTTCCCTATAAAATGAGAATTTAAGTTTTCATATAAAAATCGAATTTTGCTAAGAAATATAAGTGATCACAAATTTTTATCCTTTTGGCTCTAGCGCCTCTAGTTTCCTTATAAAATGAGATTTTAAGTTTTTATATAAAAAATCAATTTTTGCTAAGAAATATAAGTGATCACAGATTTTTATCCTTTTGGCTCTAGCGCCTCTAGTTTCCTTATAAAATGAGATTTTAAGTTTTCATATAAAAAATCGAATTTTGCTAGGAAATATAAGTGATCACAGATTTTTATCCTTTTGGCTCTAGCGCCTCTAGTTTCCTTATAAAATGAGATTTTAAGTTTTTATATAAAAAATCGATTTTTTTTAAGAAATATAAGTGATCACAGATTTTTATCCTTTTGGCTCTAGCGCCTCTAGTTTCCTTATAAAATGAGATTTTAAGTTTTCATATAAAAAATCGATTTTTTTTTTAAGAAATATAAGTGATCACAGATTTTTATCCTTTTGTCTCTAGCGCCTCTAGTTTCCTTATAAAATGAGATTTTAAGTTTTCATATAAAAAATCGAATTTTGCTAAGAAATATAAGTGATCACAGATTTTTATCCTTTTGTCTCTAGCGCCTCTAGTTTCCTTATAAAATGAGATTTTAAGTTTTCATATAAAAAATCGATTTTTGTTAAGAAATATAAGTGATCACAGATTTTTATCCTTTTGGCTCTAGCTCCTCTAGTTTCCTTATAAAATGAGATTTTAAGTTTTCATATAAAAAATCGATTTTTGTTAAGAAATATAAGTGATCACAGATTTTTATACTTTTGGCTCTAGCGCCTCTAGTTTCATTATAAAATGAGATTTTAAGTTTTCATATAAAAAATCGATTTTTGCTAAGAAATATAAGTGATCACAGATTTTTATCCTTTTGGCTCTAGCGCCTCTAGTTTCCTTATAAAATGAGATTTTAAGTTTTCATATAAAAAATCGATTTTTTTTTTAAGAAATATAAGTGCTCACAGATTTGTATCCTTTTAGCTCTAGCGCCTCTAGTTTCATTATAAAATGAGATTTTAAGTTTTCATATAAAAAATCGAATTTTGCTAAGAAATATAAGTGATCACAGATTTTTATCCTTTTGGCTCTAGCGCCTCTAGTTTCCTTATAAAATGAGAATTTAAGTTTTCATATAAAAAATCGATTTTTTTTAAGAAATATAAGTGATCACAGATTTTTATCCTTTTGGCTCTAGCGCCTCTAGTTTCCTTATAAAATGAGATTTTAAGTTTTCATATAAAAAATCGATTTTTTTTTTAAGAAATATAAGTGATCACAGATTTGTATACTTTTGGCTCTAGTGCCTCTAGTTTCCCTATAAAATGAGAATTTAAGTTTTCATATAAAAATCGAATTTTGCTAAGAAATATAAGTGATCACAGATTTGTATCCTTTTGGCTCTAGCGCCTCTAGTTTCCTTATAAAATGAGATTTTAAGTTTTCATATAAAAAATCGATTTTTTTTTAAGAAATATAAGTGATCACAGATTTGTATACTTTTGGCTCTAGCGCCTCTAGTTTCCCTATAAAATGGGAATTTAAGTTTTCATATAAAAATCGAATTTTGCTAAGAAATATAAGTGATCACAAATTTTTATCCTTTTGGCTCTAGCGCCTCTAGTTTCCTTATAAAATGAGATTTTAAGTTTTTATATAAAAAATCAATTTTTGCTAAGAAATATAAGTGATCACAGATTTTTATCCTTTCGGCTCTAGCGCCTCTAGTTTCCTTATAAAATGAGATTTTAAGTTTTCATATAAAAAATCGAATTTTGCTAAGAAATATAAGTGATCACAGATTTGTATCCTTTTGGCTCTAGCGCCTCTAGTTTCCCTATAAAATGAGAATTTAAGTTTTCATATAAAAATCGAATTTTGCTAGGAAATATAAGTGATCACAGATTTTTATCCTTTTGGCTCTAGCGCCTCTAGTTTCCTTATAAAATAAGATTTTAAGTTTTTATATAAAAAATCAATTTTTGCTAAGAAATATAAGTGATCACAGATTTTTATCCTTTTGGCTCTAGCGCCTCTAGTTTCCTTATAAAATGAGATTTTAAGTTTTCATATAAAAAATCGATTTTTTTTTTAAGAAATATAAGTGATCACAGATTTGTATCCTTTTGGCTCTAGCGCCTCTAGTTTCCCTATAAAATGAGAATTTAAGTTTTCATATAAAAATCGAATTTTGCTAGGAAATATAAGTGATCACAGATTTTTATCCTTTTGGCTCTAGCGCCTCTAGTTTCCTTATAAAATGAAATTTTAAGTTTTCATATAAAAAATCGATTTTTTTTTTAAGAAATATAAGTGATCACAGATTTGTATACTTTTGGCTCTAGCGCCTCTAGTTTCCTTATAAAATGAGATTTTAAGTTTTCATATAAAAAATCGAATTTTGCTAAGAAATATAAGTGATCACAGATTTGTATCCTTTTGGCTCTAGCGCCTCTAGTTTCCCTATAAAATGAGAATTTAAGTTTTCATATAAAAATCGAATTTTGCTAGGAAATATAAGTGATCACAATTTTTATCCTTTTGGCTCTAGCGCCTCTAGTTTCCTTATAAAATGAGATTTTAAGTTTTTATATAAAAAATCAATTTTTGCTAAGAAATATAAGTGATCACAAATTTCTATCCTTTTGGCTCTAGCGCCTCTAGTTTCCTTATAAAATGAGATTTTAAGTTTTTATATAAAAAATAAATTTTTGCTAAGAAATATAAGTGATCACAGATTTTTATCCTTTTGGCTCTAGCGCCTCTAGTTTCATTATAAAATGAGATTTTAAGTTTTCATATAAAAAATCGAATTTTGCTAAAAAATATAAGTGATCACAGATTTTTATCCTTTTGGCTCTAGCGCCTCTAGTTTCCCTATAAAATGAGAATTTAAGTTTTCATATAAAAATCGAATTTTGCTAGGAAATATAAGTGATCACAGATTTTTATCCTTTTGGCTCTAGCGCCTCTAGTTTCCTTATAAAATGAGATTTTAAGTTTTCATATAAAAAATCAATTTTTGCTAAAAAAATATAAGTGATCACAGATTTTTATCCTTTTGGCTCTAGCGCCTCTAGTTTCCTTATAAAATGAGATTTTAAGTTTTCATATAAAAAATCAATTTTTGCTAAAAAATATAAGTGATCACAGATTTTTATCCTTTTGGCTCTAGCGCCTCTAGTTTCCCTATAAAATGAGAATTTAAGTTTTCATATAAAAATCGAATTTTGCTAAGAAATATAAGTGATCACAGATTTTTATCCTTTTGGCTCTAGCGCCTCTAGTTTCCTTATAAAATGAGATTTTAAGTTTTCATATAAAAAATCAATTTTTGCTAAGAAATATAAGTGATCACAGATTTTTATTCTTTCGGCTCTAGCGCCTCTAGTTTCCTTATAAAATGAGATTTTAAGTTTTCATATAAAAAATCGATTTTTTTATTGAGAAATATAAGTGATCACAGATTTTTATCCTTTTGGCTCTAGCGCCTCTAGTTTCCCTATAAAATGAGATTTTAAGTTTTCATATAAAAAATCGATTTTTTTTTAAGAAATATAAGTGATCACAGATTTTTATCCTTTTGGCTCTAGCGCCTCTAGTTTCCTTATAAAATGAGATTTTAAGTTTTCATATAAAAAATATAATTTTGCTAAGAAATATAAGTGATCACAGATTTGTATCCTTTTGGCTCTAGCGCCTCTAGTTTCCTTATAAAATGAGAATTTAAGTTTTCATATAAAAAATAGAATTTTGCTAAGAAATATAAGTGATCACAGATTTTTATCCTTTTGGCTCTAGCGCCTCTAGTTTCCTTATAAATTGAGAATTTAAATTTTCATATAAAAAATCGAATTTTGCTAAGAAATATAAGTGATCACAGATTTTTATCCTTTTGGCTCTAGCGCCTCTAGTTTCCTTATAAAATGAGATTTTAAATTTTCATATAAAAAATCGAATTTTGCTAAGAAATATAAGTGATCACAGATTTTTATCCTTTTGGCTCTAGCGCCTCTAGTTTCCTTATAAAATGAGATTTTAAATTTTCATATAAAAAATCGAATTTTGCTAAGAAATATAAGTGATCACAGATTTTTATCCTTTTGGCTCTAGCGCCTCTAGTTTCCTTATAAAATGAGAATTTAAGTTTTCATATAAAAAATCGATTTTTTTTTAAAGAAATATAAGTGATCACAGATTTGTATACTTTTGGCTCTAGCGCCTCTAGTTTCCCTATAAAATGAGAATTTAAGTTTTCATATAAAAATCGAATTTTGCTAAGAAATATAAGTGATCACAGATTTGTATCCTTTTGGCTCTAGCGCCTCTAGTTTCCTTATAAAATGAGAATTTAAGTTTTCATATAAAAATCGAATTTTGCTAAGAAATATAAGTGATCACAGATTTGTATACTTTTGGCTCTAGCGCCTCTAGTTTCCCTATAAAATGAGAATTTAAGTTTTCATATAAAAATCGAATTTTGCTAAGAAATATAAGTGATCACAGATTTGTATCCTTTTGGCTCTAGCGCCTCTAGTTTCCCTATAAAATGAGAATTTAAGTTTTCATATAAAAATCGAATTTTGCTAAGAAATATAAGTGATCACAGATTTTTATCCTTTTGGCTCTAGCGTCTCTAGTTTCCCTATAAAATGAGATTTTAAGTTTTCATATAAAAAATCGAATTTTGCTAAGAAATATAAGTGATCACAGATTTGTATCCTTTTGGCTCTAGCGCCTCTAGTTTCCTTATCAAATGAGAATTTAAGTTTTCATATAAAAAATAGAATTTTGCTAAGAAATATGTGATCAAAGATTTGTATCCTTTTGGCTCTAGCGCCTCTAGTTTCATTATAAAATGAGATTTTAAGTTTTCATATAAAAAATCGAATTTTGCTAAGAAATATAAGTGATCACAGATTTTTATTCTTTTGGCTCTAGCGCCTCTAGTTTCCTTATAAAATGAGATTTTAAGTTTTCATATAAAAAATCGAATTTTGCTAAGAAATATAAGTGATCACAGATTTTTATTCTTTTGGCTCTAGCGCCTCTAGTTTCCTTATAAAATGAGATTTTAAGTTTTCATATAAAAAATAGAATTTTGCTAAGAAATATGTGATCAAAGATTTGTATCCTTTTGGCTCTAGCGCCTCTAGTTTCATTATAAAATGAGATTTTAAGTTTTCATATAAAAAATCGATTTTTTTTTAAGAAATATAAGTGATCACAGATTTTTATCCTTTTGGCTCTAGCGCCTCTAGTTTCCTTATAAAATGAGATTTTAAGTTTTCATATAAAAAATCGAATTTTGCTAAGAAATATAAGTGATCACAGATTTTTATTCTTTTGGCTCTAGCGCCTCTAGTTTCCTTATAAAATGAGATTTTAAGTTTTCATATAAAAAATCGAATTTTGCTAAGAAATATAAGTGATCACAGATTTTTATCCTTTTGGCTCTAGCGCCTCTAGTTTCCTTATAAAATGAGATTTTAAGTTTTCATATAAAAAATCGATTTTTTTTTAAAGAAATATAAGTGATCACAGATTTTTATCCTTTTGGCTCTAGCGCCTCTAGTTTCCTTATAAAATGAGATTTTAAGTTTTCATATAAAAAATCGAATTTTGCTAAGAAATATAAGTGATCACAGATTTTTATCCTTTTGGCTCTAGCGCCTCTAGTTTCCTTATAAAATGAGATTTTAAGTTTTCATATAAAAAATCGAATTTTGCTAAGAAATATAAGTGATCACAGATTTTTATCCTTTTGGCTCTAGCAGCTCTAGTTTCCTTATAAAATGAGATTTTAAGTTTTCATATAAAAAATCGAATTTTGCTAAGAAATATAAGTGATCACAGATTTTTATCCTTTTGGCTCTAGCGCCTCTAGTTTCCTTATAAAATGAGAATTTAAGTTTTCATATAAAAAATCGATTTTTTTTTAAGAAATATAAATGATCACAGATTTGTATACTTTTGGCTCTAGCGCCTCTAGTTTCCCTATAAAATGAGAATTTAAGTTTTCATATAAAAATCGAATTTTGCTAAGAAATATAAGTGATCACAGATTTTTATCCTTTTGGCTCTAGCGCCTCTAGTGTCCTTATAAAATGAGATTTTAAGTTTTCATATAAAAAATCGATTTTTGTTAAGAAATATAAGTGATCACAGATTTTTATCCTTTTGGCTCTAGCGCCTCTAGTTTCCTTATAAAATGAGATTTTAAGTTTTCATATAAAAAATCAATTTTTGCTAAGAAATATAAGTGATCACAGATTTTTATTCTTTCGGCTCTAGCGCCTCTAGTTTCCTTATAAAATGAGATTTTAAGTTTTCATATAAAAAATCGAATTTTGCTAAGAAATATAAGTGCTCACAGATTTTTATCCTTTTGGCTCTAGCAGCTCTAGTTTCCTTATAAAATGAGATTTTAAGTTTTCATATAAAAAATCGATTTTTTTTTAAGAAATATAAGTGATCACAGATTTTTATCCTTTTGGCTCTAGCAGCTCTAGTTTCCTTATAAAATGAGATTTTAAGTTTTCATATAAAAAATCGAATTTTGCTAAGAAATATAAGTGATCACCTATTTTTATCCTTTTGGCTCTAGCAGCTCTAGTTTCCTTATAAAACGAGAATTTAAGTTTTCATATAAAAAATCGATTTTTGTTAAGAAATATAAGTGATCACAGATTTTTATCCTTTTGGCTCTAGCGCCTCTAGTTTCCTTATAAAATGAGATTTTAAGTTTTCATATAAAAAATCAATTTTTGCTAAGAAATATAAGTGATCACAGATTTTTATTCTTTCGGCTCTAGCGCCTCTAGTTTCCTTATAAAATGAGATTTTAAGTTTTCATATAAAAAATAGAATTTTGCTAAGAAATATAAGTGATCACAGATTTGTATCCTTTTGGCTCTAGCGCCTCTAGTTTCCTTATAAAACGAGAATTTAAGTTTTCATATAAAAATCGAATTTTGCTAAGAAATATAAGTGATCACCTATTTTTATCCTTTTGGCTCTAGCGCCTCTAGTGTCCTTATAAAATGAGATTTTAAGTTTTCATATAAAAAATCGATTTTTGTTAAGAAATATAAGTGATCACAGATTTTTATCCTTTTGGCTCTAGCGCCTCTAGTTTCCTTATAAAATGAGATTTTAAGTTTTCATATAAAAAATCAATTTTTGCTAAGAAATATAAGTGATCACAGATTTTTATTCTTTCGGCTCTAGCGCCTCTAGTTTCCTTATAAAATGAGATTTTAAGTTTTCATATAAAAAATAGAATTTTGCTAAGAAATATAAGTGATCACAGATTTGTATCCTTTTGGCTCTAGCGCCTCTAGTTTCCTTATAAAATGAGATTTTAAGTTTTCATATAAAAAATCAATTTTTGCTAAGAAATATAAGTGATCACAGATTTTTATTCTTTCGGCTCTAGCGCCTCTAGTTTCCTTATAAAATGAGATTTTAAGTTTTCATATAAAAAATAGAATTTTGCTAAGAAATATAAGTGATCACAGATTTTTATTCTTTCGGCTCTAGCGCCTCTAGTTTCCTTATAAAATGAGATTTTAAGTTTTCATATAAAAAATAGAATTTTGCTAAGAAATATAAGTGATCACAGATTTTTATCCTTTTGGCTCTAGCGCCTCTAGTTTCCTTATAAAATGAGATTTTAAGTTTTCATATAAAAAATCAATTTTTGCTAAGAAATATAAGTGATCACAGATTTTTATTCTTTCGGCTCTAGCGCCTCTAGTTTCCTTATAAAATGAGATTTTAAGTTTTCATATAAAAACTCGAATTTTGCTAAGAAATATAAGAGATCACAGATTTTTATCCTTTTGGCTCTAGCGCCTCTAGTTTCCTTATAAGATGAGATTTTAAGTTTTCATACAAAAAATCAACTGTTTTTAAGAAATATAAGTGATCACAGATTTTTATCCTTTTGGCTCTAGCGCCACTAGTTTCCTTATAAAATGAGATTTTAAGTTTTCATATAAAAAATCGATTTTTTTTTAAGAAATATAAGTGATCACAGATTTTTATCCTTTTGGCTCTAGCGCCTCTAGTTTCCTTATAAAATGAGATTTTAAGTTTTCATATATAAAATCGATTTTTTTTTTAAAGAAATATAAGTGATCACAGATTTGTATCCTTTTGGCTCTAGCGCCTCTAGTTTCCTTATAAAATGAGATTTTAAGTTTTTATATAAAAAATCAATTTTTGCTAAGAAATATAAGTGATCACAGATTTTTATCCTTTTGGCTCTAGCGCCTCTAGTTTCATTATAAAATGAGATTTTAAGTTTTTATATAAAAAATCAATTTTTGCTAAGAAATATAAGTAATAACAGATTTTTATCCTTTTGGCTCTTGCGCCTCTAGTTTCCTTATAAAATGAGATTTTAAGTTTTCATATAAAAAATCAATTTTTGTTAAAAATACAAGTGATCACAGATTTTTATTCTTTTGGCTCTAGCAGCTCTAGTTTCCTTATAAAATGAGATTTTAAGTTTTCATATAAAAAATCAATTTTTGCTAAGAAATATAAGTGATAACAGATTTTTATCCTTTTGTCTCTAGCGCTTCTAGTTTCCTTATAAAATGAGATTTTAAGTTTTTATATAAAAAATCGATTTTTGCTAAGAAATATAAGTGATCACAGATTTTTATCCTTTGGCTCTAGCGCCTCTAGTTTCCTTATAAAATGAGATTTTAAGTTTTCATATAAAAAATCGAATTTTGCTAAGAAATATAAGTGATCACAGATTTTTATCCTTTTGTCTCTAGCGCCTCTAGTTTCCTTATAAAATGAGAATTTAAGTTTTCATATAAAAAATCAATTTTTTTTAAGAAATATAAGTGATCACAGATTTTTATCCTTTTGGCTCTAGCGCCTCTAGTTTCCTTATAAAATGAAATTTTAAGTTTTCATATAAAAAATCGATTTTTTTTTTAAGAAATATAAGTGATCACAGATTTGTATACTTTTGGCTCTAGCGCCTCTAGTTTCCCTATAAAATGAGAATTTAAGTTTTCATATAAAAATCGAATTTTGCTAAGAAATATAAGTGATCACAGATTTTTATCCTTTTGTCTCTAGCGCCTCTAGTTTCCTTATAAAATGAGATTTTAAGTTTTCATATAAAAAATCAATTTTTGCTAAGAAATATAAGTGATCACAGATTTTTATCCTTTTGGCTCTAGCGCCTCTAGTTTCCTTATAAAATGAGATTTTAAGTTTTCATATAAAAAATCGAATTTTGCTAGGAAATATAAGTGATCACAGATTTTTATCCTTTTGGCTCTAGCGCCTCTAGTTTCCCTATAAAATGAGAATTTAAGTTTTCATATAAAAATCGAATTTTGCTAAGAAATATAAGTGATCACAAATTTTTATCCTTTTGGCTCTAGCGCCTCTAGTTTCCTTATAAAATGAGATTTTAAGTTTTTATATAAAAAATCAATTTTTGCTAAGAAATATAAGTGATCACAGATTTGTATCCTTTTGGCTCTAGCGCCTCTAGTTTCCCTATAAAATGAGAATTTAAGTTTTCATATAAAAATCGAATTTTGCTAGGAAATATAAGTGATCACAGATTTTTATCCTTTTGGCTCTAGCGCCTCTAGTTTCCTTATAAAATGAGATTTTAAGTTTTTATATAAAAAATCAATTTTTGCTAAGAAATATAAGTGATCACAGATTTTTATCCTTTTGGCTCTAGCGCCTCTAGTTTCCTTATAAAATGAGAATTTAAGTTTTCATATAAAAAATCGATTTTTTTTAAGAAATATAAGTGATCACAGATTTTTATCCTTTTGGCTCTAGCGCCTCTAGTTTCCTTATAAAATGAGATTTTAAGTTTTCATATAAAAAATCGATTTTTTTTTTTAAGAAATATAAGTGATCACAGATTTGTATACTTTTGGCTCTAGTGCCTCTAGTTTCCCTATAAAATGAGAATTTAAGTTTTCATATAAAAATCGAATTTTGCTAAGAAATATAAGTGATCACAGATTTGTATCCTTTTGGCTCTAGCGCCTCTAGTTTCATTATAAAATGAGAATTTAAGTTTTCATATAAAAAATCGATTTTTTTTAAGAAATATAAGTGATCACAGATTTTTATCCTTTTGGCTCTAGCGCCTCTAGTTTCCTTATAAAATGAGATTTTAAGTTTTCATATAAAAAATCGATTTTTTTTTTAAGAAATATAAGTGATCACAGATTTGTATACTTTTGGCTCTAGTGCCTCTAGTTTCCCTATAAAATGAGAATTTAAGTTTTCATATAAAAATCGAATTTTGCTAAGAAATATAAGTGATCACAGATTTGTATCCTTTTGGCTCTAGCGCCTCTAGTTTCATTATAAAATGAGATTTTAAGTTTTCATATAAAAAATCGAATTTTGCTAAGAAATATAAATGATCACAGATTTTTATCCTTTTGGCTCTAGCGCCTCTAGTTTCCTTATAAAATGAGATTTTAAGTTTTCATATAAAAAATCGATTTTTTTTTAAGAAATATAAGTGATCACAGATTTTTATACTTTTGGCTCTAGCGCCTCTAGTTTCCCTATAAAATGAGAATTTAAGTTTTCATATAAAAATCGAATTTTGCTAAGAAATATAAGTGATCACAAATTTTTATCCTTTTGGCTCTAGCGCCTCTAGTTTCCTTATAAAATGAGATTTTAAGTTTTTATATAAAAAATCAATTTTTGCTAAGAAATATAAGTGATCACAGATTTTTATCCTTTTGGCTCTAGCGCCTCTAGTTTCCTTATAAAATGAGATTTTAAGTTTTCATATAAAAAATCGAATTTTGCTAAGAAATATAAGTGATCACAGATTTGTATCCTTTTGGCTCTAGCGCCTCTAGTTTCCCTATAAAATGAGAATTTAAGTTTTCATATAAAAATCGAATTTTGCTAGGAAATATAAGTGATCACAGATTTTTATCCTTTTGGCTCTAGCGCCTCTAGTTTCCTTATAAAATGAGATTTTAAGTTTTTATATAAAAAATCAATTTTTGCTAAGAAATATAAGTGATCACAGATTTTTATCCTTTTGGCTCTAGCGCCTCTAGTTTCCTTATAAAATGAGATTTTAAGTTTTCATATAAAAAATCGATTTTTTTTTTAAGAAATATAAGTGATAACAGATTTGTATCCTTTTGGCTCTAGCGCCTCTAGTTTCCCTATAAAATGAGAATTTAAGTTTTCATATAAAAATCGAATTTTGCTAGGAAATATAAGTGATCACAGATTTTTATCCTTTTGGCTCTAGCGCCTCTAGTTTCCTTATAAAATGAAATTTTAAGTTTTCATATAAAAAATCGATTTTTTTTTTAAGAAATATAAGTGATCACAGATTTGTATACTTTTGGCTCTAGCGCCTCTAGTTTCCTTATTAAATGAGATTTTAAGTTTTCATATAAAAAATCGAATTTTGCTAAGAAATATAAGTGATCACAGATTTGTATCCTTTTGGCTCTAGCGCCTCTAGTTTCCCTATAAAATGAGAATTTAAGTTTTCATATAAAAATCGAATTTTGCTAGGAAATATAAGTGATCACAGATTTTTATCCTTTTGGCTCTAGCGCCTCTAGTTTCCTTATAAAATGAGATTTTAAGTTTTTATATAAAAAATCAATTTTTGCTAAGAAATATAAGTGATCACAAATTTCTATCCTTTTGGCTCTAGCGCCTCTAGTTTCCTTATAAAATGAGATTTTAAGTTTTTATATAAAAAATCAATTTTTGCTAAGAAATATAAGTGATCACAGATTTTTATCCTTTTGGCTCTAGCGCCTCTAGTTTCATTATAAAATGAGATTTTAAGTTTTCATATAAAAAATCGAATTTTGCTAAGAAATATAAGTGATCACCTATTTTTATCCTTTTGGCTCTAGCGCCTCTAGTGTCCTTATAAAATGAGATTTTAAGTTTTCATATAAAAAATCAATTTTTGCTAAAAAATATAAGTGATCACAGATTTTTATCCTTTTGGCTCTAGCGCCTCTAGTTTCCTTATAAAATGAGATTTTAAGTTTTCATATAAAAAATCAATTTTTGTTAAGAAATATAAGTGATCACAGATTTTTATCCTTTTGGCTCTAGCGCCTCTAGTTTCCTTATAAAATGAGAATTTAAGTTTTCATATAAAAATCTAATTTTGCTAGGAAATATAAGTGATCACAGATTTTTATCCTTTTGGCTCTAGCGCCTCTAGTTTCCTTATAAAATGAGATTTTAAGTTTTTATATAAAAAATCAATTTTTGCTAAGAAATATAAGTGATCACAAATTTCTATCCTTTTGGCTCTAGCGCCTCTAGTTTCCTTATAAAATGAGATTTTAAGTTTTTATATAAAAAATAAATTTTTGCTAAGAAATATAAGTGATCACAGATTTTTATCCTTTTGGCTCTAGCGCCTCTAGTTTCATTATAAAATGAGATTTTAAGTTTTCATATAAAAAATCGAATTTTGCTAAAAAATATAAGTGATCACAGATTTTTATCCTTTTGGCTCTAGCGCCTCTAGTTTCCCTATAAATTGAGAATTTAAGTTTTCATATAAAAATCGAATTTTGCTAGGAAATATAAGTGATCACAGATTTTTATCCTTTTGGCTCTAGCGCCTCTAGTTTCCTTATAAAATGAGATTTTAAGTTTTCATATAAAAAATCAATTTTTGCTAAAAAAATATAAGTGATCACAGATTTTTATCCTTTTGGCTCTAGCGCCTCTAGTTTCCTTATAAAATGAGATTTTAAGTTTTCATATAAAAAATCAATTTTTGCTAAAAAATATAAGTGATCACAGATTTTTATCCTTTTGGCTCTAGCGCCTCTAGTTTCCCTATAAAATGAGAATTTAAGTTTTCATATAAAAATCGAATTTTGCTAAGAAATATAAGTGATCACAGATTTTTATCCTTTTGGCTCTAGCGCCTCTAGTTTCCTTATAAAATGAGATTTTAAGTTTTCATATAAAAAATCAATTTTTGCTAAGAAATATAAGTGATCACAGATTTTTATTCTTTCGGCTCTAGCGCCTCTAGTTTCCTTATAAAATGAGATTTTAAGTTTTCATATAAAAAATCGATTTTTTTATTGAGAAATATAAGTGATCACAGATTTTTATCCTTTTGGCTCTAGCGCCTCTAGTTTCCCTATAAAATGAGATTTTAAGTTTTCATATAAAAAATCGATTTTTTTTTAAGAAATATAAGTGATCACAGATTTTTATCCTTTTGGCTCTAGCGCCTCTAGTTTCCTTATAAAATGAGATTTTAAGTTTTCATATAAAAAATAGAATTTTGCTAAGAAATATAAGTGATCACAGATTTGTATCCTTTTGGCTCTAGCGCCTCTAGTTTCATTATAAAATGAGATTTTAAGTTTTCATATAAAAAATATAATTTTGCTAAGAAATATAAGTGATCACAGATTTTTATCCTTTTGGCTCTAGCGCCTCTAGTTTCCTTATAAAATGAGATTTTAAGTTTTCATATAAAAAATCGATTTTTTTTTAAGAAATATAAGTGATCACAGATTTGTATCCTTTTGGCTCTAGCGCCTCTAGTTTCCTTATAAAATGAGAATTTAAGTTTTCATATAAAAAATAGAATTTTGCTAAGAAATATAAGTGATCACAGATTTTTATCCTTTTGGCTCTAGCGCCTCTAGTTTCCTTATAAAATGAGATTTTAAATTTTCATATAAAAAATCGAATTTTGCTAAGAAATATAAGTGATCACAGATTTTTATCCTTTTGGCTCTAGCGCCTCTAGTTTCCTTATAAAATGAGAATTTAAGTTTTCATATAAAAAATCGATTTTTTTTTAAGAAATATAAATGATCACAGATTTTTATCCTTTTGGCTCTAGCGCCTCTAGTTTCCTTATAAAATGAGATTTTAAGTTTTCATATAAAAAATCGATTTTTTTTTAAGAAATATAAGTGATCACAGATTTGTATACTTTTGGCTCTAGCGCCTCTAGTTTCCCTATAAAATGAGAATTTAAGTTTTCATATAAAAATCGAATTTTGCTAAGAAATATAAGTGATCACAGATTTGTATCCTTTTGGCTCTAGCGCCTCTAGTTTCCTTATAAAATGAGAATTTAAGTTTTCATATAAAAATCGAATTTTGCTAAGAAATATAAGTGATCACAGATTTGTATACTTTTGGCTCTAGCGCCTCTAGTTTCCCTATAAAATGAGAATTTAAGTTTTCATATAAAAATCGAATTTTGCTAAGAAATATAAGTGATCACAGATTTGTATCCTTTTGGCTCTAGCGCCTCTAGTTTCCCTATAAAATGAGAATTTAAGTTTTCATATAAAAAATCGAATTTTGCTAAGAAATATAAGTGATCACAGATTTTTATCCTTTTGGCTCTAGCGTCTCTAGTTTCCCTATAAAATGAGATTTTAAGTTTTCATATAAAAAATCGAATTTTGCTAAGAAATATAAGTGGTCACAGACTTTTATCCTTTTAGCTCTAGCGCCTCTAGTTTCCTTATAAAATGAGATTTTAAGTTTTCATATAAAAAATAGAATTTTGCTAAGAAATATAAGTGATCACAGATTTGTATCCTTTTGGCTCTAGCGCCTCTAGTTTCCTTATCAAATGAGAATTTAAGTTTTCATATAAAAAATAGAATTTTGCTAAGAAATATAAGTGATCAAAGATTTGTATCCTTTTGGCTCTAGCGCCTCTAGTTTCATTATAAAATGAGATTTTAAGTTTTCATATAAAAAATCGAATTTTGCTAAGAAATATAAGTGATCACAGATTTTTATCCTTTTGGCTCTAGCGCCTCTAGTTTCCTTATAAAATGAGATTTTAAGTTTTCATATAAAAAATCGATTTTTTTTTAAGAAATATAAGTGATCACAGATTTTTATCCTTTTGGCTCTAGCGCCTCTAGTTTCCTTATAAAATGAGATTTTAAGTTTTCATATAAAAAATCGAATTTTGCTAAGAAATATAAGTGATCACAGATTTTTATCCTTTTGGCTCTAGCGCCTCTAGTTTCCTTATAAAATGAGAATTTAAGTTTTCATATAAAAATCTAATTTTGCTAGGAAATATAAGTGATCACAGATTTTTATCCTTTTGGCTCTAGCGCCTCTAGTTTCCTTATAAAATGAGATTTTAAGTTTTTATATAAAAAATCAATTTTTGCTAAGAAATATAAGTGATCACAAATTTCTATCCTTTTGGCTCTAGCGCCTCTAGTTTCCTTATAAAATGAGATTTTAAGTTTTCATATAAAAAATCAATTTTTGCTAAAAAAATATAAGTGATCACAGATTTTTATCCTTTTGGCTCTAGCGCCTCTAGTTTCCTTATAAAATGAGATTTTAAGTTTTCATATAAAAAATCAATTTTTGCTAAAAAATATAAGTGATCACAGATTTTTATCCTTTTGGCTCTAGCGCCTCTAGTTTCCCTATAAAATGAGAATTTAAGTTTTCATATAAAAATCGAATTTTGCTAAGAAATATAAGTGATCACAGATTTTTATCCTTTTGGCTCTAGCGCCTCTAGTTTCCTTATAAAATGAGATTTTAAGTTTTCATATAAAAAATCAATTTTTGCTAAGAAATATAAGTGATCACAGATTTTTATTCTTTCGGCTCTAGCGCCTCTAGTTTCCTTATAAAATGAGATTTTAAGTTTTCATATAAAAAATCGATTTTTTTATTGAGAAATATAAGTGATCACAGATTTTTATCCTTTTGGCTCTAGCGCCTCTAGTTTCCCTATAAAATGAGATTTTAAGTTTTCATATAAAAAATCGATTTTTTTTTAAGAAATATAAGTGATCACAGATTTTTATCCTTTTGGCTCTAGCGCCTCTAGTTTCCTTATAAAATGAGATTTTAAGTTTTCATATAAAAAATAGAATTTTGCTAAGAAATATAAGTGATCACAGATTTGTATCCTTTTGGCTCTAGCGCCTCTAGTTTCATTATAAAATGAGATTTTAAGTTTTCATATAAAAAATATAATTTTGCTAAGAAATATAAGTGATCACAGATTTGTATCCTTTTGGCTCTAGCGCCTCAAGTTTCCTTATAAAATGAGAATTTAAGTTTTCATATAAAAAATAGAATTTTGCTAAGAAATATAAGTGATCACAGATTTTTATCCTTTTGGCTCTAGCGCCTCTAGTTTCCTTATAAAATGAGATTTTAAATTTTCATATAAAAAATCGAATTTTGCTAAGAAATATAAGTGATCACAGATTTTTATCCTTTTGGCTCTAGCGCCTCTAGTTTCATTATAAAATGAGATTTTAAGTTTTCATATAAAAAATCAATTTTTGTTAAGAAATATAAGTGATCACAGATTTTTATCCTTTTGGCTCTAGCGCCTCTAGTTTCCTTATAAAATGAGAATTTAAGTTTTCATATAAAAATCTAATTTTGCTAGGAAATATAAGTGATCACAGATTTTTATCCTTTTGGCTCTAGCGCCTCTAGTTTCCTTATAAAATGAGATTTTAAGTTTTTATATAAAAAATCAATTTTTGCTAAGAAATATAAGTGATCACAAATTTCTATCCTTTTGGCTCTAGCGCCTCTAGTTTCCTTATAAAATGAGATTTTAAGTTTTTATATAAAAAATAAATTTTTGCTAAGAAATATAAGTGATCACAGATTTTTATCCTTTTGGCTCTAGCGCCTCTAGTTTCATTATAAAATGAGATTTTAAGTTTTCATATAAAAAATCGAATTTTGCTAAAAAATATAAGTGATCACAGATTTTTATCCTTTTGGCTCTAGCGCCTCTAGTTTCCTTATAAAATGAGATTTTAAGTTTTTATATAAAAAATCAATTTTTGCTAAGAAATATAAGTGATCACAAATTTCTATCCTTTTGGCTCTAGCGCCTCTAGTTTCCTTATAAAATGAGATTTTAAGTTTTTATATAAAAAATCAATTTTTGCTAAGAAATATAAGTGATCACAGATTTTTATCCTTTTGGCTCTAGCGCCTCTAGTTTCATTATAAAATGAGATTTTAAGTTTTCATATAAAAAATATAATTTTGCTAAGAAATATAAGTGATCACAGATTTGTATCCTTTTGGCTCTAGCGCCTCTAGTTTCCTTATAAAATGAGAATTTAAGTTTTCATATAAAAAATAGAATTTTGCTAAGAAATATAAGTGATCACAGATTTTTATCCTTTTGGCTCTAGCGCCTCTAGTTTCCTTATAAAATGAGATTTTAAATTTTCATATAAAAAATCGAATTTTGCTAAGAAATATAAGTGATCACAGATTTTTATCCTTTTGGCTCTAGCGCCTCTAGTTTCATTATAAAATGAGATTTTAAGTTTTCATATAAAAAATCAATTTTTGTTAAGAAATATAAGTGATCACAGATTTTTATCCTTTTGGCTCTAGCGCCTCTAGTTTCCTTATAAAATGAGATTTTAAGTTTTTATATAAAAAATCAATTTTTGCTAAGAAATATAAGTGATCACAAATTTCTATCCTTTTGGCTCTAGCGCCTCTAGTTTCCTTATAAAATGAGATTTTAAGTTTTTATATAAAAAATAAATTTTTGCTAAGAAATATAAGTGATCACAGATTTTTATCCTTTTGGCTCTAGCGCCTCTAGTTTCATTATAAAATGAGATTTTAAGTTTTCATATAAAAAATCGAATTTTGCTAAAAAATATAAGTGATCACAGATTTTTATCCTTTTGGCTCTAGCGCCTCTAGTTTCCCTATAAATTGAGAATTTAAGTTTTCATATAAAAATCGAATTTTGCTAGGAAATATAAGTGATCACAGATTTTTATCCTTTTGGCTCTAGCGCCTCTAGTTTCCTTATAAAATGAGATTTTAAGTTTTCATATAAAAAATCAATTTTTGCTAAAAAAATATAAGTGATCACAGATTTTTATCCTTTTGGCTCTAGCGCCTCTAGTTTCCTTATAAAATGAGATTTTAAGTTTTCATATAAAAAATCAATTTTTGCTAAAAAATATAAGTGATCACAGATTTTTATCCTTTTGGCTCTAGCGCCTCTAGTTTCCCTATAAAATGAGAATTTAAGTTTTCATATAAAAATCGAATTTTGCTAAGAAATATAAGTGATCACAGATTTTTATCCTTTTGGCTCTAGCGCCTCTAGTTTCCTTATAAAATGAGATTTTAAGTTTTCATATAAAAAATCAATTTTTGCTAAGAAATATAAGTGATCACAGATTTTTATTCTTTCGGCTCTAGCGCCTCTAGTTTCCTTATAAAATGAGATTTTAAGTTTTCATATAAAAAATCGATTTTTTTATTGAGAAATATAAGTGATCACAGATTTTTATCCTTTTGGCTCTAGCGCCTCTAGTTTCATTATAAAATGAGATTTTAAGTTTTCATATAAAAAATATAATTTTGCTAAGAAATATAAGTGATCACAGATTTGTATCCTTTTGGCTCTAGCGCCTCTAGTTTCCTTATAAAATGAGAATTTAAGTTTTCATATAAAAAATAGAATTTTGCTAAGAAATATAAGTGATCACAGATTTTTATCCTTTTGGCTCTAGCGCCTCTAGTTTCCTTATAAAATGAGATTTTAAATTTTCATATAAAAAATCGAATTTTGCTAAGAAATATAAGTGATCACAGATTTTTATCCTTTTGGCTCTAGCGCCTCTAGTTTCATTATAAAATGAGATTTTAAGTTTTCATATAAAAAATCAATTTTTGTTAAGAAATATAAGTGATCACAGATTTTTATCCTTTTGGCTCTAGCGCCTCTAGTTTCCTTATAAAATGAGAATTTAAGTTTTCATATAAAAATCGAATTTTGCTAAGAAATATAAGTGATCACAGATTTTTATCCTTTTGGCTCTAGCGCCTCTAGTTTCATTATAAAATGAGATTTTAAGTTTTCATATAAAAAATTAATTTTTGTTAAGAAATATAAGTGATCACAGATTTTTATCCTTTTGGCTCTAGCGCCTCTAGTTTCCCTATAAAATGAGAATTTAAGTTTTCATATAAAAATCGAATTTTGCTAAGAAATATAAGTGATCACAGATTTTTATCCTTTTGGCTCTAGCGCCTCTAGTTTCCTTATAAAATGAGATTTTAAGTTTTCATATAAAAAATCAATTTTTGCTAAGAAATATAAGTGATCACAGATTTTTATTCTTTCGGCTCTAGCGCCTCTAGTTTCCTTATAAAATGAGATTTTAAGTTTTCATATAAAAAATCGATTTTTTTATTGAGAAATATAAGTGATCACAGATTTTTATCCTTTTGGCTCTAGCGCCTCTAGTTTCCCTATAAAATGAGATTTTAAGTTTTCATATAAAAAATCGATTTTTTTTTAAGAAATATAAGTGATCACAGATTTTTATCCTTTTGGCTCTAGCGCCTCTAGTTTCCTTATAAAATGAGATTTTAAGTTTTCATATAAAAAATAGAATTTTGCTAAGAAATATAAGTGATCACAGATTTGTATCCTTTTGGCTCTAGCGCTTCTAGTTTCATTATAAAATGAGATTTTAAGTTTTCATATAAAAAATATAATTTTGCTAAGAAATATAAGTGATCACAGATTTGTATCCTTTTGGCTCTAGCGCCTCTAGTTTCCTTATAAAATGAGAATTTAAGTTTTCATATAAAAAATAGAATTTTGCTAAGAAATATAAGTGATCACAGATTTTTATCCTTTTGGCTCTAGCGCCTCTAGTTTCCTTATAAAATGAGATTTTAAATTTTCATATAAAAAATCGAATTTTGCTAAGAAATATAAGTGATCACAGATTTTTATTCTTTTGGCTCTAGCGCCTCTAGTTTCCTTATAAAATGAGAATTTAAGTTTTCATATAAAAAATCGATTTTTTTTTAAGAAATATAAATGATCACAGATTTTTATCCTTTTGGCTCTAGCGCCTCTAGTTTCCTTATAAAATGAGATTTTAAGTTTTCATATAAAAAATCGATTTTTTTTTAAGAAATATAAGTGATCACAGATTTGTATACTTTTGGCTCTAGCGCCTCTAGTTTCCCTATAAAATGAGAATTTAAGTTTTCATATAAAAATCGAATTTTGCTAAGAAATATAAGTGATCACAGATTTGTATCCTTTTGGCTCTAGCGCCTCTAGTTTCCTTATAAAATGAGAATTTAAGTTTTCATATAAAAATCGAATTTTGCTAAGAAATATAAGTGATCACAGATTTGTATACTTTTGGCTCTAGCGCCTCTAGTTTCCCTATAAAATGAGAATTTAAGTTTTCATATAAAAATCGAATTTTGCTAAGAAATATAAGTGATCACAGATTTGTATCCTTTTGGCTCTAGCGCCTCTAGTTTCCCTATAAAATGAGAATTTAAGTTTTCATATAAAAAATCGAATTTTGCTAAGAAATATAAGTGATCACAGATTTTTATCCTTTTGGCTCTAGCGTCTCTAGTTTCCCTATAAAATGAGATTTTAAGTTTTCATATAAAAAATCGAATTTTGCTAAGAAATATAAGTGATCACAGATTTGTATCCTTTTGGCTCTAGCGCCTCTAGTTTCCTTATAAAATGAGAATTTAAGTTTTCATATAAAAATCGAATTTTGCTAAGAAATATAAGTGATCACAGATTTTTATTCTTTTGGCTCTAGCGCCTCTAGTTTCCTTATAAAATGAGAATTTAAGTTTTCATATAAAAAATCGATTTTTTTTTAAGAAATATAAATGATCACAGATTTTTATCCTTTTGGCTCTAGCGCCTCTAGTTTCCTTATAAAATGAGATTTTAAGTTTTCATATAAAAAATCGATTTTTTTTTAAGAAATATAAGTGATCACAGATTTGTATACTTTTGGCTCTAGCGCCTCTAGTTTCCCTATAAAATGAGAATTTAAGTTTTCATATAAAAATCGAATTTTGCTAAGAAATATAAGTGATCACAGATTTGTATCCTTTTGGCTCTAGCGCCTCTAGTTTCCTTATAAAATGAGAATTTAAGTTTTCATATAAAAATCGAATTTTGCTAAGAAATATAAGTGATCACAGATTTGTATACTTTTGGCTCTAGCGCCTCTAGTTTCCCTATAAAATGAGAATTTAAGTTTTCATATAAAAATCGAATTTTGCTAAGAAATATAAGTGATCACAGATTTGTATCCTTTTGGCTCTAGCGCCTCTAGTTTCCCTATAAAATGAGAATTTAAGTTTTCATATAAAAAATCGAATTTTGCTAAGAAATATAAGTGATCACAGATTTTTATCCTTTTGGCTCTAGCGCCTCTAGTTTCCCTATAAAATGAGAATTTAAGTTTTCATATAAAAAATCGAATTTTGCTAAGAAATATAAGTGATCACAGATTTTTATCCTTTTGGCTCTAGCGTCTCTAGTTTCCCTATAAAATGAGATTTTAAGTTTTCATATAAAAAATCGAATTTTGCTAAAAAATATAAGTGATCACAGATTTTTATCCTTTTGGCTCTAGCGCCTCTAGTTTCCCTATAAATTGAGAATTTAAGTTTTCATATAAAAATCGAATTTTGCTAGGAAATATAAGTGATCACAGATTTTTATCCTTTTGGCTCTAGCGCCTCTAGTTTCCTTATAAAATGAGATTTTAAGTTTTCATATAAAAAATCAATTTTTGCTAAAAAAATATAAGTGATCACAGATTTTTATCCTTTTGGCTCTAGCGCCTCTAGTTTCCTTATAAAATGAGATTTTAAGTTTTCATATAAAAAATCAATTTTTGCTAAAAAATATAAGTGATCACAGATTTTTATCCTTTTGGCTCTAGCGCCTCTAGTTTCCCTATAAAATGAGAATTTAAGTTTTCATATAAAAATCGAATTTTGCTAAGAAATATAAGTGATCACAGATTTTTATCCTTTTGGCTCTAGCGCCTCTAGTTTCCTTATAAAATGAGATTTTAAGTTTTCATATAAAAAATCAATTTTTGCTAAGAAATATAAGTGATCACAGATTTTTATTCTTTCGGCTCTAGCGCCTCTAGTTTCATTATAAAATGAGATTTTAAGTTTTCATATAAAAAATATAATTTTGCTAAGAAATATAAGTGATCACAGATTTTTATCCTTTTGGCTCTAGCGCCTCTAGTTTCATTATAAAATGAGATTTTAAGTTTTCATATAAAAAATATAATTTTGCTAAGAAATATAAGTGATCACAGATTTGTATCCTTTTGGCTCTAGCGCCTCTAGTTTCCTTATAAAATGAGAATTTAAGTTTTCATATAAAAAATAGAATTTTGCTAAGAAATATAAGTGATCACAGATTTTTATCCTTTTGGCTCTAGCGCCTCTAGTTTCCTTATAAAATGAGATTTTAAATTTTCATATAAAAAATCGAATTTTGCTAAGAAATATAAGTGATCACAGATTTTTATCCTTTTGGCTCTAGCGCCTCTAGTTTCATTATAAAATGAGATTTTAAGTTTTCATATAAAAAATCAATTTTTGTTAAGAAATATAAGTGATCACAGATTTTTATCCTTTTGGCTCTAGCGCCTCTAGTTTCCTTATAAAATGAGAATTTAAGTTTTCATATAAAAATCGAATTTTGCTAAGAAATATAAGTGATCACAGATTTTTATCCTTTTGGCTCTAGCGCCTCTAGTTTCATTATAAAATGAGATTTTAAGTTTTCATATAAAAAATCAATTTTTGTTAAGAAATATAAGTGATCACAGATTTTTATCCTTTTGGCTCTAGCGCCTCTAGTTTCCCTATAAAATGAGAATTTAAGTTTTCATATAAAAATCGAATTTTGCTAAGAAATATAAGTGATCACAGATTTTTATCCTTTTGGCTCTAGCGCCTCTAGTTTCCTTATAAAATGAGATTTTAAGTTTTCATATAAAAAATCAATTTTTGCTAAGAAATATAAGTGATCACAGATTTTTATTCTTTCGGCTCTAGCGCCTCTAGTTTCCTTATAAAATGAGATTTTAAGTTTTCATATAAAAAATCGATTTTTTTATTGAGAAATATAAGTGATCACAGATTTTTATCCTTTTGGCTCTAGCGCCTCTAGTTTCCCTATAAAATGAGATTTTAAGTTTTCATATAAAAAATCGATTTTTTTTTAAGAAATATAAGTGATCACAGATTTTTATCCTTTTGGCTCTAGCGCCTCTAGTTTCCTTATAAAATGAGATTTTAAGTTTTCATATAAAGAATAGAATTTTGCTAAGAAATATAAGTGATCACAGATTTGTATCCTTTTGGCTCTAGCGCTTCTAGTTTCATTATAAAATGAGATTTTAAGTTTTCATATAAAAAATATAATTTTGCTAAGAAATATAAGTGATCACAGATTTGTATCCTTTTGGCTCTAGCGCCTCTAGTTTCCTTATAAAATGAGAATTTAAGTTTTCATATAAAAACGAGAGAAGAAGATATAGTCGGTCAAGCCCGACTATATGATACCCTACACCATTACCATCCACATAATTTTGTTTTTACTTATACACAACTTACTTGTGTTAAATATTAACATAATACTAACATTTGTATGGGATTTATGCACGTTAGTGATTTTCGGGAGAGGAGTTTGTATGGGAGCTATGGTCAGTTATGGACCGATCTTCATGAAATTTGGCAGACGGATTTTTGCTGATATAAAACTTATATGTACTAAATTTCATTAAAATATTCCTATTTTTAAGGCATCTATAAGTGTTAAAACTCTATTCCGGGAGGACATTTGTATGGGGGCTAGGTGAAATAATGGGCCGATCATAACCAAATTCAATAGGCTTCGTCCTTATGCTGAAAAAAGCATATGTACCAAATTTCATCAAATTATCTTCAAAATTGCGACCTGTACTTTGCGCACAAGCTTTACATGGACAGCCAGCCAGCCAGCCAGCCAGCCAGCCAGCCAGCCAGCCGACCAGACGGACGGACGGACGGACGGACGGACATCGTTAAATCGACTCAGAAAGTGATTCTGAGTCGAACGGTATACTTTAAGGTGGGGGTCCGAAGATTTTTTCTCTGCGTTACAACTTCTGCACAAACACATAATACCCCAACCACCTTTGGTGGTGTAGGGTATAAATAGAATTTTGCTAAGAAATATAAGTGATCACAGATTTTTATCCTTTTGGCTCTAGCGCCTCTAGTTTCCTTATAAAATGAGATTTTAAATTTTCATATAAAAAATCGAATTTTGCTAAGAAATATAAGTGATCACAGATTTTTATTCTTTTGGCTCTAGCGCCTCTAGTTTCCTTATAAAATGAGAATTTAAGTTTTCATATAAAAAATCGATTTTTTTTTAAGAAATATAAATGATCACATATTTTTATCCTTTTGGCTCTAGCGCCTCTAGTTTCCTTATAAAATGAGATTTTAAGTTTTCATATAAAAAATCGATTTTTTTTTAAGAAATATAAGTGATCACAGATTTGTATACTTTTGGCTCTAGCGCCTCTAGTTTCCCTATAAAATGAGAATTTAAGTTTTCATATAAAAATCGAATTTTGCTAAGAAATATAAGTGATCACAGATTTGTATCCTTTTGGCTCTAGCGCCTCTAGTTTCCTTATAAAATGAGAATTTAAGTTTTCATATAAAAATCGAATTTTGCTAAGAAATATAAGTGATCACAGATTTGTATACTTTTGGCTCTAGCGCCTCTAGTTTCCCTATAAAATGAGAATTTAAGTTTTCATATAAAAATCGAATTTTGCTAAGAAATATAAGTGATCACAGATTTGTATCCTTTTGGCTCTAGCGCCTCTAGTTTCCCTATAAAATGAGAATTTAAGTTTTCATATAAAAAATCGAATTTTGCTAAGAAATATAAGTGATCACAGATTTTTATCCTTTTGGCTCTAGCGTCTCTAGTTTCCCTATAAAATGAGATTTTAAGTTTTCATATAAAAAATCGAATTTTGCTAAGAAATATAAGTGATCACAGATTTGTATCCTTTTGGCTCTAGCGCCTCTAGTTTCCTTATAAAATGAGAATTTAAGTTTTCATATAAAAACGAGAGAAGAAGATATAGTCGGTCAAGCCCGACTATATGATACCCTACACCATTACGATCCACATAATTTTGTTTTTACTTATATACAACTTACTTGTGCTAAATATTAACATAATACTAACATTTGTATGGGATTTATACACGTTAGTGATTTTCGGGAGAGAAATTTATATGGGAGCTATGGTCAGTTATGGACCGATCTTCATGAAATTTGGCAGACGGATTTTTGTTGATATAAAACTTATTTGTACTAAATTTCATTAAAATATTCATATTTTTAAGGCATCTTTATTTGTTAAAACTCTATTCCGGGAGGACATTTGTATGGGGGCTAGGTGAAATAATAGGCCGATCATAACCAAATTCAATAGGCTTCGTTCTTGTGTTGAAAAAAGCATATGTACCAAATTTCATCAAATTATCTTCAAAATTGCGACCTGTACTTTGCGCACAAGCTTTACATGGACAGCCAGCCAGCCAGCCAGCCGTCCAGCCAGCCAGCCAGCCGACCAGACGGACGGACGGACGGACGGACGGACATCGTTAAATCGACTCAGAAAGTGATTCTGAGTCGAACGGTATACTTTAAGGTGGTGGTCCGAAGATTTTTTCTCTGCGTTACAACTTCTGCACAAACACATAATACCCCAACCACCTTTGGTGGTGTAGGGTATAAATAGAATTTTGCTAAGAAATATAAGTGGTCACAGACTTTTATCCTTTTAGCTCTAGCGCCTCTAGTTTCCTTATAAAATGAGATTTTAAGTTTTCATATAAAAAATAGAATTTTGCTAAGAAATATAAGTGATCACAGATTTGTATCCTTTTGGCTCTAGCGCCTCTAGTTTCCTTATCAAATGAGAATTTAAGTTTTCATATAAAAAATAGAATTTTGCTAAGAAATATAAGTGATCAAAGATTTGTATCCTTTTGGCTCTAGCGCCTCTAGTTTCATTATAAAATGAGATTTTAAGTTTTCATATAAAAAATCGAATTTTGCTAAGAAATATAAGTGATCACAGATTTGTATCCTTTTGGCTCTAGCGCCTCTAGTTTCCTTATAAAATGAGAATTTAAGTTTTCATATAAAAAATAGAATTTTGCTAAGAAATATAAGTGGTCACAGACTTTTATCCTTTTAGCTCTAGCGCCTCTAGTTTCCTTATAAAATGAGATTTTAAGTTTTCATATAAAAAATAGAATTTTGCTAAGAAATATAAGTGATCACAGATTTGTATCCTTTTGGCTCTAGCGCCTCTAGTTTCCTTATCAAATGAGAATTTAAGTTTTCATATAAAAAATAGAATTTTGCTAAGAAATATAAGTGATCAAAGATTTGTATCCTTTTGGCTCTAGCGCCTCTAGTTTCATTATAAAATGAGATTTTAAGTTTTCATATAAAAAATCGATTTTTTTTTAAGAAATATAAGTGATCACAGATTTTTATCCTTTTGGCTCTAGCGCCTCTAGTTTCCTTATAAAATGAGATTTTAAGTTTTCATATAAAAAATCGAATTTTGCTAAGAAATATAAGTGATCACAGATTTTTATTCTTTTGGCTCTAGCGCCTCTAGTTTCCTTATAAAATGAGATTTTAAGTTTTCATATAAAAAATCGAATTTTGCTAAGAAATATAAGTGATCACAGATTTTTATCCTTTTGGCTCTAGCGCCTCTAGTTTCCTTATAAAATGAGATTTTAAGTTTTCATATAAAAAATCGATTTTTTTTTTAAGAAATATAAGTGATCACAGATTTTTATCCTTTTGGCTCTAGCGCCTCTAGTTTCCTTATAAAATGAGATTTTAAGTTTTCATATAAAAAATCGAATTTTGCTAAGAAATATAAGTGATCACAGATTTTTATCCTTTTGGCTCTAGCGCCTCTAGTTTCCTTATAAAATGAGATTTTAAGTTTTCATATAAAAAATCGAATTTTGCTAAGAAATATAAGTGATCACAGATTTTTATCCTTTTGGCTCTAGCAGCTCTAGTTTCCTTATAAAATGAGATTTTAAGTTTTCATATAAAAAATCGAATTTTGCTAAGAAATATAAGTGATCACAGATTTTTATCCTTTTGGATCTAGCGCCTCTAGTTTCCTTATAAAATGAGAATTTAAGTTTTCATATAAAAAATCGATTTTTTTTTAAGAAATATAAATGATCACAGATTTGTATACTTTTGGCTCTAGCGCCTCTAGTTTCCCTATAAAATGAGAATTTAAGTTTTCATATAAAAATCGAATTTTGCTAAGAAATATAAGTGATCACAGATTTTTATCCTTTTGGCTCTAGCGCCTCTAGTGTCCTTATAAAATGAGATTTTAAGTTTTCATATAAAAAATCGATTTTTGTTAAGAAATATAAGTGATCACAGATTTTTATCCTTTTGGCTCTAGCGCCTCTAGTTTCCTTATAAAATGAGATTTTAAGTTTTCATATAAAAAATCAATTTTTGCTAAGAAATATAAGTGATCACAGATTTTTATTCTTTCGGCTCTAGCGCCTCTAGTTTCCTTATAAAATGAGATTTTAAGTTTTCATATAAAAAATCGATTTTTTTTTAAGAAATATAAGTGATCACAGATTTTTATCCTTTTGGCTCTAGCAGCTCTAGTTTCCTTATAAAATGAGATTTTAAGTTTTCATATAAAAAATCGATTTTTTTTTAAGAAATATAAGTGATCACAGATTTTTATCCTTTTGGCTCTAGCAGCTCTAGTTTCCTTATAAAATGAGATTTTAAGTTTTCATATAAAAAATCGAATTTTGCTAAGAAATATAAGTGATCACCTATTTTTATCTTTTTGGCTCTAGCAGCTCTAGTTTCCTTATAAAACGAGAATTTAAGTTTTCATATAAAAAATCGATTTTTGTTAAGAAATATAAGTGATCACAGATTTTTATCCTTTTGGCTCTAGCGCCTCTAGTTTCCTTATAAAATGAGATTTTAAGTTTTCATATAAAAAATCAATTTTTGCTAAGAAATATAAGTGATCACAGATTTTTATTCTTTCGGCTCTAGCGCCTCTAGTTTCCTTATAAAATGAGATTTTAAGTTTTCATATAAAAAATAGAATTTTGCTAAGAAATATAAGTGATCACAGATTTGTATCCTTTTGGCTCTAGCGCCTCTAGTTTCCTTATAAAACGAGAATTTAAGTTTTCATATAAAAATCGAATTTTGCTAAGAAATATAAGTGATCACAGATTTTTATCCTTTTGGCTCTAGCAGCTAAAGTTTCCTTATAAAATGAGATTTTAAGTTTTCATATAAAAAATCGAATTTTGCTAAGAAATATAAGTGATCACCTATTTTTATCCTTTTGGCTCTAGCGCCTCTAGTGTCCTTATAAAATGAGATTTTAAGTTTTCATATAAAAAATCGATTTTTGTTAAGAAATATAAGTGATCACAGATTTTTATCCTTTTGGCTCTAGCGCCTCTAGTTTCCTTATAAAATGAGATTTTAAGTTTTCATATAAAAATCGAATTTTGCTAAGAAATATAAGTGATCACAGATTTTTATTCTTTCGGCTCTAGCGCCTCTAGTTTCCTTATAAAATGAGATTTTAAGTTTTCATATAAAAAATAGAATTTTGCTAAGAAATATAAGTGATCACAGATTTGTATCCTTTTGGCTCTAGCGCCTCTAGTTTCATTATAAAATGAGATTTTAAGTTTTCATATAAAAAATCGAATTTTGCTAAGAAATATAAGTGATCACAGATTTGTATCCTTTTGGCTCTAGCGCCTCTAGTTTCCTTATAAAACGAGAATTTAAGTTTTCATATAAAAATCGAATTTTGCTAAGAAATATAAGTGATCACAGATTTTTATTCTTTCGGCTCTAGCGCCTCTAGTTTCCTTATAAAATGAGATTTTAAGTTTTCATATAAAAAATAGAATTTTGCTAAGAAATATAAGTGATCACAGATTTGTATCCTTTTGGCTCTAGCGCCTCTAGTTTCATTATAAAATGAGATTTTAAGTTTTCATATAAAAAATCGAATTTTGCTAAGAAATATAAGTGATCACAGATTTTTATTCTTTCGGCTCTAGCGCCTCTAGTTTCCTTATAAAATGAGATTTTAAGTTTTCATATAAAAAATCGAATTTTGCTAAGAAATATAAGAGATCACAGATTTTTATCCTTTTGGCTCTAGCGCCTCTAGTTTCCTTATAAGATGAGATTTTAAGTTTTCATATAAAAAATCAACTGTTTTTAAGAAATATAAGTGATCACAGATTTTTATCCTTTTGGCTCTAGCGCCACTAGTTTCCTTATAAAATGAGATTTTAAGTTTTCATATAAAAAATCGATTTTTTTTTAAGAAATATAAGTGATCACAGATTTTTATCCTTTTGGCTCTAGCGCCTCTAGTTTCCTTATAAAATGAGATTTTAAGTTTTCATATATAAAATCGATTTTTTTTTTTAAGAAATATAAGTGATCACAGATTTGTATCCTTTTGGCTCTAGCGCCTCTATTTTCCTTATAAAATGAGATTTTAAGTTTTTATATAAAAAATCAATTTTTGCTAAGAAATATAAGTGATCACAGATTTTTATCCTTTTGGCTCTAGCGCCTCTAGTTTCATTATAAAATGAGATTTTAAGTTTTTATATAAAAAATCAATTTTTGCTAAGAAATATAAGTGATAACAGATTTTTATCCTTTTGGCTCTTGCGCCTCTAGTTTCCTTATAAAATGAGATTTTAAGTTTTCATATAAAAAATCAATTTTTGTTAAAAATACAAGTGAACACAGATTTTTATTCTTTTGGCTCTAGCAGCTCTAGTTTCCTTATAAAATGAGATTTTAAGTTTTCATATAAAAAATCAATTTTTGCTAAGAAATATAAGTGATCACAGATTTTTATCCTTTTGTCTCTAGCGCTTCTAGTTTCATTATAAAATGAGATTTTAAGTTTTTATATAAAAAATCGATTTTTGCTAAGAAATATAAGTGATCACAGATTTGTATCCTTTTGGCTCTAGCGCCTCTAGTTTCCTTATAAAACGAGAATTTAAGTTTTCATATAAAAATCGAATTTTGCTAAGAAATATAAGTGATCACAGATTTTTATTCTTTCGGCTCTAGCGCCTCTAGTTTCCTTATAAAATGAGATTTTAAGTTTTCATATAAAAAATAGAATTTTGCTAAGAAATATAAGTGATCACAGATTTGTATCCTTTTGGCTCTAGCGCCTCTAGTTTCATTATAAAATGAGATTTTAAGTTTTCATATAAAAAATCGAATTTTGCTAAGAAATATAAGTGATCACAGATTTTTATTCTTTCGGCTCTAGCGCCTCTAGTTTCCTTATAAAATGAGATTTTAAGTTTTCATATAAAAAATCGAATTTTGCTAAGAAATATAAGAGATCACAGATTTTTATCCTTTTGGCTCTAGCGCCTCTAGTTTCCTTATAAGATGAGATTTTAAGTTTTCATATAAAAAATCAACTGTTTTTAAGAAATATAAGTGATCACAGATTTTTATCCTTTTGGCTCTAGCGCCACTAGTTTCCTTATAAAATGAGATTTTAAGTTTTCATATAAAAAATCGATTTTTTTTTAAGAAATATAAGTGATCACAGATTTTTATCCTTTTGGCTCTAGCGCCTCTAGTTTCCTTATAAAATGAGATTTTAAGTTTTCATATATAAAATCGATTTTTTTTTTTAAGAAATATAAGTGATCACAGATTTGTATCCTTTTGGCTCTAGCGCCTCTATTTTCCTTATAAAATGAGATTTTAAGTTTTTATATAAAAAATCAATTTTTGCTAAGAAATATAAGTGATCACAGATTTTTATCCTTTTGGCTCTAGCGCCTCTAGTTTCATTATAAAATGAGATTTTAAGTTTTTATATAAAAAATCAATTTTTGCTAAGAAATATAAGTGATAACAGATTTTTATCCTTTTGGCTCTTGCGCCTCTAGTTTCCTTATAAAATGAGATTTTAAGTTTTCATATAAAAAATCAATTTTTGTTAAAAATACAAGTGAACACAGATTTTTATTCTTTTGGCTCTAGCAGCTCTAGTTTCCTTATAAAATGAGATTTTAAGTTTTCATATAAAAAATCAATTTTTGCTAAGAAATATAAGTGATCACAGATTTCTATCCTTTTGGCTCTAGCGCCTCTAGTTTCCTTATAAAATGAGATTTTAAGTTTTCATATAAAAAATCAATTTTTGCTAAGAAATATAAGTGATCACAGATTTGTATCCTTTTGGCTCTAGCGCCTCTAGTTTCCTTATAAAACGAGAATTTAAGTTTTCATATAAAAATCGAATTTTGCTAAGAAATATAAGTGATCACAGATTTTTATTCTTTCGGCTCTAGCGCCTCTAGTTTCCTTATAAAATGAGATTTTAAGTTTTCATATAAAAAATAGAATTTTGCTAAGAAATATAAGTGATCACAGATTTGTATCCTTTTGGCTCTAGCGCCTCTAGTTTCATTATAAAATGAGATTTTAAGTTTTCATATAAAAAATCGAATTTTGCTAAGAAATATAAGTGATCA
This sequence comes from Protophormia terraenovae, assembly GCA_951394005.1. Lineage (NCBI taxonomy): Eukaryota > Metazoa > Arthropoda > Insecta > Diptera > Calliphoridae > Protophormia > Protophormia terraenovae. The sequence goes on from OX596073.1 coordinate 51,299,330, forward strand.
CAGATTTTTATTCTTTCGGCTCTAGCGCCTCTAGTTTCCTTATAAAATGAGATTTTAAGTTTTCATATAAAAAATCGAATTTTGCTAAGAAATATAAGAGATCACAGATTTTTATCCTTTTGGCTCTAGCGCCTCTAGTTTCCTTATAAGATGAGATTTTAGGTTTTCATATAAAAAATCAACTGTTTTTAAGAAATATAAGTGATCACAGATTTTTATCCTTTTGGCTCTAGCGCCACTAGTTTCCTTATAAAATGAGATTTTAAGTTTTCATATAAAAAATCGATTTTTTTTTAAGAAATATAAGTGATCACAGATTTTTATCCTTTTGGCTCTAGCGCCTCTAGTTTCCTTATAAAATGAGATTTTAAGTTTTCATATATAAAATCGATTTTTTTTTTAAGAAATATAAGTGATCACAGATTTGTATCCTTTTGGCTCTAGCGCCTCTATTTTCCTTATAAAATGAGATTTTAAGTTTTTATATAAAAAATCAATTTTTGCTAAGAAATATAAGTGATCACAGATTTTTATCCTTTTGGCTCTAGCGCCTCTAGTTTCATTATAAAATGAGATTTTAAGTTTTTATATAAAAAATCAATTTTTGCTAAGAAATATAAGTGATCACAGATTTTTATCCTTTTGGCTCTAGCGCCTCTAGTTTCCTTATAAAATGAGATTTTAAGTTTTCATATAAAAAATAAATTTTTGTTAAGAAATACAAGTGATCACAGATTTTTATCCTTTTGGCTCTAGCAGCTCTAGTTTCCTTATAAAATGAGATTTTAAGTTTTCATATAAAAAATCGATTTTTTTTAAGAAATATAAGTGATCACAGATTTTTATACTTTTGGCTCTAGCGCCTCTAGTTTCCTTATAAAATGAGATTTTAAGTTTTCATATAAAAAATCTATTTTTGTTAAGAAATATAAGTGATCACAGATTTTTATCCTTTTGGCTCTAGCGCCTCTAGTTTCCTTATAAAATGAGATTTTAAGTTTTCATATAAAAAATCGAATTTTGCTAAGAAATATAAGTGATCACAGATTTTTATCCTTTTGTCTCTAGCGCCTCTAGTTTCCTTATAAAATGAGATTTTAAGTTTTCATATAAAAAATCGAATTTTGCTAAGAAATATAAGTGATCACAGATTTTTATCCTTTTGTCTCTAGCGCCTCTAGTTTCCTTATAAAATGAGATTTTAAGTTTTCATATAAAAAATCTATTTTTGTTAAGAAATATAAGTGATCACAGATTTTTATCCTTTTGGCTCTAGCGCCTCTAGTTTCCTTATAAAATGAGATTTTAAGTTTTCATATAAAAAATCGAATTTTGCTAAGAAATATAAGTGATCACAGATTTTTATCCTTTTGTCTCTAGCGCCTCTAGTTTCCATATAAAATGAGATTTTAAGTTTTCATATAAAAAATCTATTTTTGTTAAGAAATATAAGTGATCACAGATTTTTATCCTTTTGGCTCTAGCGCCTCTAGTTTCCTTATAAAATGAGATTTTAAGTTTTCATATAAAAAATCAATTTTTGTTAAGAAATATAAGTGATCACAAATTTTTATCCTTTTGGCTCTAGCGCCTCTAGTTTCCTTATAAAATGAGATTTTAAGTTTTCATATAAAAAATCGATTTTTGTTAAGAAATATAAGTGATCACAGATTTTTATCCTTTTGGCTCTAGCTCCTCTAGTTTCCTTATAAAATGAGATTTTAAGTTTTCATATAAAAAATCGATTTTTGTTAAGAAATATAAGTGATCACAGATTTTTATACTTTTGGCTCTAGCGCCTCTAGTTTCCTTATAAAATGAGATTTTAAGTTTTCATATAAAAAATCGATTTTTGCTAAGAAATATAAGTGATCACAGATTTTTATCCTTTTGGCTCTAGCGCCTCTAGTTTCCTTATAAAATGAGATTTTAAGTTTTCATATAAAAAATCGAATTTTGCTAAGAAATATAAGTGATCACATATTTGTATCCTTTTGCCTCTAGCGCCTCTAGTTTCCTTATAAAATGAGAATTTAAGTTTTCATATAAAAAATCAATTTTTGTTAAGAAATACAAGTGATCACAGATTTTTATCCTTTTGGCTCTAGCGCCTCTAGTTTCCTTATAAAATGAGATTTTAAGTTTTCATATAAAAAATCGAATTTTGCTAAGAAATATAAGTGATCACAGATTTTTATCCTTTGGCTCTAGCGCCTCTAGTTTCCTTATAAAATGAGATTTTAAGTTTTCATATAAAAAATCGATTTTTTTTTAAGAAATATAAGTGATCACAGATTTTTATCCTTTTGGCTCTAGCGCCTCTAGTTTCCTTATAAAATGAGATTTTAAGTTTTCATATAAAAAATCGAATTTTGCTAAGAAATATAAGTGATCACAGATTTGTATCCTTTTGGCTCTAGCGCCTCTAGTTTCATTATAAAATGAGATTTTAAGTTTTCATATAAAAAATCGAATTTTGCTAAGAAATATAAGTGATCACAGATTTTTATCCTTTTGGCTCTAGCGCCTCTAGTTTCCTTATAAAATGAGAATTTAAGTTTTCATATAAAAAATCGATTTTTTTTAAGAAATATAAGTGATCACAGATTTTTATCCTTTTGGCTCTAGCGCCTCTAGTTTCCTTATAAAATGAGATTTTAAGTTTTCATATAAAAAATCGATTTTTTTTTTAAGAAATATAAGTGATCACAGATTTGTATACTTTTGGCTCTAGTGCCTCTAGTTTCCCTATAAAATGAGAATTTAAGTTTTCATATAAAAATCGAATTTTGCTAAGAAATATAAGTGATCACAGATTTGTATCCTTTTGGCTCTAGCGCCTCTAGTTTCATTATAAAATGAGATTTTAAGTTTTCATATAAAAAATCGAATTTTGCTAAGAAATATAAGTGATCACAGATTTTTATCCTTTTGGCTCTAGCGCCTCTAGTTTCCTTATAAAATGAGATTTTAAGTTTTCATATAAAAAATCGATTTTTTTTTAAGAAATATAAGTGATCACAGATTTGTATACTTTTGGCTCTAGCGCCTCTAGTTTCCCTATAAAATGAGAATTTAAGTTTTCATATAAAAATCGAATTTTGCTAAGAAATATAAGTGATCACAAATTTTTATCCTTTTGGCTCTAGCGCCTCTAGTTTCCTTATAAAATGAGATTTTAAGTTTTTATATAAAAAATCAATTTTTGCTAAGAAATATAAGTGATCACAGATTTTTATCCTTTTGGCTCTAGCGCCTCTAGTTTCCCTATAAAATGAGAATTTAAGTTTTCATATAAAAATCGAATTTTGCTAGGAAATATAAGTGATCACAGATTTTTATCCTTTTGGCTCTAGCGCCTCTAGTTTCCTTATAAAATGAGATTTTAAGTTTTTATATAAAAAATCAATTTTTGCTAAGAAATATAAGTGATCACCGATTTTTATCCTTTTGGCTCTAGCGCCTCTAGTTTCCTTATAAAATGAGATTTTAAGTTTTTATATAAAAAATCAATTTTTGCTAAGAAATATAAGTGATCACAGATTTTTATCCTTTAGGCTCTAGCGCCTCTAGTTTCCTTATAAAATGAGATTTTAAGTTTTCATATAAAAAATCGAATTTTGCTAAGAAATATAAGTGATCACAGATTTTTATCCTTTTGGCTCTAGCGCCTCTAGTTTCCTTATAAAATGAGATTTTAAGTTTTTATATAAAAAATCAATTTTTGCTAAGAAATATAAGTGATCACAGATTTTTATCCTTTTGGCTCTAGCGCCTCTAGTTTCATTATAAAATGAGATTTTAAGTTTTCATATAAAAAATCGAATTTTGCTAAGAAATATAAGTGATCACAGATTTTTATCCTTTTGGCTCTAGCGCCTCTAGTTTCCTTATAAAATGAGATTTTAAGTTTTCATATAAAAAATCAATTTTTGCTAAGAAATATAAGTGATCACAGATTTTTATCCTTTTGGCTCTAGCGCCTCTAGTTTCCTTATAAAATGAGATTTTAAGTTTTTATATAAAAAATCAATTTTTGCTAAGAAATATAAGTGATCACAGATTTGTATCCTTTTGGCTCTAGCGCCTCTAGTTTCATTATAAAATGAGATTTTAAGTTTTCATATAAAAAATATAATTTTGCTAAGAAATATAAGTGATCACAGATTTGTATCCTTTTGGCTCTAGCGCCTCTAGTTTCATTATAAAATGAGATTTTAAGTTTTCATATAAAAAATCGAATTTTGCTAAGAAATATAAGTGATCACAGATTTTTATCCTTTTGGCTCTAGCGTCTCTAGTTTCCCTATAAAATGAGATTTTAAGTTTTCATATAAAAAATCGAATTTTGCTAAGAAATATAAGTGATCACAGATTTTTATCCTTTTGTCTCTAGCGCCTCTAGTTTCCTTATAAAATGAGATTTTAAGTTTTCATATAAAAAATAGAATTTTGCTAAGAAATATAAGTGATCAAAGATTTGTATCCTTTTGGCTCTAGCGCCTCTAGTTTCATTATAAAATGAGATTTTAAGTTTTCATATAAAAAATATAATTTTGCTAAGAAATATAAGTGATCACAGATTTGTATCCTTTTGGCTCTAGCGCCTCTAGTTTCATTATAAAATGAGATTTTAAGTTTTCATATAAAAAATCGAATTTTGCTAAGAAATATAAGTGATCACAGATTTTTATCCTTTTGGCTCTAGCGTCTCTAGTTTCCCTATAAAATGAGATTTTAAGTTTTCATATAAAAAATCGAATTTTGCTAAGAAATATAAGTGATCACAGATTTTTATCCTTTTGTCTCTAGCGCCTCTAGTTTCCTTATAAAATGAGAATTTAAGTTTTCATATAAAAAATAGAATTTTGCTAAGAAATATAAGTGGTCACAGACCTTTATCCTTTTAGCTCTAGCGCCTCTAGTTTCCTTATAAAATGAGAATTTAAGTTTTCATATAAAAAATAGAATTTTGCTAAGAAATATAAGTGATCACAGATTTGTATCCTTTTGGCTCTAGCGCCTCTAGTTTCCTTATCAAATGAGAATTTAAGTTTTCATATAAAAAATCGAATTTTGCTAAGAAATATAAGTGATCAAAGATTTGTATCCTTTTGGCTCTAGCGCCTCTAGTTTCATTATAAATTGAGATTTTAAGTTTTCATATAAAAAATCGAATTTTGCTAAGAAATATAAGTGATCACAGATTTTTATCCTTTTGGCTCTAGCGCCTCTAGTTTCCTTTTAAAATGAGATTTCAAGTTTTCATATAAAAAATCGAATTTTGCTAAGAAATATAAGTGATCACAGATTTGTATCCTTTTGGCTCTAGCGCCTCTAGTTTCATTATAAAATGAGATTTTAAGTTTTCATATAAAAAATCGAATTTTGCTAAGAAATATAATTGATCACAGATTTTTATTCTTTTGGCTCTAGCGCCTCTAGTTTCCTTATAAAATGAGATTTTAAGTTTTCATATAAAAAATCGAATTTTGCTAAGAAATATAAGTGATCACAGATTTTTATCCTTTTGGCTCTAGCGCCTCTAGTTTCCTTATAAAATGAGATTTTAAGTTTTCATATAAAAAATCGATTTTTTTTTAAGAAATATAAGTGATCACAGATTTTTATCCTTTTGGCTCTAGCGCCTCTAGTTTCCTTATAAAATGAGATTTTAAGTTTTCATATAAAAAATCGAATTTTGCTAAGAAATATAAGTGATCACAGATTTGTATACTTTTGGCTCAAGCGCCTCTAGTTTCCTTATAAAATGAGATTTTAAGTTTTCATATAAAAAATCGATTTTTGTTAAGAAATATAAGTGATCACAGATTTTTATCCTTTTGGCTCTAGCGCCTCTAGTTTCCTTATAAAATGAGATTTTAAGTTTTCATATAAAAAATCGAATTTTGCTAAGAAATATAAGTGATCACAGATTTTTATCCTTTGGCTCTAGCGCCTCTAGTTTCCTTATAAAATGAGATTTTAAGTTTTCATATAAAAAATCGATTTTTTTTTAAGAAATATAAGTGATCACAGATTTTTATCCTTTTGGCTCTAGCGCCTCTAGTTTCCTTATAAAATGAGATTTTAAGTTTTCATATAAAAAATCGAATTTTGCTAAGAAATATAAGTGCTCACAGATTTGTATCCTTTTGGCTCTAGCGCCTCTAGTTTCATTATAAAATGAGATTTTAAGTTTTCATATAAAAAATCGAATTTTGCTAAGAAATATAAGTGATCACAGATTTTTATCCTTTTGGCTCTAGCGCCTCTAGTTTCCTTATAAAATGAGAATTTAAGTTTTCATATAAAAAAACGATTTTTTTTAAGAAATATAAGTGATCACAGATTTTTATCCTTTTGGCTCTAGCGCCTCTAGTTTCCTTATAAAATGAGATTTTAAGTTTTCATATAAAAAATCGATTTTTTTTAAAGAAATATAAGTGATCACAGATTTGTATACTTTTGGCTCTAGTGCCTCTAGTTTCCCTATAAAATGAGAATTTAAGTTTTCATATAAAAATCGAATTTTGCTAAGAAATATAAGTGATCACAGATTTGTATCCTTTTGGCTCTAGCGCCTCTAGTTTCCTTATAAAATGAGATTTTAAGCTTTCATATAAAAAATCGATTTTTTTTTTAAGAAATATAAGTGATCACAGATTTGTATACTTTTGGCTCTAGTGCCTCTAGTTTCCCTATAAAATGAGAATTTAAGTTTTCATATAAAAAATCGAATTTTGCTAAGAAATATAAGTGATCACAGATTTTTATCCTTTTGGCTCTAGCGCCTCTAGTTTCCTTATAAAATGAGATTTTAAGTTTTCATATAAAAAATCAATTTTTGCTAAAAAATATAAGTGATCACAGATTTTTATCCTTTTGGATCTAGCGCCTCTAGTTTCCATATAAAATGAGATTTTAAGTTTTCATATAAAAAATCGATTTTTTTTTTTAAGAAATATAAGTGATCACAGATTTGTATACTTTTGGCTCTAGTGCCTCTAGTTTCCCTATAAAATGAGAATTTAAGTTTTCATATAAAAATCGAATTTTGCTAAGAAATATAAGTGATCACAAATTTTTATCCTTTTGGCTCTAGCGCCTCTAGTTTCCTTATAAAATGAGATTTTAAGTTCTTATATAAAAAATCAATTTTTGCTAAGAAATATAAGTGATCACAGATTTTTATCCTTTTGGCTCTAGCGCCTCTAGTTTCCTTATAAAATGAGATTTTAAGTTTTCATATAAAAAATCGATTTTTTTTTTAAGAAATATAAGTGACCACAGATTTGTATCCTTTTGGCTCTAGCGCCTCTAGTTTCCTTATAAAATGAGAATTTAAGTTTTCATATAAAAATCGAATTTTGCTAGGAAATATAAGTGATCACAGATTTTTATCCTTTTGGCTCTAGCGCCTCTAGTTTCCTTATAAAATGAGATTTTAAGTTTTTATATAAAAAATCAATTTTTGCTAAGAAATATAAGTGATCACAGATTTTTATCCTTTTGGCTCTAGCGCCTCTAGTTTCATTATAAAATGAGATTTTAAGTTTTCATATAAAAAATCGAATTTTGCTAAGAAATATAAGTGATCACAGATTTTTATCCTTTTGGCTCTAGCGCCTCTAGTTTCCTTATAAAATGAGATTTTAAGTTTTCATATAAAAAATCAATTTTTGCTAAAAAATATAAGTGATCACAGATTTTTATCCTTTTGGATCTAGCGCCTCTAGTTTCCATATAAAATGAGATTTTAAGTTTTCATATAAAAAATCAATTTTTGTTAAGAAATATAAGTGATCACAGATTTTTATCCTTTTGGCTCTAGCGCCTCTAGTTTCCCTATAAAATGAGAATTTAAGTTTTCATATAAAAATCGAATTTTGCTAAGAAATATAAGTGATCACAGATTTTTATCCTTTTGGCTCTAGCAGCTCTAGTTTCCTTATAAAATGAGATTTTAAGTTTTCATATAAAAAATCGATTTTTGTTAAGAAATATAAGTGATCACAGATTTGTATCCTTTTGGCTCTAGCGCCTCTAGTTTCCTTATAAAATGAGATTTTAAGTTTTCATATAAAAAATCGATTTTTTTATTGAGAAATATAAGTGATCACAGATTTTTATCCTTTTGGCTCTAGCGCCTCTAGTTTCCCTATAAAATGAGATTTTAAGTTTTCATATAAAAAATCGATTTTTTTTTAAGAAATATAAGTGATCACAGATTTTTATCCTTTTGGCTCTAGCGCCTCTAGTTTCCTTATAAAATGAGATTTTAAGTTTTCATATAAAAAATAGAATTTTGCTAAGAAATATAAGTGATCACAGATTTGTATCCTTTTGGCTCTAGCGCCTCTAGTTTCATTATAAAATGAGATTTTAAGTTTTCATATAAAAAATATAATTTTGCTAAGAAATATAAGTGATCACAGATTTGTATCCTTTTGGCTCTAGCGCCTCTAGTTTCATTATAAAATGAGATTTTAAGTTTTCATATAAAAAATCGAATTTTGCTAAGAAATATAAGTGATCACAAATTTTTATCATTTTGGCTCTAGCGTCTCTAGTTTCCCTATAAAATGAGATTTTAAGTTTTCATATAAAAAATCGAATTTTGCTAAGAAATATAAGTGATCACAGATTTTTATCCTTTTGTCTCTAGCGCCTCTAGTTTCCTTATAAAATGAGAATTTAAGTTTTCATATAAAAAATAGAATTTTGCTAAGAAATATAAGTGGTCACAGACTTTTATCCTTTTAGCTCTAGCGCCTCTAGTTTCCTTATAAAATGAGAATTTAAGTTTTCATATAAAAAATAGAATTTTGCTAAGAAATATAAGTGATCACAGATTTGTATCCTTTTGGCTCTAGCGCCTCTAGTTTCCTTATCAAATGAGAATTTAAGTTTTCATATAAAAAATAGAATTTTGCTAAGAAATATAAGTGATCAAAGATTTGTATCCTTTTGGCTCTAGCGCCTCTAGTTTCATTATAAATTGAGATTTTAAGTTTTCATATAAAAAATCGAATTTTGCTAAGAAATATAAGTGATCACAGATTTTTATCCTTTTGGCTCTAGCGCCTCTAGTTTCCTTATAAAATGAGATTTTAAGTTTTCACATAAAAAATCGATTTTTTTTTAAGAAATATAAGTGATCACAGATTTTTATCCTTTTGGCTCTAGCGCCTCTAGTTTCCTTATAAAATGAGATTTTAAGTTTTCATATAAAAAATCGAATTTTGCTAAGAAATATAAGTGATCACAGATTTGTATCCTTTTGGCTCTAGCGCCTCTAGTTTCATTATAAAATGAGATTTTAAGTTTTCATATAAAAAATCGAATTTTGCTAAGAAATATAAGTGATCACAGATTTTTATTCTTTTGGCTCTAGCGCCTCTAGTTTCCTTATAAAATGAGATTTTAAGTTTTCATATAAAAAATCGAATTTTGCTAAGAAATATAAGTGATCACAGATTTTTATCCTTTTGGCTCTAGCGCCTCTAGTTTCCTTATAAAATGAGATTTTAAGTTTTCATATAAAAAATCGAATTTTGCTAAGAAATATAAGTGATCACAGATTTTTATCCTTTTGGCTCTAGCGCCTCTAGTTTCCTTATAAAATGAGATTTTAAGTTTTCATATAAAAAATCGAATTTTGCTAAGAAATATAAGTGATCACAGATTTTTATCCTTTTGGCTCAAGCGCCTCTAGTTTCCTTATAAAATGAGAATTTAAGTTTTCATATAAAAAATCGATTTTTTTTAAGAAATATAAATGATCACAGATTTTTATCCTTTTGGCTCTAGCGCCTCTAGTTTCCTTATAAAATGAGATTTTAAGTTTTCATATAAAAAATCGATTTTTTTTTTTAAGAAATATAAGTGATCACAGATTTGTATACTTTTGGCTCTAGCGCCTCTAGTTTCCCTATAAAATGAGAATTTAAGTTTTCATATAAAAATCGAATTTTGCTAAGAAATATAAGTGATCACAGATTTTTATCCTTTTGGCTCTAGCGCCTCTAGTGTCCTTATAAAATGAGATTTTAAGTTTTCATATAAAAAATCGATTTTTGTTAAGAAATATAAGTGATCACAGATTTTTATTCTTTCGGCTCTAGCGCCTCTAGTGTCCTTATAAAATGAGATTTTAAGTTTTCATATAAAAAAATCGATTTTTGTTAAGAAATATAAGTGATCACAGATTTTTATCCTTTTGGCTCTAGCGCCTCTAGTTTCCTTATAAAATGAGATTTTAAGTTTTCATATAAAAAATCGATTTTTGTTAAGAAATATAAGTGATCACAGATTTTTATTCTTTCGGCTCTAGCGCCTCTAGTTTCCTTATAAAATGAGATTTTAAGTTTTCATATAAAAAATCGATTTTTGTTAAGAAATATAAGTGATCACAGATTTTTATCCTTTTGGCTCTAGCGCCTCTAGTGTCCTTATAAAATGAGATTTTAAGTTTTCATATAAAAAATCGATTTTTGTTAAGAAATATAAGTGATCACAGATTTTTATTCTTTCGGCTCTAGCGCCTCTAGTTTCCTTATAAAATGAGATTTTAAGTTTTCATATAAAAAATCGAATTTTGCTAAGAAATATAAGAGATCACAGATTTTTATCCTTTTGGCTCTAGCGCCTCTAGTTTCCTTATAAGATGAGATTTTAAGTTTTCATATAAAAAATCAACTGTTTTTAAGAAATATAAGTGATCACAGATTTTTATCCTTTTGGCTCTAGCAGCTCTAGTTTCCTTATAAAATGAGATTTTAAGTTTTCATATAAAAAATCGAATTTTGCTAAGAAATATAAGTGATCACCTATTTATATCCTTTTGGCTCTAGCGCCTCTAGTTTCCTTATAAAATGAGATTTTATGTTTTCATATAAAAAATCAATTTTTGCTAAGAAATATAAGTGATCACAAATTTTTATCCTTTTGGCTCTAGCGCCTCTAGTTTCCTTATAAGATGAGATTTTAAGTTTTCATATAAAAAATCAACTGTTTTTAAGAAATATAAGTGATCACAGATTTTTATCCTTTTGGCTCTAGCAGCTCTAGTTTCCTTATAAAATGAGATTTTAAGTTTTCATATAAAAAATCGAATTTTGCTAAGAAATATAAGTGATCACCTATTTTTATCCTTTTGGTTCTAGCAGCTCTAGTTTCCTTATAAAATGAGATTTTAAGTTTTCATATAAAAAATCGATTTTTTTTAAGAATTATAAGTGATCACAGATTTTTATCCTTTTGGCTCTAGCAGCTCTAGTTTCCTTATAAAATGAGATTTTAGGTTTTCATATAAAAAATCAATTTTTGCTAAGAAATATAAGTGATCACAGATTTTTATCCTTTTGGCTCTAGCGCCTCTAGTTTCCTTATAAAATGAGATTTTAAGTTTTCATATAAAAAATCGATTTTTTTTTAAGAAATATAAGTGATCACAGATTTTTATCCTTTTGGCTCTAGCGCCTCTAGTTTCCTTATAAAATGAGAATTTAAGTTTTCATATAAAAAATCGATTTTTGTTAAGAAATATAAGTGATCACAGATTTTTATCCTTTTGGCTCTAGCTCCTCTAGTTTCCTTATAAAATGAGATTTTATGTTTTCATATAAAAATCGAATTTTGCTAAGAAATATAAGTGATCACAAATTTTTATCCTTTTGGCTCTAGCGCCTCTAGTTTCCTTATAAAATGAGATTTTAAGTTTTCATATAAAAAATCGATTTTTGTTAAGAAATATAAGTGATCACAGATTTTTATCCTTTTGGCTCTAGCTCCTCTAGTTTCCTTATAAAATGAGATTTTATGTTTTCATATAAAAAATCGATTTTTGTTAAGAAATATAAGTGATCACAGATTTTTATACTTTTGGCTCTAGCGCCTCTAGTTTCCTTATAAAATGAGAATTTAAGTTTTCATATAAAAAATCTATTTTTGCTAAGAAATATAAGTGATCACAAATTTTTATCCTTTTGGCTCTAGCGCCTCTAGTTTCCTTATAAAATGAGATTTTAAGTTTTCATATAAAAAATCGATTTTTTTTTAAGAAATATAAGTGATCACAGATTTTTATCCTTTTGGCTCTAGCGCCTCTAGTTTCCTTATAAAATGAGATTTTAAGTTTTCATATAAAAAATCGAATTTTGCTAAGAAATATAAGTGATCACAGATTTGTATACTTTTGGCTCTAGTGCCTCTAGTTTCCTTATAAAATGAGAATTTAAGTTTTCATATAAAAAATCTATTTTTGCTAAGAAATATAAGTGATCACAAATTTTTATCCTTTTGGCTCTAGCGCCTCTAGTTTCCTTATAAAATGAGATTTTAAGTTTTTATATAAAAAATCAATTTTTGCTAAGAAATATAAGTGATCACAGATTTGTATCCTTTTGGCTCTAGCGCCTCTAGTTTCCTTATAAAATGAGATTTTAAGTTTTCATATAAAAAATCGATTTTTTTTTTAAGAAATATAAGTGATCACAGATTTGTATCCTTTTGGCTCTAGCGCCTCTAGTTTCTCTATAAAATGAGAATTTAAGTTTTCATATAAAAATCGAATTTTGCTAGGAAATATAAGTGATCACAGATTTTTATCCTTTTGGCTCTAGCGCCTCTAGTTTCCTTATAAAATGAGATTTTAAGTTTTTATATAAAAAATCAATTTTTGCTAAGAAATATAAGTGATCACAGATTTGTATCCTTTTGGCTCTAGCGCCTCTAGTTTCCTTATAAAATGAGATTTTAAGTTTTCATATAAAAAATCGATTTTTTTTTTAAGAAATATAAGTGATCACAGATTTGTATCCTTTTGGCTCTAGCGCCTCTAGTTTCTCTATAAAATGAGAATTTAAGTTTTCATATAAAAATCGAATTTTGCTAGGAAATATAAGTGATCACAGATTTTTATCCTTTTGGCTCTAGCGCCTCTAGTTTCCTTATAAAATGATATTTTAAGTTTTTATATAAAAAATCAATTTTTGCTAAGAAATATAAGTGATCACAAATTTCTATCCTTTTGGCTCTAGCGCCTCTAGTTTCCTTATAAAATGAGATTTTAAGTTTTTATATAAAAAATCAATTTTTGCTAAGAAATATAAGTGATCACAGATTTTTATCCTTTTGGCTCTAGCGCCTCTAGTTTCATTATAAAATGAGATTTTAAGTTTTCATATAAAAAATCGAATTTTGCTAAGAAATATAAGTGATCACAGATTTTTATCCTTTTGGCTCTAGCGCCTCTAGTTTCCTTATAAAATGAGATTTTAAGTTTTCATATAAAAAATCAATTTTTGCTAAAAAATATAAGTGATCACAGATTTTTATCCTTTTGGCTCTAGCGCCTCTAGTTTCCTTATAAAATGAGATTTTAAGTTTTCATATAAAAAATCGATTTTTTTATTGAGAAATATAAGTGATCACAGATTTTTATCCTTTTGGCTCTAGCGCCTCTAGTTTCCCTATAAAATGAGATTTTACGTTTTCATATAAAAAATCGATTTTTTTTAAGAAATATAAGTGATCACAGATTTTTATCCTTTTGGCTCTAGCGCCTCTAGTTTCCTTATAAAATGAGATTTTAAGTTTTCATATAAAAAATAGAATTTTGCTAAGAAATATAAGTGATCACAGATTTGTATCCTTTTGGCTCTAGCGCCTCTAGTTTCATTATAAAATGAGATTTTAAGTTTTCATATAAAAAATATAATTTTGCTAAGAAATATAAGTGATCACAGATTTGTATCCTTTTGGCTCTAGCGCCTCTAGTTTCATTATAAAATGAGATTTTAAGTTTTCATATAAAAAATCGAATTTTGCTAAGAAATATAAGTGATCACAGATTTTTATCCTTTTGGCTCTAGCGTCTCTAGTTTCCCTATAAAATGAGATTTTAAGTTTTCATATAAAAAATCGAATTTTGCTAAGAAATATAAGTGATCACAGATTTTTATCCTTTTGTCTCTAGCGCCTCTAGTTTCCTTATAAAATGAGAATTTAAGTTTTCATATAAAAACGAGAGAAAAAGATATAGTCGGTCAAGCCCGACCATATGATACCCTACACCATTGTGTACATTATAATTCGGGGAGGGGTCTTGACTTGGAGTCAGATGTGGACCGATACTCATAAGTGTAAAATAAAACATGCGAATGCAGAATATTACGTTGATGCTGACATTTATATAAATTTATTCACTTTTGGGTGATTCCCGAAAGAGGGCCTTATATGGGAGCTATGGTAAATTATGGACCGATCTTTGTAAAAATTTGCTCTATCATTTATGTTCATATAAAACTTATTTGTGTCGAATATTAACTTGATACTAACATTTTAATGGGATTTATGCCCTTTAAAGTGATTTTCTGAAAAGGGGTTTATATGGGAGCTATGGTTAATTATGGACCGATCTTTTTAAAAATCGGCACACATATTTAGACTTATATAAAACTTATATGTTCCAAATTTCATTAAAATATCGCCATATTTAAGGGATTTATGATCGTTAAACTCTTTTCCGGGAGGACATTTGTATGGGGGCTAGGTGAAATAATGGACCGATCATAACCAATTTCAATATGCTTCGTCCCTGGACTAAAAGAAACCTGTGTACCAAATTTCATTAATTTTGATTCAAAATTGCGACCTGTAGTTTGATTACAAGGTTTACATGGACGGACAGACGGTCAGACGGACAGACGGACGGACGGACATCGTTAAATCGACTCAGAAAATGATTCTAAGCCGATTGGTATAAATTAAGGTGGGTCTTAGACCAATATTTTTGGGTGTTACAAACATCAGCACAAACGCATAATACCCTCCCCACCTATGGTGGTGTAGGGTTTAAATAGAATTTTGCTAAGAAATATAAGTGGTCACAGACTTTTATCCTTTTAGCTCTAGCGCCTCTAGTTTCATTATAAATTGAGATTTTAAGTTTTCATATAAAAAATCGAATTTTGCTAAGAAATATAAGTGATCACAGATTTTTATCCTTTTGGCTCTAGCGCCTCTAGTTTCCTCATAAAATGAGATTTTAAGTTTTCATATAAAAAATCGATTTTTTTTTAAGAAATATAAGTGATCACAGATTTTTATCCTTTTGGCTCTAGCGCCTCTAGTTTCCTTATAAAATGAGATTTTAAGTTTTCATATAAAAAATCGAATTTTGCTAAGAAATATAAGTGATCACAGATTTTTATCCTTTTGGCTCTAGCGCCTCTAGTTTCCTTATAAAATGAGATTTTAAGTTTTCATATAAAAAATCGAATTTTGCTAAGAAATATAAGTGATCACAGATTTTTATTCTTTTGGCTCTAGCGCCTCTAGTTTCCTTATAAAATGAGATTTTAAGTTTTCATATAAAAAATCGAATTTTGCTAAGAAATATAAGTGATCACAGATTTTTATCCTTTTGGCTCTAGCGCCTCTAGTTTCCTTATAAAATGAGATTTTAAGTTTTCATATAAAAAATCGATTTTTTTTTAAGAAATATAAGTGATCACAGATTTTTATCCTTTTGGCTCTAGCGCCTCTAGTTTCCTTATAAAATGAGATTTTAAGTTTTCATATAAAAAATCGAATTTTGCTAAGAAATATAAGTGATCACAGATTTTTATCCTTTTGGCTCTAGCGCCTCTAGTTTCCTTATAAAATGAGATTTTAAGTTTTCATATAAAAAATCGAATTTTGCTAAGAAATATAAGTGATCACAGATTTTTATCCTTTTGGCTCAAGCGCCTCTAGTTTCCTTATAAAATGAGATTTTAAGTTTTCATATAAAAAATCGAATTTTGCTAAGAAATATAAGTGATCACAGATTTTTATCCTTTTGGCTCTAGCGCCTCTAGTTTCCTTATAAAATGAGATTTTAAGTTTTCATATAAAAAATCGATTTTTTTTTAAGAAATATAAGTAATCACAGATTTGTATACTTTTGGCTCTAGCGCCTCTAGTTTCCCTATAAAATGAGAATTTAAGTTTTCATATAAAAATCGAATTTTGCTAAGAAATATAAGTGATCACAGATTTTTATCCTTTTGGCTCTAGCGCCTCTAGTGTCCTTATAAAATGAGATTTTAAGTTTTCATATAAAAAATCGATTTTTGTTAAGAAATATAAGTGATCACAGATTTTTATCCTTTTGGCTCTAGCGCCTCTAGTTTCCTTATAAAATGAGATTTTAAGTTTTCATATAAAAAATCGAATTTTGCTAAGAAATATAAGTGATCACCTATTTTTATCCTTTTGGTTCTAGCAGCTCTAGTTTCCTTATAAAATGAGATTTTAAGTTTTCATATAAAAAATCGATTTTTTTTAAGAATTATAAGTGATCACAGATTTTTATCCTTTTGGCTCTAGCAGCTCTAGTTTCCTTATAAAATGAGATTTTAGGTTTTCATATAAAAAATCAATTTTTGCTAAGAAATATAAGTGATCACAGATTTTTATCCTTTTGGCTCTAGCGCCTCTAGTTTCCTTATAAAATGAGATTTTAAGTTTTCATATAAAAAATCGATTTTTTTTTAAGAAATATAAGTGATCACAGATTTTTATCCTTTTGGCTCTAGCGCCTCTAGTTTCCTTATAAAATGAGATTTTAAGTTTTTATATAAAAAATCAATTTTTGCTAAGAAATATAAGTGATCACAGATTTTTATCCTTTTGGCTCTAGCGCCTCTAGTTTCCTTATAAAATGAGATTTTAAGTTTTCATATAAAAAATCTATTTTTGCTAAGAAATATAAGTGATCACAAATTTTTATCCTTTTGGCTCTAGCGCCTCTAGTTTCCTTATAAAATGAGATTTTAAGTTTTCATATAAAAAATCGATTTTTGTTAAGAAATATAAGATCACAGATTTTTATCCTTTTGGCTCTAGCTCCTCTAGTTTCCTTATAAAATGAGATTTTATGTTTTCATATAAAAAATCGATTTTTGTTAAGAAATATAAGTGATCACAGATTTTTATACTTTTGGCTCTAGCGCCTCTAGTTTCCTTATAAAATGAGATTTTAAGTTTTCATATAAAAAATCAATCTTTTTTAAGAAATACAAGTGATCACAGATTTTTATCCTTTTGGCTCTAGCGCCTCTAGTTTCCTTACAAAATGAGATTTTAAGTTTTCATATAAAAAATCGACTTTTTTTAAGAAATATAAGTGATCACAGATTTGTATCCTTTTGCCTCTAGCGCCTCTAGTTTCCTTATAAAATGAGATTTTAAGTTTTCATATAAAAAATCGAATTTTGCTAAGAAATATAAGTGATCACAGATTTTTATCCTTTTGGCTCTAGCGCCTCTAGTTTCCTTACAAAATGAGATTTTAAGTTTTCATATAAAAAATCGACTTTTTTTAAGAAATATAAGTGATCACAGATTTGTATCCTTTTGCCTCTAGCGCCTCTAGTTTCCTTATAAAATGAGATTTTAAGTTTTCATATAAAAATATAATTTTGCTAAGAAATATAAGTGATCACAGATTTTTATCCTTTTGGCTCTAGCGCCTCTAGTTTCCTTATAAAATGAGATTTTAAGTTTTCATATAAAAAATCAATTTTTTTTAAGAAATATAAGTGATCACAAATTTGTATCCTTTTGGCTCTAGCGCCTCTAGTTTCCTTATAAAATGAGATTTTAAGTTTTTGTATAAAAAATCAATTTTTGCTAAGAAATATAAGTGATCACAGATTTTTATCCTTTTGGCTCTAGCGCCTCTAGTTTCCTTATAAAATGAGATTTTAAGTTTTCATATAAAAAATCGAATTTTGCTAAGAAATATAAGTGATCACAGATTTTTATCCTTTTGGCTCTAGCGCCTCTAGTTTCCTTATAAAATGAGATTTTAAGTTTTCATATAAAAAATCGAATTTTGCTAAGAAATATAAGTGATCACAGATTTTTATCCTTTTGGCTCAAGCGCCTCTAGTTTCCTTATAAAATGAGATTTTAAGTTTTCATATAAAAAATCGAATTTTGCTAAGAAATATAAGTGATCACAGATTTTTATCCTTTTGGCTCTAGCGCCTCTAGTTTCCTTATAAAATGAGAATTTAAGTTTTCATATACAAAATCGATTTTTTTTAAGAAATATAAATGATCACAGATTTTTATCCTTTTGGCTCTAGCGCCTCTAGTTTCCTTATAAAATGAGATTTTAAGTTTTCATATAAAAAATCGATTTTTTTTTTAAGAAATATAAGTGATCACAGATTTGTATACTTTTGGCTCTAGCGCCTCTAGTTTCCCTATAAAATGAGAATTTAAGTTTTCATATAAAAATCGAATTTTGCTAAGAAATATAAGTGATCACAGATTTTTATCCTTTTGGCTCTAGCGCCTCTAGTGTCCTTATAAAATGAGATTTTAAGTTTTCATATAAAAAATCGATTTTTGTTAAGAAATATAAGTGATCACAGATTTTTATCCTTTTGGCTCTAGCGCCTCTAGTTTCCTTATAAAATGAGATTTTAAGTTTTCATATAATAAATCAATTTTTGCTAAGAAATATAAGTGATCACAGATTTTTATTCTTTCGGCTCTAGCGCCTCTAGTTTCCTTATAAAATGAGATTTTAAGTTTTCATATAAAAAATCGAATTTTGCTAAGAAATATAAGAGATCACAGATTTTTATCCTTTTGGCTCTAGCGCCTCTAGTTTCCTTATAAGATGAGATTTTAAGTTTTCATATAAAAAATCAACTGTTTTTAAGAAATATAAGTGCCTCTAGTTTCCTTATAAAATGAGATTTTAAGTTTTCATATAAAAAATCGAATTTTGCTAAGAAATATAAGTGATCACAGATTTTTATCCTTTTGGCTCTAGCGCCTCTAGTTTCCTTATAAAATGAGATTTTAAGTTTTCATATAAAAAATCGAATTTTGCTAAGAAATATAAGTGATCACCTATTTTTATCCTTTTGGTTCTAGCAGCTCTAGTTTCCTTATAAAATGAGATTTTAAGTTTTCATATAAAAAATCGATTTTTTTTAAGAATTATAAGTGATCACAGATTTTTATCCTTTTGGCTCTAGCAGCTCTAGTTTCCTTATAAAATGAGATTTTAGGTTTTCATATAAAAAATCAATTTTTGCTAAGAAATATAAGTGATCACAGATTTTTATCCTTTTGGCTCTAGCGCCTCTAGTTTCCTTATAAAATGAGATTTTAAGTTTTCATATAAAAAATCGATTTTTTTTTAAGAAATATAAGTGATCACAGATTTTTATCCTTTTGGCTCTAGCGCCTCTAGTTTCCTTATAAAATGAGATTTTAAGTTTTTATATAAAAAATCAATTTTTGCTAAGAAATATAAGTGATCACAGATTTTTATCCTTTTGGCTCTAGCGCCTCTAGTTTCCTTATAAAATGAGATTTTAAGTTTTCATATAAAAAATCTATTTTTGCTAAGAAATATAAGTGATCACAAATTTTTATCCTTTTGGCTCTAGCGCCTCTAGTTTCCTTATAAAATGAGATTTTAAGTTTTCATATAAAAAATCGATTTTTGTTAAGAAATATAAGATCACAGATTTTTATCCTTTTGGCTCTAGCTCCTCTAGTTTCCTTATAAAATGAGATTTTATGTTTTCATATAAAAAATCGATTTTTGTTAAGAAATATAAGTGATCACAGATTTTTATACTTTTGGCTCTAGCGCCTCTAGTTTCCTTATAAAATGAGATTTTAAGTTTTCATATAAAAAATCAATCTTTTTTAAGAAATACAAGTGATCACAGATTTTTATCCTTTTGGCTCTAGCGCCTCTAGTTTCCTTACAAAATGAGATTTTAAGTTTTCATATAAAAAATCGACTTTTTTTAAGAAATATAAGTGATCACAGATTTGTATCCTTTTGCCTCTAGCGCCTCTAGTTTCCTTATAAAATGAGATTTTAAGTTTTCATATAAAAAATCGAATTTTGCTAAGAAATATAAGTGATCACAGATTTTTATCCTTTTGGCTCTAGCACCTCTAGTTTCCTTACAAAATGAGATTTTAAGTTTTCATATAAAAAATCGACTTTTTTTAAGAAATATAAGTGATCACAGATTTGTATCCTTTTGCCTCTAGCGCCTCTAGTTTCCTTATAAAATGAGATTTTAAGTTTTCATATAAAAATATAATTTTGCTAAGAAATATAAGTGATCACAGATTTTTATCCTTTTGGCTCTAGCGCCTCTAGTTTCCTTATAAAATGAGATTTTAAGTTTTCATATAAAAAATCAATTTTTTTTAAGAAATATAAGTGATCACAAATTTGTATCCTTTTGGCTCTAGCGCCTCTAGTTTCCTTATAAAATGAGATTTTAAGTTTTTGTATAAAAAATCAATTTTTGCTAAGAAATATAAGTGATCACAGATTTTTATCCTTTTGGCTCTAGCGCCTCTAGTTTCCTTATAAAATGAGATTTTAAGTTTTCATATAAAAAATCGAATTTTGCTAAGAAATATAAGTGATCACAGATTTTTATCCTTTTGGCTCTAGCGCCTCTAGTTTCCTTATAAAATGAGATTTTAAGTTTTCATATAAAAAATCGAATTTTGCTAAGAAATATAAGTGATCACAGATTTTTATCCTTTTGGCTCAAGCGCCTCTAGTTTCCTTATAAAATGAGATTTTAAGTTTTCATATAAAAAATCGAATTTTGCTAAGAAATATAAGTGATCACAGATTTTTATCCTTTTGGCTCTAGCGCCTCTAGTTTCCTTATAAAATGAGAATTTAAGTTTTCATATACAAAATCGATTTTTTTTAAGAAATATAAATGATCACAGATTTTTATCCTTTTGGCTCTAGCGCCTCTAGTTTCCTTATAAAATGAGATTTTAAGTTTTCATATAAAAAATCGATTTTTTTTTTAAGAAATATAAGTGATCACAGATTTGTATACTTTTGGCTCTAGCGCCTCTAGTTTCCCTATAAAATGAGAATTTAAGTTTTCATATAAAAATCGAATTTTGCTAAGAAATATAAGTGATCACAGATTTTTATCCTTTTGGCTCTAGCGCCTCTAGTGTCCTTATAAAATGAGATTTTAAGTTTTCATATAAAAAATCGATTTTTGTTAAGAAATATAAGTGATCACAGATTTTTATCCTTTTGGCTCTAGCGCCTCTAGTTTCCTTATAAAATGAGATTTTAAGTTTTCATATAATAAATCAATTTTTGCTAAGAAATATAAGTGATCACAGATTTTTATTCTTTCGGCTCTAGCGCCTCTAGTTTCCTTATAAAATGAGATTTTAAGTTTTCATATAAAAAATCGAATTTTGCTAAGAAATATAAGAGATCACAGATTTTTATCCTTTTGGCTCTAGCGCCTCTAGTTTCCTTATAAGATGAGATTTTAAGTTTTCATATAAAAAATCAACTGTTTTTAAGAAATATAAGTGCCTCTAGTTTCCTTATAAAATGAGATTTTAAGTTTTCATATAAAAAATCGAATTTTGCTAAGAAATATAAGTGATCACAGATTTTTATCCTTTTGGCTCTAGCGCCTCTAGTTTCCTTATAAAATGAGATTTTAAGTTTTCATATAAAAAATCGAATTTTGCTAAGAAATATAAGAGATCACAGATTTTTATCCTTTTGGTTCTAGCGCCTCTAGTTTCCTTATAAGATGAGATTTTAAGTTTTCATATAAAAAATCAACTGTTTTTAAGAAATATAAGTGATCACAGATTTTTATCCTTTTGGCTCTAGCAGCTCTAGTTTCCTTATAAAATGAGATTTTAAGTTTTCATATAAAAAATCGAATTTTGCTAAGAAATATAAGTGATCACCTATTTTTATCCTTTTGGCTCTAGCAGCTCTAGTTTCCTTATAAAATGAGATTTTAAGTTTTCATATAAAAAATCGAATTTTGCTAAGAAATATAAGTGATGACCTATTTTTATCCTTTTGGTTCTAGCAGCTCTAGTTTCCTTATAAAATGAGATTTTAAGTTTTCATATAATAAATCAATTTTTGCTAAGAAATATAAGTGATCACAGATTTTTATTCTTTCGGCTCTAGCGCCTCTAGTTTCCTTATAAAATGAGATTTTAAGTTTTCATATAAAAAATCGAATTTTGCTAAGAAATATAAGAGATCACAGATTTTTATCCTTTTGGTTCTAGCGCCTCTAGTTTCCTTATAAGATGAGATTTTAAGTTTTCATATAAAAAATCAACTGTTTTTAAGAAATATAAGTGATCACAGATTTTTATCCTTTTGGCTCTAGCAGCTCTAGTTTCCTTATAAAATGAGATTTTAGGTTTTCATATAAAAAATCAATTTTTGCTAAGAAATATAAGTGATCACAGATTTTTATCCTTTTGGCTCTAGCGCCTCTAGTTTCCTTATAAAATGAGATTTTAAGTTTTCATATAAAAAATCGATTTTTTTTTTAAGAAATATAAGTGATCACAGATTTTTATCCTTTTGGCTCTAGCGCCTCTAGTTTCCTTATAAAATGAGATTTTAAGTTTTTATATAAAAAATCAATTTTTGCTAAGAAATATAAGTGATCACAGATTTTTATCCTTTTGGCTCTAGCGCCTCTAGTTTCCTTATAAAATGAGATTTTAAGTTTTCATATAAAAAATCTACTTTTGCTAAGAAATATAAGTGATCACAAATTTTTATCCTTTTGGCTCTAGCGCCTCTAGTTTCCTTATAAAATGAGATTTTAAGTTTTCATATAAAAAATCGATTTTTGTTAAGAAATATAAGATCACAGATTTTTATCCTTTTGGCTCTAGCTCCTCTAGTTTCCTTATAAAATGAGATTTTATGTTTTCATATAAAAAATCGATTTTTGTTAAGAAATATAAGTGATCACAGATTTTTATACTTTTGGCTCTAGCGCCTCTAGTTTCCTTATAAAATGAGATTTTAAGTTTTCATATAAAAAATCAATTTTTTTTAAGAAATATAAGTGATCACAGATTTGTATCCTTTTGCCTCTAGCGCCTCTAGTTTCCTTATAAAATGAGATTTTAAGTTTTCATATAAAAAATCAATTTTTTTTAAGAAATATGAGTGATCACAGATTTGTATCCTTTTGCCTCTAGCGCCTCTAGTTTCCTTATAAAATGAGATTTTAAGTTTTCATATAAAAAATCGATTTTTTTTAAGAAATATAAGTGATCACAGATTTTTATCCTTTTGGCTCTAGCGCCTCTAGTTTCCTTATAAAATGAGATTTTAAGTTTTCATATAAAAAATCAATTTTTTTTAAGAAATATAAGTGATCACAAATTTGTATCCTTTTGGCTCTAGCGCCTCTAGTTTCCTTATAAAATGAGATTTTAAGTTTTTGTATAAAAAATCAATTTTTGCTAAGAAATATAAGTGATCACAGATTTTTATCCTTTTGGCTCTAGCGCCTCTAGTTTTTTTTAAGATTTTTTTTTTTTAAGAAATATAAGTGATCACAGATTTTTATCCTTTTGGCTCTAGCGCCTCTAGTTTCCCTATAAAATGAGAATTTAAGTTTTCATATAAAAATCGAATTTTGCTAAGAAATATAAGTTTTCACATAAAAAATCGATTTTTTTTTAAGAAATATAAGTGATCACAGATTTTTATCCTTTTGGCTCTAGCGCCTCTAGTTTCCCTATAAAATGAGAATTTAAGTTTTCATATAAAAATCGAATTTTGCTAAGAAATATAAGTGATCACAGATTTTTATCCTTTTTGCTCTAGCGCCTCTAGTTTCCTTATAAAATGAGATTTTAAGTTTTCATATAAAAAATCAATTTTTGCTAAGAAATATAAGTTATCACAAATTTTTATCCTTTTGGCTCTAGCGCCTCTAGTTTCCTTATAAAATGAGAATTTAAGTTTTCATATAAAAATCGAATTTTTTTTTAAGAAATATAAGTGATCACAGATTTGTATACTTTTGGCTCTAGTGCCTCTAGTTTCCCTATAAAATGAGAATTTAAGTTTTCATATAAAAATCGAATTTTGCTAAGAAATATAAGTGATCACAGATTTGTATCCTTTTGGCTCTAGCGCCTCTAGTTTCATTATAAAATGAGATTTTAAGTTTTCATATAAAAAATCGATTTTTGTTAGGAAATATAAGTGATCACAGATTTTTATCCTTTTGGCTCTAGCGCCTCTAGTTTCATTATAAAATGAGATTTTAAGTTTTCATATAAAAAATCAATTTTTGCTAAGAAATATAAGTGATCACAAATTTTTATCCTTTTGGCTCTAGCGCCTCTAGTTTCCTTATAAAATGAGAATTTAAGTTTTCATATAAAAATCGAATTTTTTTTTAAGAAATATAAGTGATCACAGATTTTTATTCTTTTGGCTCTAGCGCCTCTAGTTTCCTTATAAAATGAGATTTTAAGTTTTCATATAAAAAATCGAATTTTGCTAAGAAATATAAATGATCACAGATTTTTATCCTTTTGGCTCTAGCGCCTCTAGTTTCCTTATAAAATGAGATTTTAAGTTTTCATATAAAAAATCGATTTTTTTTTAAGAAATATAAGTGATCACAGATTTTTATCCTTTTGGCTCTAGCGCCTCTAGTTTCCTTATAAAATGAGATTTTAAGTTTTCATATAAAAAATCGAATTTTGCTAAGAAATATAAGTGATCACAGATTTTTATCCTTTTGGCTCTAGCGCCTCTAGTTTCCTTATAAAATGAGATTTTAAGTTTTCATATAAAAAATCGAATTTTGCTAAGAAATATAAGTGATCACAGATTTTTATCCTTTTGGCTCAAGCGCCTCTAGTTTCCTTATAAAATGAGATTTTAAGTTTTCATATAAAAAATCGAATTTTGCTAAGAAATATAAGTGATCACAGATTTTTATCCTTTTGGCTCTAGCGCCTCTAGTTTCCTTATAAAATGAGAATTTAAGTTTTCATATAAAAAATCGATTTTTTTTAAGAAATATAAATGATCACAGATTTTTATCCTTTTGGCTCTAGCGCCTCTAGTTTCCTTATAAAATGAGATTTTAAGTTTTCATATAAAAAATCGATTTTTTTTTAAGAAATATAAGTAATCACAGATTTGTATACTTTTGGCTCTAGCGCCTCTAGTTTCCCTATAAAATGAGAATTTAAGTTTTCATATAAAAATCGAATTTTGCTAAGAAATATAAGTGATCACAGATTTTTATCCTTTTGGCTCTAGCGCCTCTAGTGTCCTTATAAAATGAGATTTTAAGTTTTCATATAAAAAATCGATTTTTGTTAAGAAATATAAGTGATCACAGATTTTTATCCTTTTGGCTCTAGCGCCTCTAGTTTCCTTATAAAATGAGATTTTAAGTTTTCATATAATAAATCAATTTTTGCTAAGAAATATAAGTGATCACAGATTTTTATTCTTTCGGCTCTAGCGCCTCTAGTTTCCTTATAAAATGAGATTTTAAGTTTTCATATAAAAAATCGAATTTTGCTAAGAAATATAAGAGATCACAGATTTTTATCCTTTTGGCTCTAGCGCCTCTAGTTTCCTTATAAGATAAGATTTTAAGTTTTCATATAAAAAATCAACTGTTTTTAAGAAATATAAGTGATCACAGATTTTTATCCTTTTGGCTCTAGCAGCTCTAGTTTCCTTATAAAATGAGATTTTAAGTTTTCATATAAAAAATCGAATTTTGCTAAGAAATATAAGTGATCACCTATTTTTATCCTTTTGGCTCTAGCAGCTCTAGTTTCCTTATAAAATGAGAATTTAAGTTTTCATATAAAAAATCAATTTTTGCTAAAAAATATAAGTGATCACAGATTTTTATCCTTTTGGCTCTAGCGCCTCTAGTTTCCTTATAAAATGAGATTTTATGTTTTCATATAAAAAATCAATTTTTGCTAAGAAATATAAGTGATCACAAATTTTTATCCTTTTGGCTCTAGCGCCTCTAGTTTCCTTATAAAATGAGATTTTAAGTTTTTATATAAAAAATCAATTTTTGCTAAGAAATATAAGTGATCACAGATTTTTATCCTTTTGGCTCTAGCGCCTCTAGTTTCCTTATAAAATGAGATTTTAAGTTTTCATATAAAAAATCGAATTTTGCTAAGAAATATAAGTGATCACAGATTTGTATCCTTTTGGCTCTAGTGCCTCTAGTTTCCTTATAAAATGAGATTTTAAGTTTTCATATAAAAAATCGAATTTTGCTAAGAAATATAAGTGATCACCTATTTTTATCCTTTTGGTTCTAGCAGCTCTAGTTTCCTTATAAAATGAGATTTTAAGTTTTCATATAAAAAATCGATTTTTTTTTAAGAATTATAAGTGATCACAGATTTTTATCCTTTTGGCTCTAGCAGCTCTAGTTTCCTTATAAAATGAGATTTTAGGTTTTCATATAAAAAATCAATTTTTGCTAAGAAATATAAGTGATCACAGATTTTTATCCTTTTGGCTCTAGCGCCTCTAGTTTCCTTATAAAATGAGATTTTAAGTTTTCATATAAAAAATCGATTTTTTTTTTAAGAAATATAAGTGCTCACAGATTTTTATCCTTTTGGCTCTAGCGCCTCTAGTTTCCTTATAAAATGAGATTTTAAGTTTTTATATAAAAAATCAATTTTTGCTAAGAAATATAAGTGATCACAGATTTTTATCCTTTTGGCTCTAGCGCCTCTAGTTTCCTTATAAAATGAGATTTTAAGTTTTCATATAAAAAATCTATTTTTGCTAAGAAATATAAGTGATCACAAATTTTTATCCTTTTGGCTCTAGCGCCTCTAGTTTCCTTATAAAATGAGATTTTAAGTTTTCATATAAAAAATCAATTTTTGTTAAGAAATATAAGATCACAGATTTTTATCCTTTTGGCTCTAGCTCCTCTAGTTTCCTTATAAAATGAGATTTTATGTTTTCATATAAAAAATCGATTTTTGTTAAGAAATATAAGTGATCACAGATTTTTATACTTTTGGCTCTAGCGCCTCTAGTTTCCTTATAAAATGAGATTTTAAGTTTTCATATAAAAAATCGATTTTTGCTAAGAAATGTAAGTGATCACAGATTTGTATCCTTTTGCCTCTAGCGCCTCTAGTTTCCTTATAAAATGAGATTTTAAGTTTTCATATAAAAAATCAATCTTTTTTAAGAAATACAAGTGATCACAGATTTTTATCCTTTTGGCTCTAGCGCCTCTAGTTTCCTTACAAAATGAGATTTTAAGTTTTCATATAAAAAATCGATTTTTTTTAAGAAATATAAGTGATCACAGATTTGTATCCTTTTGCCTCTAGCGCCTCTAGTTTCCTTATAAAATGAGATTTTAAGTTTTCATATAAAAATCGAATTTTGCTAAGAAATATAAGTGATCACAGATTTTTATCCTTTTGGCTCTAGCGCCTCTAGTTTCCTTATAAAATGAGATTTTAAGTTTTCATATAAAAAATCAATTTTTTTTAAGAAATATAAGTGATCACAAATTTGTATCCTTTTGGCTCTAGCGCCTCTAGTTTCCTTATAAAATGAGATTTTAAGTTTTTGTATAAAAAATCAATTTTTGCTAAGAAATATAAGTGATCACAGATTTTTATCCTTTTGGCTCTAGCGCCTCTAGTTTCCTTATAAAATGAGATTTTAAGTTTTCATATAAAAAATCGAATTTTGCTAAGAAATATAAGTGATCACAGATTTTAATCCTTTTGGCTCTAGCGCCTCTAGTTTCCTTATAAAATGAGATTTTAAGTTTTCATATAAAAAATCGAATTTTGCTAAGAAATATAAGTGATCACAGATTTTTATCCTTTTGGCTCAAGCGCCTCTAGTTTCCTTATAAAATGAGATTTTAAGTTTTCATATAAAAAATCGAATTTTGCTAAGAAATATAAGTGATCACAGATTTTTATCCTTTTGGCTCTAGCGCCTCTAGTTTCCTTATAAAATGAGAATTTAAGTTTTCATATAAAAAATCGATTTTTTTTAAGAAATATAAATGATCACAGATTTTTATCCTTTTGGCTCTAGCGCCTCTAGTTTCCTTATAAAATGAGATTTTAAGTTTTCATATAAAAAATCGATTTTTTTTTTAAGAAATATAAGTGATCACAGATTTGTATACTTTTGGCTCTAGCGCCTCTAGTTTCCCTATAAAATGAGAATTTAAGTTTTCATATAAAAATCGAATTTTGCTAAGAAATATAAGTGATCACAGATTTTTATCCTTTTGGCTCTAGCGCCTCTAGTGTCCTTATAAAATGAGATTTTAAGTTTTCATATAAAAAATCGATTTTTGTTAAGAAATATAAGTGATCACAGATTTTTATCCTTTTGGCTCTAGCGCCTCTAGTTTCCTTATAAAATGAGATTTTAAGTTTTCATATAATAAATCAATTTTTGTTAAGAAATATAAGTGATCACAGATTTTTATTCTTTCGGCTCTAGCGCCTCTAGTTTCCTTATAAAATGAGATTTTAAGTTTTCATATAAAAAATCGAATTTTGCTAAGAAATATAAGAGATCACAGATTTTTATCCTTTTGGCTCTAGCGCCTCTAGTTTCCTTATAAGATGAGATTTTAAGTTTTCATATAAAAAATCAACTGTTTTTAAGAAATATAAGTGCCTCTAGTTTCCTTATAAAATGAGATTTTAAGTTTTCATATAAAAAATCGAATTTTGCTAAGAAATATAAGTGATCACAGATTTTTATCCTTTTGGCTCTAGCGCCTCTAGTTTCCTTATAAAATGAGAATTTAAGTTTTCATATAAAAAATCGATTTTTTTTAAGAAATATAAATGATCACAGATTTTTATCCTTTTGGCTCTAGCGCCTCTAGTTTCCTTATAAAATGAGATTTTAAGTTTTCATATAAAAAATCGATTTTTTTTTTAAGAAATATAAGTGATCACAGATTTGTATACTTTTGGCTCTAGCGCCTCTAGTTTCCCTATAAAATGAGAATTTAAGTTTTCATATAAAAATCGAATTTTGCTAAGAAATATAAGTGATCACAGATTTTTATCCTTTTGGCTCTAGCGCCTCTAGTGTCCTTATAAAATGAGATTTTAAGTTTTCATATAAAAAATCGATTTTTGTTAAGAAATATAAGTGATCACAGATTTTTATCCTTTTGGCTCTAGCGCCTCTAGTTTCCTTATAAAATGAGATTTTAAGTTTTCATATAATAAATCAATTTTTGCTAAGAAATATAAGTGATCACAGATTTTTATTCTTTCGGCTCTAGCGCCTCTAGTTTCCTTATAAAATGAGATTTTAAGTTTTCATATAAAAAATCGAATTTTGCTAAGAAATATAAGAGATCACAGATTTTTATCCTTTTGGCTCTAGCGCCTCTAGTTTCCTTATAAGATGAGATTTTAAGTTTTCATATAAAAAATCAACTGTTTTTAAGAAATATAAGTGATCACAGATTTTTATCCTTTTGGCTCTAGCAGCTCTAGTTTCCTTATAAAATGAGATTTTAAGTTTTCATATAAAAAATCGAATTTTGCTAAGAAATATAAGTGATCACCTATTTTTATCCTTTTGGCTCTAGCAGCTCTAGTTTCCTTATAAAATGAGATTTTAAGTTTTCATATAAAAAATCGAATTTTGCTAAGAAATATAAGTGATGACCTATTTTTATCCTTTTGGTTCTAGCAGCTCTAGTTTCCTTATAAAATGAGATTTTAAGTTTTCATATAAAAAATCGATTTTTTTTAAGAATTATAAGTGATCACAGATTTTTATCCTTTTGGCTCTAGCAGCTCTAGTTTCCTTATAAAATGAGATTTTAAGTTTTCATATAAAAAATCAATTTTTGCTAAGAAATATAAGTGACCACAGATTTTTATCCTTTTGGCTCTAGCGCCTCTAGTTTCCTTATAAAATGAGATTTTAAGTTTTCATATAAAATATCGATTTTTTTTTAAGAAATATAAGTGATCACAGATTTTTATCCTTTTGGCTCTAGCGCCTCTAGTTTCCTTATAAAATGAGATTTTAAGTTTTTATATAAAAAATCAATTTTTGCTAAGAAATATAAGTGATCACAGATTTTTATCCTTTTGGCTCTAGCGCCTCTAGTTTCCTTATAAAATGAGATTTTAAGTTTTCATATAAAAAATCTATTTTTGCTAAGAAATATAAGTGATCACAAATTTTTATCCTTTTGGCTCTAGCGCCTCTAGTTTCCTTATAAAATGAGATTTTAAGTTTTCATATAAAAAATCGATTTTTGTTAAGAAATATAAGATCACAGATTTTTATCCTTTTGGCTCTAGCTCCTCTAGTTTCCTTATAAAATGAGATTTTATGTTTTCATATAAAAAATCGATTTTTTTTAAGAAATATAAGTGATCACAGATTTGTATCCTTTTGCCTCTAGCGCCTCTAGTTTCCTTATAAAATGAGATTTTAAGTTTTCATATAAAAAATCGATTTTTTTTAAGAAATATAAGTGATCACAGATTTGTATCCTTTTGCCTCTAGCGCCTCTAGTTTCCTTATAAAATGAGATTTTAAGTTTTCATATAAAAAATCGATTTTTTTTAAGAAATATAAGTGATCACAGATTTTTATCCTTTTGGCTCTAGCGCCTCTAGTTTCCTTATAAAATGAGATTTTAAGTTTTCATATAAAAAATCAATTTTTTTTAAGAAATATAAGTGATCACAGATTTGTATCCTTTTGCCTCTAGCGCCTCTAGTTTCCTTATAAAATGAGATTTTAAGTTTTCATATAAAAAATCAATTTTTTTTAAGAAATATAAGTGATCACAGATTTGTATCCTTTTGCCTCTAGCGCCTCTAGTTTCCTTATAAAATGAGATTTTAAGTTTTCATATAAAAAATCGATTTTTTTTAAGAAATATAAGTGATCACAGATTTTTATCCTTTTGGCTCTAGCGCCTCTAGTTTCCTTATAAAATAAGATTTTAAGTTTTCATATAAAAAATCAATTTTTTTTAAGAAATATAAGTGATCACAAATTTGTATCCTTTTGGCTCTAGCGCCTCTAGTTTCCTTATAAAATGAGATTTTAAGTTTTTGTATAAAAAATCAATTTTTGCTAAGAAATATAAGTGATCACAGATTTTTATCCTTTTGGCTCTAGCGCCTCTAGTTTTTTTTAAGATTTTTTTTTTTAAGAAATATAAGTGATCACAGATTTTTATCCTTTTGGCTCTAGCGCCTCTAGTTTCCCTATAAAATGAGAATTTAAGTTTTCATATAAAAATCGAATTTTGCTAAGAAATATAAGTTTTCACATAAAAAATCGATTTTTTTTTAAGAAATATAAGTGATCACAGATTTTTATCCTTTTGGCTCTAGCGCCTCTAGTTTCCCTATAAAATGAGAATTTAAGTTTTCATATAAAAATCGAATTTTGCTAAGAAATATAAGTTTTCACATAAAAAATCGATTTTTTTTTAAGAAATATAAGTGATCACAGATTTTTATCCTTTTGGCTCTAGCGCCTCTAGTTTCCCTATAAAATGAGAATTTAAGTTTTCATATAAAAATCGAATTTTGCTAAGAAATATAAGTGATCACAGATTTTTATCCTTTTTGCTCTAGCGCCTCTAGTTTCCTTATAAAATGAGATTTTAAGTTTTTATATAAAAAATCAATTTTTGCTAAGAAATATAAGTGATCACAAATTTTTATCCTTTTGGCTCTAGCGCCTCTAGTTTCCTTATAAAATGAGAATTTAAGTTTTCATATAAAAATCGAATTTTGGCTCTAGTGCCTCTAGTTTCCCTATAAAATGAGAATTTAAGTTTTCATATAAAAATCGAATTTTGCTAAGAAATATAAGTGATCACAGATTTGTATCCTTTTGGCTCTAGCGCCTCTAGTTTCATTATAAAATGAGATTTTAAGTTTTCATATAAAAAATCGATTTTTGTTAGGAAATATAAGTGATCACAGATTTGTATCCTTTTGGCTCTAGCGCCTCTAGTTTTCTTATAACATGAGATTTTAAGTTTTCATATAAAAAATCGATTTTTTTATTGAGAAATATAAGTGATCACAGATTGTTATCCTTTTGGCTCTAGCGCCTCTAGTTTCCCTATAAAATGAGATTTTAAGTTTTCATATAAAAAATCGATTTTTTTATTGAGAAATATAAGTGATCACAGATTGTTATCCTTTTGGCTCTAGCGCCTCTAGTTTCATTATAAAATGAGATTTTAAGTTTTCATATAAAAAATCGAATTTTGCTAAGAAATATAAGTGATCACAGATTTGTATCCTTTTGGCTCTAGCGCCTCTAGTTTCCTTATAAAATGAGATTTTAAGTTTTCATATAAAAAATCGATTTTTTTATTGAGAAATATAAGTGATCACAGATTGTTATCCTTTTGGCTCTAGCGCCTCTAGTTTCCCTATAAAATGAGATTTTAAGTTTTCATATAAAAAATCGATTTTTTTTTTAAGAAATATAAGTGATCACAGATTTTTATCCTTTTGGCTCTAGCGCCTCTAGTTTCCTTATAAAATGAGATTTTAAGTTTTCATATAAAAAATCGAATTTTGCTAAGAAATATAAGTGATCACAGATTTTTATCCTTTTGGCTCTAGCGCCTCTAGTTTCCTTATAAAATGAGATTTTAAGTTTTCATATAAAAAATCGAATTTTGCTAAGAAATATAAGTGATCACAGATTTTTATCCTTTTGGCTCAAGCGCCTCTAGTTTCCTTATAAAATGAGATTTTAAGTTTTCATATAAAAAATCGAATTTTGCTAAGAAATATAAGTGATCACAGATTTTTATCCTTTTGGCTCTAGCGCCTCTAGTTTCCTTATAAAATGAGAATTTAAGTTTTCATATAAAAAATCGATTTTTTTTAAGAAATATAAATGATCACAGATTTTTATCCTTTTGGCTCTAGCGCCTCTAGTTTCCTTATAAAATGAGATTTTAAGTTTTCATATAAAAAATCGATTTTTTTTTTAAGAAATATAAGTGATCACAGATTTGTATACTTTTGGCTCTAGCGCCTCTAGTTTCCCTATAAAATGAGAATTTAAGTTTTCATATAAAAATCGAATTTTGCTAAGAAATATAAGTGATCACAGATTTTTATCCTTTTGGCTCTAGCGCCTCTAGTGTCCTTATAAAATGAGATTTTAAGTTTTCATATAAAAAATCGATTTTTGTTAAGAAATATAAGTGATCACAGATTTTTATCCTTTTGGCTCTAGCGCCTCTAGTTTCCTTATAAAATGAGATTTTAAGTTTTCATATAATAAATCAATTTTTGCTAAGAAATATAAGTGATCACAGATTTTTATTCTTTCGGCCCTAGCGCCTCTAGTTTCCTTATAAAATGAGATTTTAAGTTTTCATATAAAAAATCGAATTTTGCTAAGAAATATAAGAGATCACAGATTTTTATCCTTTTGGCTCTAGCGCCTCTAGTTTCCTTATAAGATGAGATTTTAAGTTTTCATATAAAAAATCAACTGTTTTTAAGAAATATAAGTGCCTCTAGTTTCCTTATAAAATGAGATTTTAAGTTTTCATATAAAAAATCGAATTTTGCTAAGAAATATAAGTGATCACAGATTTTTATCCTTTTGGCTCTAGCGCCTCTAGTTTCCTTATAAAATGAGAATTTAAGTTTTCATATAAAAAATCGATTTTTTTTAAGAAATATAAATGATCACAGATTTTTATCCTTTTGGCTCTAGCGCCTCTAGTTTCCTTATAAAATGAGATTTTAAGTTTTCATATAAAAAATCGATTTTTTTTTTAAGAAATAGAAAAGTGATCACAGATTTGTATACTTTTGGCTCTAGCGCCTCTAGTTTCCCTATAAAATGAGATTTTAAGTTTTCATATAAAAATCGAATTTTGCTAAGAAATATAAGTGATCACAGATTTTTATCCTTTTGGCTCTAGCGCCTCTAGTGTCCTTATAAAATGAGATTTTAAGTTTTCATATAAAAAATCGATTTTTGTTAAGAAATATAAGTGATCACAGATTTTTATCCTTTTGGCTCTAGCGCCTCTAGTTTCCTTATAAAATGAGATTTTAAGTTTTCATATAATAAATCAATTTTTGCTAAGAAATATAAGTGATCACAGATTTTTATTCTTTCGGCTCTAGCGCCTCTAGTTTCCTTATAAAATGAGATTTTAAGTTTTCATATAAAAAATCGAATTTTGCTAAGAAATATAAGAGATCACAGATTTTTATCCTTTTGGCTCTAGCGCCTCTAGTTTCCTTATAAGATGAGATTTTAAGTTTTCATATAAAAAATCAACTGTTTTTAAGAAATATAAGTGATCACAGATTTTTATCCTTTTGGCTCTAGCAGCTCTAGTTTCCTTATAAAATGAGATTTTAAGTTTTCATATAAAAAATCGAATTTTGCTAAGAAATATAAGTGATCACCTATTTTTATCCTTTTGGCTCTAGCAGCTCTAGTTTCCTTATAAAATGAGATTTTAAGTTTTCATATAAAAAATCGAATTTTGCTAAGAAATATAAGTGATCACCTATTTTTATCCTTTTGGTTCTAGCAGCTCTAGTTTCCTTATAAAATGAGATTTTAAGTTTTCATATAAAAAATCGATTTTTTTTAAGAATTATAAGTGATCACAGATTTTTATCCTTTTGGCTCTAGCAGCTCTAGTTTCCTTATAAAATGATATTTTAGGTTTTCATATAAAAAATCAATTTTTGCTAAGAAATATAAGTGATCACAGATTTTTATCCTTTTGGCTCTAGCGCCTCTAGTTTCCTTATAAAATGAGATTTTAAGTTTTCATATAAAAAATCGATTTTTTTTTAAGAAATATAAGTGATCACAGATTTTTATCCTTTTGGCTCTAGCGCCTCTAGTTTCCTTATAAAATGAGATTTTAAGTTTTTATATAAAAAATCAATTTTTGCTAAGAAATATAAGTGATCACAGATTTTTATCCTTTTGGCTCTAGCGCCTCTAGTTTCCTTATAAAATGAGATTTTAAGTTTTCATATAAAAAATCTATTTTTGCTAAGAAATATAAGTGATCACAAATTTTTATCCTTTTGGCTCTAGCGCCTCTAGTTTCCTTATAAAATGAGATTTTAAGTTTTCATATAAAAAATCGATTTTTGTTAAGAAATATAAGATCACAGATTTTTATCCTTTTGGCTCTAGCTCCTCTAGTTTCCTTATAAAATGAGATTTTATGTTTTCATATAAAAAATCGATTTTTGTTAAGAAATATAAGTGATCACAGATTTTTATACTTTTGGCTCTAGCGCCTCTAGTTTCCTTATAAAATGAGATTTTAAGTTTTCATATAAAAAATCGATTTTTGCTAAGAAATGTAAGTGATCACAAATTTGTATCCTTTTGGCTCTAGCGCCTCTAGTTTCCTTATAAAATGAGATTTTAAGTTTTTGTATAAAAAATCAATTTTTGCTAAGAAATATAAGTGATCACAGATTTTTATCCTTTTGGCTCTAGCGCCTCTAGTTTTTTTTAAGATTTTTTTTTTTAAGAAATATAAGTGATCACAGATTTTTATCCTTTTGGCTCTAGCGCCTCTAGTTTCCCTATAAAATGAGAATTTAAGTTTTCATATAAAAATCGAATTTTGCTAAGAAATATAAGTTTTCACATAAAAAATCGATTTTTTTTTAAGAAATATAAGTGATCACAGATTTTTATCCTTTTGGCTCTAGCGCCTCTAGTTTCCCTATAAAATGAGAATTTAAGTTTTCATATAAAAATCGAATTTTGCTAAGAAATATAAGTTTTCACATAAAAAATCGATTTTTTTTTAAGAAATATAAGTGATCACAGATTTTTATCCTTTTGGCTCTAGCGCCTCTAGTTTCCCTATAAAATGAGAATTTAAGTTTTCATATAAAAATCGAATTTTGCTAAGAAATATAAGTGATCACAGATTTTTATCCTTTTTGCTCTAGCGCCTCTAGTTTCCTTATAAAATGAGATTTTAAGTTTTCATATAAAAAATCAATTTTTGCTAAGAAATATAAGTGATCACAAATTTTTATCCTTTTGGCTCTAGCGCCTCTAGTTTCCTTATAAAATGAGAATTTAAGTTTTCATATAAAAATCGAATTTTGGCTCTAGTGCCTCTAGTTTCCCTATAAAATGAGAATTTAAGTTTTCATATAAAAATCGAATTTTGCTAAGAAATATAAGTGATCACAGATTTGTATCCTTTTGGCTCTAGCGCCTCTAGTTTCATTATAAAATGAGATTTTAAGTTTTCATATAAAAAATCGATTTTTGTTAGGAAATATAAGTGATCACAGATTTGTATCCTTTTGGCTCTAGCGCCTCTAGTTTTCTTATAACATGAGATTTTAAGTTTTCATATAAAAAATCGATTTTTTTATTGAGAAATATAAGTGATCACAGATTGTTATCCTTTTGGCTCTAGCGCCTCTAGTTTCCCTATAAAATGAGATTTTAAGTTTTCATATAAAAAATCGATTTTTTTATTGAGAAATATAAGTGATCACAGATTGTTATCCTTTTGGCTCTAGCGCCTCTAGTTTCATTATAAAATGAGATTTTAAGTTTTCATATAAAAAATCGAATTTTGCTAAGAAATATAAGTGATCACAGATTTGTATCCTTTTGGCTCTAGCGCCTCTAGTTTCCTTATAAAATGAGATTTTAAGTTTTCATATAAAAAATCGATTTTTTTATTGAGAAATATAAGTGATCACAGATTGTTATCCTTTTGGCTCTAGCGCCTCTAGTTTCCCTATAAAATGAGATTTTAAGTTTTCATATAAAAAATCGATTTTTTTTTTAAGAAATATAAGTGATCACAGATTTTTATCCTTTTGGCTCTAGCGCCTCTAGTTTCCTTATAAAATGAGATTTTAAGTTTTCATATAAAAAATCGAATTTTGCTAAGAAATATAAGTGATCACAGATTTTTATCCTTTTGGCTCTAGCGCCTCTAGTTTCCTTATAAAATGAGATTTTAAGTTTTCATATAAAAAATCGAATTTTGCTAAGAAATATAAGTGATCACAGATTTTTATCCTTTTGGCTCTAGCGCCTCTAGTTTCCTTATAAAATGAGATTTTAAGTTTTCATATAAAAAATCGAATTTTGCTAAGAAATATAAGTGATCACAGATTTTTATCCTTTTGGCTCTAGCGCCTCTAGTTTCCTTATAAAATGAGAATTTAAGTTTTCATATAAAAAATCGATTTTTTTTAAGAAATATAAATGATCACAGATTTTTATCCTTTTGGCTCTAGCGCCTCTAGTTTCCTTATAAAATGAGATTTTAAGTTTTCATATAAAAAATCGATTTTTTTTTTAAGAAATATAAGTGATCACAGATTTGTATACTTTTGGCTCTAGCGCCTCTAGTTTCCCTATAAAATGAGAATTTAAGTTTTCATATAAAAATCGAATTTTGCTAAGAAATATAAGTGATCACAGATTTTTATCCTTTTGGCTCTAGCGCCTCTAGTGTCCTTATAAAATGAGATTTTAAGTTTTCATATAAAAAATCGATTTTTGTTAAGAAATATAAGTGATCACAGATTTTTATCCTTTTGGCTCTAGCGCCTCTAGTTTCCTTATAAAATGAGATTT
The DNA here is from genome assembly GCA_951394005.1 of Protophormia terraenovae. NCBI lineage: Eukaryota > Metazoa > Arthropoda > Insecta > Diptera > Calliphoridae > Protophormia > Protophormia terraenovae. The sequence goes on from OX596073.1 coordinate 51,336,876, forward strand.
TAAGTTTTCATATAATAAATCAATTTTTGCTAAGAAATATAAGTGATCACAGATTTTTATTCTTTCGGCTCTAGCGCCTCTAGTTTCCTTATAAAATGAGATTTTAAGTTTTCATATAAAAAATCGAATTTTGCTAAGAAATATAAGAGATCACAGATTTTTATCCTTTTGGCTCTAGCGCCTCTAGTTTCCTTATAAGATGAGATTTTAAGTTTTCATATAAAAAATCAACTGTTTTTAAGAAATATAAGTGCCTCTAGTTTCCTTATAAAATGAGATTTTAAGTTTTCATATAAAAAATCGAATTTTGCTAAGAAATATAAGTGATCACAGATTTTTATCCTTTTGGCTCTAGCGCCTCTAGTTTCCTTATAAAATGAGATTTTAAGTTTTCATATAAAAAATCGATTTTTTTTTTAAGAAATAGAAAAGTGATCACAGATTTGTATACTTTTGGCTCTAGCGCCTCTAGTTTCCCTATAAAATGAGATTTTAAGTTTTCATATAAAAATCGAATTTTGCTAAGAAATATAAGTGATCACAGATTTTTATCCTTTTGGCTCTAGCGCCTCTAGTGTCCTTATAAAATGAGATTTTAAGTTTTCATATAAAAAATCGATTTTTGTTAAGAAATATAAGTGATCACAGATTTTTATCCTTTTGGCTCTAGCGCCTCTAGTTTCCTTATAAAATGAGATTTTAAGTTTTCATATAATAAATCAATTTTTGCTAAGAAATATAAGTGATCACAGATTTTTATTCTTTCGGCTCTAGCGCCTCTAGTTTCCTTATAAAATGAGATTTTAAGTTTTCATATAAAAAATCGAATTTTGCTAAGAAATATAAGAGATCACAGATTTTTATCCTTTTGGCTCTAGCGCCTCTAGTTTCCTTATAAGATGAGATTTTAAGTTTTCATATAAAAAATCAACTGTTTTTAAGAAATATAAGTGATCACAGATTTTTATCCTTTTGGCTCTAGCAGCTCTAGTTTCCTTATAAAATGAGATTTTAAGTTTTCATATAAAAAATCGAATTTTGCTAAGAAATATAAGTGATCACCTATTTTTATCCTTTTGGCTCTAGCAGCTCTAGTTTCCTTATAAAATGAGATTTTAAGATTTCATATAAAAAATCGAATTTTGCTAAGAAATATAAGTGATCACAGATTTTTATCCTTTTGGTTCTAGCAGCTCTAGTTTCCTTATAAAATGAGATTTTAAGTTTTCATATAAAAAATCGATTTTTTTTAAGAATTATAAGTGATCACAGATTTTTATCCTTTTGGCTCTAGCAGCTCTAGTTTCCTTATAAAATGATATTTTAGGTTTTCATATAAAAAATCAATTTTTGCTAAGAAATATAAGTGATCACAGATTTTTATCCTTTTGGCTCTAGCGCCTCTAGTTTCCTTATAAAATGAGATTTTAAGTTTTCATATAAAAAATCGATTTTTTTTTAAGAAATATAAGTGATCACAGATTTTTATCCTTTTGGCTCTAGCGCCTCTAGTTTCCTTATAAAATGAGATTTTAAGTTTTTATATAAAAAATCAATTTTTGCTAAGAAATATAAGTGATCACAGATTTTTATCCTTTTGGCTCTAGCGCCTCTAGTTTCCTTATAAAATGAGATTTTAAGTTTTCATATAAAAAATCTATTTTTGCTAAGAAATATAAGTGATCACAAATTTTTATCCTTTTGGCTCTAGCGCCTCTAGTTTCCTTATAAAATGAGATTTTAAGTTTTCATATAAAAAATCGATTTTTGTTAAGAAATATAAGATCACAGATTTTTATCCTTTTGGCTCTAGCTCCTCTAGTTTCCTTATAAAATGAGATTTTATGTTTTCATATAAAAAATCGATTTTTGTTAAGAAATATAAGTGATCACAGATTTTTATCCTTTTGGCTCTAGCGCCTCTAGTTTCCTTATAAAATGAGATTTTAAGTTTTCATATAAAAAATCGATTTTTGCTAAGAAATGTAAGTGATCACAGATTTGTATCCTTTTGCCTCTAGCGCCTCTAGTTTCCTTATAAAATGAGATTTTAAGTTTTCATATAAAAAATCAATCTTTTTTAAGAAATACAAGTGATCACAGATTTTTATCCTTTTGGCTCTAGCGCCTCTAGTTTCCTTACAAAATGAGATTTTAAGTTTTCATATAAAAAATCGATTTTTGTTAAGAAATATAAGTGATCACAGATTTTTATCCTTTTGGCTCTAGCTCCTCTAGTTTCCTTATAAAATGAGATTTTATGTTTTCATATAAAAAATCGATTTTTGTTAAGAAATATAAGTGATCACAGATTTTTATACTTTTGGCTCTAGCGCCTCTAGTTTCCTTATAAAATGAGATTTTAAGTTTTCATATAAAAAATCGATTTTTTTTAAGAAATATAAGTGATCACAGATTTGTATCCTTTTGCCTCTAGCGCCTCTAGTTTCCTTATAAAATGAGATTTTAAGTTTTCATATAAAAAATCAATTTTTTTTAAGAAATATAAGTGATCACAGATTTGTATCCTTTTGCCTCTAGCGCCTCTAGTTTCCTTATAAAATGAGATTTTAAGTTTTCATATAAAAAATCGATTTTTTTTAAGAAATATAAGTGATCACAGATTTTTATCCTTTTGGCTCTAGCGCCTCTAGTTTCCTTATAAAATGAGATTTTAAGTTTTCATATAAAAAATCAATTTTTTTTAAGAAATATAAGTGATCACAAATTTGTATCCTTTTGGCTCTAGCGCCTCTAGTTTCCTTATAAAATGAGATTTTAAGTTTTTGTATAAAAAATCAATTTTTGCTAAGAAATATAAGTGATCACAGATTTTTATCCTTTTGGCTCTAGCGCCTCTAGTTTTTTTTAAAATTTTTTTTTTAAGAAATATAAGTGATCACAGATTTTTATCCTTTTGGCTCTAGCGCCTCTAGTTTCCCTATAAAATGAGAATTTAAGTTTTCATATAAAAATCGAATTTTGCTAAGAAATATAAGTTTTCACATAAAAAATCGATTTTTTTTTAAGAAATATAAGTGATCACAGATTTTTATCCTTTTGGCTCTAGCGCCTCTAGTTTCCCTATAAAATGAGAATTTAAGTTTTCATATAAAAATCGAATTTTGCTAAGAAATATAAGTGATCACAAATTTTTATCCTTTTTGCTCTAGCGCCTCTAGTTTCCTTATAAAATGAGATTTTAAGTTTTCATATAAAAAATCAATTTTTGCTAAGAAATATAAGTGATCACAAATTTTTATCCTTTTGGCTCTAGCGCCTCTAGTTTCCTTATAAAATGAGAATTTAAGTTTTCATATAAAAATCGAATTTTTTTTTAAGAAATATAAGTGATCACAGATTTGTATACTTTTGGCTCTAGTGCCTCTAGTTTCCCTATAAAATGAGAATTTAAGTTTTCATATAAAAATCGAATTTTGCTAAGAAATATAAGTGATCACAGATTTGTATCCTTTTGGCTCTAGCGCCTCTAGTTTTCTTATAACATGAGATTTTAAGTTTTCATATAAAAAATCGATTTTTTTATTGAGAAATATAAGTGATCACAGATTGTTATCCTTTTGGCTCTAGCGCCTCTAGTTTCCCTATAAAATGAGATTTTAAGTTTTCATATAAAAAATCGAATTTTGCTAAGAAATATAAGTGATCACAGATTTGTATCCTTTTGGCTCTAGCGCCTCTAGTTTCCTTATAAAATGAGATTTTAAGTTTTCATATAAAAAATCGATTTTTTTATTGAGAAATATAAGTGATCACAGATTGTTATCCTTTTGGCTCTAGCGCCTCTAGTTTCCCTATAAAATGAGATTTTAAGTTTTCATATAAAAAATCGATTTTTTTTTTAAGAAATATAAGTGATCACAGATTTTTATCCTTTTGGCTCTAGCGCCTCTAGTTTCCTTATAAAATGAGATTTTAAGTTTTCATATAAAAAATCGAATTTTGCTAAGAAATATAAGTGATCACAGATTTTTATCCTTTTGGCTCTAGCGCCTCTAGTTGCCTTATAAAATGAGATTTTAAGTTTTCATATAAAAAATCGATTTTTTTTTTAAGAAATATAAGTGATCACAGATTTTTATCCTTTTGGCTCTAGCGCCTCTAGTTTCCTTATAAAATGAGATTTTAAGTTTTCATATAAAAAATCGATTTTTTTTTAAGAAATATAAGTGATCACAGATTTGTATCCTTTTGGCTCTAGCGCCTCTAGTTTCCCTATAAAATGAGAATTTAAGTTTTCATATAAAAATCGAATTTTGCTAAGAAATATAAGTGATCACAGATTTTTATCCTTTTGGCTCTAGCGTCTCTAGTTTCCCTATAAAATGAGATTTTAAGTTTTCATATAAAAAATCGATTTTTGTTAAGAAATATAAGTGATCACAGATTTTTATCCTTTTGGCTCTAGCGCCTCTAGTTTCCTTATAAAATGAGATTTTAAGTTTTCATATAAAAAATCGATTTTTGTTAAGAAATATAAGTGATCACAGATTTTTATCCTTTTGGCTCTAGCGCCTCTAGTTTCCTTATAAAATGAGAATTTAAGTTTTCATATAAAAATCGAATTTTGCTAAGAAATATAAGTGATCACAGATTTTTATCCTTTTGGCTCTAGCGCCTCTAGTTTCCTTATAAAATGAGATTTTAAGTTTTCATATAAAAAATCGATTTTTTTTTAAGAAATATAAGTGATCACAGATTTGTATCCTTTTGGCTCTAGCGCCTCTAGTTTCCCTATAAAATGAGAATTTAAGTTTTCATATAAAAATCGAATTTTGCTAAGAAATATAAGTGATCACAGATTTTTATCCTTTTGGCTCTAGCGTCTCTAGTTTCCCTATAAAATGAGATTTTAAGTTTTCATATAAAAAATCGATTTTTGTTAAGAAATATAAGTGATCACAGATTTTTATCCTTTTGGCTCTAGCGCCTCTAGTTTCCTTATAAAATGAGATTTTAAGTTCTCATATAAAAAATCAATTTTTGCTAAAAAATATAAGTGATCACAGATTTTTATCCTTTTGGCTCTAGCGCCTCTAGTTTCCTTATAAAATGAGATTTTAAGTTTTCATATAAAAAATCAATTTTTGTTAAGAAATATAAGTGATCACAGATTTTTATCCTTTTGGCTCTAGCGCCTCTAGTTTCCTTATAAAATGAGATTTTAAGTTTTCATATAAAAAATCGAATTTTGCTAAGAAATATAAGTGATCACAGATTTTTATCCTTTTAGCTCTAGCAGCTCTAGTTTCCTTATAAAATGAGATTTTAAGTTTTCATATAAAAAAATCGATTTATTTTAAGAAATACAAGTGATCACAGATTTTTATCCTTTTGGCTCTAGCAGCTCTAGTTTCCTTATAAAATGAGATTTTAAGTTTTCATATAAAAAATCGATTTTTGCTAAGAAATATAAGTGATCACAGATTTTTATTCTTTTGGCTCTAGCGCCTCTAGTTTCCTTATAAAATGAGATTTTAAGTTTTCATATAAAAAATCGATTTTTTTTTAAGAAATATAAGTGATCACAGATTTGTATCCTTTTGGCTCTAGTGCCTCTAGTTTCCTTATAAAATGAGATTTTAAGTTTTCATATAAAAAATCGATTTTTTTTTAAGAAATATAAGTGATCACAGATTTGTATCCTTTTGGCTCTAGCGCCTCTAGTTTCCTTATAAAATGAGATTTTAAGTTTTTATATAAAAAATCAATTTTTGCTAAGAAATATAAGTGATCACAGATTTTTATCCTTTTGGCTCTAGCGCCTCTAGTTTCCTTATAAAATGAGATTTTAAGTTTTCATATAAAAAATCGATTTTTGTTAAGAAATATAAGTGATCACAGATTTTTATCCTTTTGGCTCTAGCGCCTCTAGTTTCCTTATAAAATGAGATTTTAAGTTTTCATATAAAAAATCGATTTTTGTTAAGAAATATAAGTGATCACAGATTTTTATCCTTTTGGCTCTAGCTCCTCTAGTTTCCTTATAAAATGAGATTTTATGTTTTCACATAAAAAATCGATTTTTGTTAAGAAATATAAGTGATCACAGATTTTTATACTTTTGGCTCTAGCGCCTCTAGTTTCCTTATAAAATGAGATTTTAAGTTTTCATATAAAAAATCGATTTTTGCTAAGAAATGTAAGTGATCACAGATTTGTATCCTTTTGCCTCTAGCACCTCTAGTTTCCTTATAAAATGAGATTTTAAGTTTTTGTATAAAAAATCAATTTTTGCTAAGAAATATAAGTGATCACAGATTTTTATCCTTTTGGCTCTAGCGCCTCTAGTTTTTTTTAAGATTTTTTTTTTTAAGAAATATAAGTGATCACAGATTTTTATCCTTTTGGCTCTAGCGCCTCTAGTTTCCCTATAAAATGAGAATTTAAGTTTTCATATAAAAATCGAATTTTGCTAAGAAATATAAGTGATCACAGATTTTTATCCTTTTGGCTCTAGCGCCTCTAGTTTCCCTATAAAATGAGATTTTAAGTTTTCATATAAAAAATCGATTTTTTTTTAAGAAATATAAGTGATCACAGATTTTTATCCTTTTGGCTCTAGCGCCTCTAGTTTCCTTATAAAATGAGATTTTAAGTTTTCATATAAAAAATCGATTTTTTTATTGAGAAATATAAGTGATCACAGATTGTTATCCTTTTGGCTCTAGCGCCTCTAGTTTCCCTATAAAATGAGATTTTAAGTTTTCATATAAAAAATCGATTTTTTTTTAAGAAATATAAGTGATCACAGATTTTTATCCTTTTGGCTCTAGCGCCTCTAGTTTCCCTATAAAATGAGATTTTAAGTTTTCATATAAAAAATCGTTTTTTTTTTAAGAAATATAAGTGATCACAGATTTTTATCCTTTTGGCTCTAGCGCCTCTAGTTTTCTTATAACATGAGAATTTAAGTTTTCATATAAAAAATAGAATTTTGCTAAGAAATATAAGTGATCACAGATTTGTATCCTTTTGGCTCTAGCGCCTCTAGTTTTCTTATAACATGAGATTTTAAGTTTTCATATAAAAAATCGAATTTTGCTAAGAAATATAAGTGATCACAGATTTTTATCCTTTTGGCTCTAGCGCCTCTAGTTTCCTTATAAAATGAGATTTTAAGTTTTCATATAAAAAATCGATTTTTTTTTAAGAAATATAAGTGATCACAGATTTGTATCCTTTTGGCTCTAGCGCCACTAGTTTCCCTATAAAATGAGAATTTAAGTTTTCATATAAAAATCGAATTTTGCTAAGAAATATAAGTGATCACAGATTTTTATCCTTTTGGCTCTAGCGCCTCTAGTTTCCTTATAAAATGAGATTTTAAGTTTTCATATAAAAAATCGATTTTTTTTAAGAAATACAAGTGATCACAGATTTTTATCCTTTTGGCTCTGGCAGCTCTAGTTTCCTTATAAAATAAAATTTTAGGTTTTCATATAAAAAATCGATTTTTTTTAAGAAATATAAGTGGTCACAGATTTTTATCCTTTTGGCTCTAGCGCCTCTAGTTTCCTTATAAAATGAGATTTTAAGTTTTTCATATAAAAAATCGATTTTTGTTAAGAAATATAAGTGATCACAGATTTTTATCCTTTTGGCTCTAGCGCCTCTAGTTTCCTTATAAAATGAGATTTTAAGTTTTCATATAAAAAATCAATTTTTTTTAAGAAATATAAGTGATCACAGATTTTTATCCTTTTGGCTCTAGCGCCTCTAGTTTCCTTATAAAATGAGATTTTAAGTTTTTATATAAAAAATCAATTTTTGCTAAGAAATATAAGTGATCACAGATTTTTATCCTTTTGGCTCTAGCGCCTCTAGTTTCCTTATAAAATGAGATTTTAAGTTTTCATATAAAAAATCGATTTTTTTTTTAAGAAATATAAGTGATCAGAGATTTGTATCCTTTTGGCTCTAGCGCCTCTAGTTTCCCTATAAAATAAGATTTTAAGTTTTCATATAAAAAATCGATTTTTGTTAAGAAATACAAGTGATCACAGATTTTTATCCTTTTGGCTCTAGCGCCTCTAGTTTCCTTATAAAATGAGATTTTAAGTTTTCATATAAAAAATCAATTTTTGCTAAGAAATATAAGTGATCACAAATTTTTATCCTTTTGTCTCTAACGCCTCTAGTTTCCTTATAAAATGAGATTTTAAGTTTTCATATAAAAAATCAATTTTTGCTAAGAAATATAAGTGATCACAGATTTTTATCCTTTTGGCTCTAGCGCCTCTAGTTTCCTTATAAAATGAGATTTTAAGTTTTTCATATAAAAAATCGATTTTTGTTAAGAAATATAATATGATCACAGATTTTAATCCTTTTGGCTCTAGCGCCTCTAGTTTCCTTATAAAATGAGATTTTAAGTTTTCATATAAAAAATCGATTTTTTTTTTAAGAAATATAAGTGATCACAGATTTGTATCCTTTTGGCTCTAGCGCCTCTAGTTTCCCTATAAAATGAGATTTTAAGTTTTCATATAAAAAATCGATTTTTGTTAAGAAATACAAGTGATCACAGATTTTTATCCTTTTGGCTCTAGCGCCTCTAGTTTCCTTATAAAATGAGATTTTAAGTTTTCATATAAAAAATCAATTTTTGCTAAGAAATATAAGTGATCACAAATTTTTATCCTTTTGTCTCTAACGCCTCTAGTTTCCTTATAAAATGAGATTTTAAGTTTTCATATAAAAAATCAATTTTTGCTAAGAAATATAAGTGATCACAGATTTTTATCCTTTTGGCTCTAGCGCCTCTAGTTTCCTTATAAAATGAGATTTTAAGTTTTTCATATAAAAAATCGATTTTTGTTAAGAAATATAATATGATCACAGATTTTAATCCTTTTGGCTCTAGCGCCTCTAGTTTCATTATAAAATGAGATTTTAAGTTTTCATATAAAAAATCGATTTCTTTTAAGAAATATAAGTGATCACAGATTTTTATCCTTTTGGCTCTAGCGCCTCTAGTTTCCTTATAAAATGAGATTTTAAGTTTTTCATATAAAAAATCGATTTTTGTTAAGAAATATAATATGATCACAGATTTTAATCCTTTTGGCTCTAGCGCCTCTAGTTTCATTATAAAATGAGATTTTAAGTTTTCATATAAAAAATCGATTTTTGTTAAGAAATATAAGTGATCACAGATTTTTATCCTTTTGGCTCTAGCGCCTCTAGTTTCCTTATAAAATGAGATTTTAAGTTTTCATATAAAAAATCGATTTTTTTTTAAGAAATATAAGTGATCACAGATTTTTATACTTTTGGCTCTAGCGCCACTAGTTTCCTTATAAAATGAGATTTTAAGTTTTCATATAAAAAATCGATTTTTGCTAAGAAATATAATATGATCACAGATTTTAATCCTTTTGGCTCTAGCGCCTCTAGTTTCCTTATAAAATGAGATTTTAAGTTTTTCATATAAAAAATCGATTTTTGTTAAGAAATATAATATGATCACAGATTTTAATCCTTTTGGCTCTAGCGCCTCTAGTTTCCTTATAAAATGAGATTTTAAGTTTTCATATAAAAAATCGATTTCTTTTAAGAAATATAAGTGATCACAGATTTTTATCCTTTTGGCTCTAGCGCCTCTAGTTTCCTTATAAAATGAGATTTTAAGTTTTTCATATAAAAAATCGATTTTTTTAAAAAATATAAGTGATCACAGATTTTTATACTTTTGGCTCTAGCGCCACTAGTTTCCTTATAAAATGAGATTTTAAGTTTTCTTATAAAAAATCAATTTTTTATTAAGAAATATAAGTGATCACAGATTTGTATCCTTTTGGCTCTAGTGCCTCTAGTTTCCTTATAAAATGAGATTTTAAGTTTTCATATAAAAAATAAATTTTTGTTAAGAAATATAATATGATCACAGATTTTTATCCTTTTGGCTCTAGCAGCTCTAGTTTCCTTATAAAATGAGATTTTAAGTTTTCATATAAAAAATCGATTTTTTTTAAGAAATATAAGTGATCACAGATTTTTATCCTTTTGGCTCTAGCAGCTCTAGTTTCCTTATAATGAGATTTTAAGTTTTCATATAAAAAATCGATTTTTGTTAAGAAATATAATATGATCACAGATTTTAATCCTTTTGGCTCTAGCGCCTCTAGTTTCCTTATAAAATGAGATTTTAAGTTTTCATATAAAAAATCGATTTCTTTTAAGAAATATAAGTGATCACAGATTTTTATCCTTTTGGCTCTAGCGCCTCTAGTTTCCTTATAAAATGAGATTTTAAGTTTTTCATATAAAAAATCGATTTTTGTTAAGAAATATAATATGATCACAGATTTTAATCCTTTTGGCTCTAGCGCCTCTAGTTTCCTTATAAAATGAGATTTTAAGTTTTCATATAAAAAATCGATTTTTTTAAAAAATATAAGTGATCACAGATTTTTATACTTTTGGCTCTAGCGCCACTAGTTTCCTTATAAAATGAGATTTTAAGTTTTCTTATAAAAAATCAATTTTTTATTAAGAAATATAAGTGATCACAGATTTGTATCCTTTTGGCTCTAGTGCCTCTAGTTTCCTTATAAAATGAGATTTTAAGTTTTCATATAAAAAATAAATTTTTGTTAAGAAATATAATATGATCACAGATTTTTATCCTTTTGGCTCTAGCAGCTCTAGTTTCCTTATAAAATGAGATTTTAAGTTTTCATATAAAAAATCGATTTTTTTTAAGAAATATAAGTGATCACAGATTTTTATCCTTTTGGCTCTAGCAGCTCTAGTTTCCTTATAATGAGATTTTAAGTTTTCATATAAAAAATCGATTTTTGTTAAGAAATATAAGTGATCACAGATTTTTATACTTTTGACTCTAGCGCCGCTATTTTCCTTATAAAGTGAGATTTTCAGTTTTCATATAAAAAATCGAATTTTGCTAAGAAATATAAGTGATCACAGATTTTTATCCTTTTGGCTCTAGCGCCTCTAGTTTCATTATAAAATGAGATTTTAAGTTTTCATATAAAAAATCGAATTTTGCTAAGAAATATATGTGATCACAGATTTTTATCCTTTTGGCTCTAGCGCCTCTAGTTTTCTTATAAAATAGATTTTAAATTTTCATATAAAAAATCGATTTTTTTAAGAAATATAAGTGATCACAGATTTTTATCCTTTTGGCTCTAGCAGCTCTAGTTTCCTTATAAAATGAGGTTTTAAGTTTTCATATAAAAATCGATTTTTTTTTAAGAAATATAAGTGATCACAGATTTTAATCCTTTTGGCTCTAGCAGCTCTAGTTTCCTTATAAAATGAGATTTTAAGTTTTCATATAAAAATCGATTTTTTTTAAGAAATATAAGTGATCACAGATTTTAATCCTTTTGGCTCTAGCGCCTCTAGTTTCCTTATAAAATGAGATTTTAAGTTTCCATATAAAAAATCGAATTTTGCTAAGAAATATAAGTGATCACAGATTTTTATCCTTTTGGCTCTAGCGCCTCTAGTTTCCTTATAAAATGAGATTTTAAGTTTTCATATAAAAAATCGATTTTTGTTAAGAAATATAAGTGATCACAGATTTTTATACTTTTGGCTCTAGCGCCACTAGTTTCCTTATAAAATGAGATTTTAAATTTTCATATAAAAAATCGATTTTTTTTTAAGAAATATAAGTGATCACAGATTTTTATCCTTTTGGCTCTAGCAGCTCTAGTTTCCTTATACAATAAGATTTTAAGTTTTCATATAAAAAATCGATTTTTGTTAAGAAATATAAGTGATCACAGATTTTTATACTTTTGACTCTAGAGCCGCTATTTTCCTTATAAAGTGAGATTTTAAGTTTTCATATAAAAAATCGAATTTTGCTAAGAAATGTAAGTGATCACAGATTTGTATCCTTTTGGCTCTAGCGCCTCTAGTTTTCTTATAAAATGAGATTTTAAGTTTTCATATAAAAAAACGATTTTTTTATCCTTTTGGCTCTAGCAGCTCTAGTTTCCTTATAAAATGAGATTTTAAGTTTTCATATAAAAATCGATTTTTTTTTAAGAAATATAAGTGATCACAGATTTTTATCCTTTTGGCTCTAGCACCTCTAGTTTCCTTATAAAATGAGATTTTAAGTTTTCATATAAAAAATCGATTTCTGTTAAGAAATATAAGTGATCACAGATTTTTATCCTTTTGGCTCTAGCACCTCTAGTTTCCTTATAAAATGAGATTTTAAGTTTTCATATAAAAAATCGATTTCTGTTAAGAAATATAAGTGATCACAGATTTTTATCCTTTTGGCTCTAGCACCTCTAGTTTCCTTATAGAATGAGATTTTAAGTTTTCATATAAAAAATCGATTTTTGTTAAGAAATATAAGTGATCACAGATTTTTATCCTTTATGCTCTAGCGCCTCTAGTTTCTTTATAAAATGAGATTTTAAGTTTTGATATAAAAAATCGGTTTTTATTAAGTGATCATAGATTTTTATCCTTTTGGCTCTAGCGCCCTAGTTTCCTTATAAAATGAGATTTTAAGTTTTCATATAAAAAATCGATTTTTGTTAAGAAATATGATAAAACGGAATTCTCTATCATATCTAATCACAATCTATTTTTGGAGCTTCCCTTCTCGCCCTTCCTAAAAAGTAAGGAAGAAAAGACGGCTTTGACGGACGGACTAAAAAAGGACAGATGGAAGACAAACGAGCGCGAATATATTCGGCCCGTCCGAATCTATATACCCACCATCAACTTTTTCAAATTTTACGTTATATGGAAGGGGGCGGTAAAGTGGGCGGTCCACGCCCATTTTTTGTTTCCGGGTTTACATTGGTCCTTGAACTATTTGAATACAATTTCGTTGATTTTCACTTTATATGAGAGGTGGGAGGTAAAGTGAGCTGACCACGCCCATTTTTGATTTCGAAGTTTATATCGACTCCCGAACTAACAAAATTTCGTTGTCGTACGTGCTTTTATTGAAGAAATATCAGCAGAAAAGTATGAAACGGACACCCTGTGCTTCTAGTTTTTAGCCCGATTTTGCCCATTTTCAATACCAAACAAACTTTATAGAAGATAAATATTTGTGCCCTACGTTGCCCCGTTCAAGCTCTATCCTGCTTTCAACAGACAGACACACGGTCATACCGACAGACGGACGGACATAGCTAGATCGACTCAGAATCTATCCAGGATCCAGAAATATATACTTTGTGGGGTCTTAGATGATTCCTTCGACATGTTACACACGGAATGACAAAGTCAATATACCCCCCATATATTTGATGATGGGTATAAAAATTAACAAAATTTATTTTTTACTAAAAAAAAGTGTAGCCTGTTTTCAGGCGATTTATTTTGGTGTGTGGTGGGTGTTGGGTTGTGGTAGGTGGTGGATTAAATATTGGGTGGTGGGTGTTTGTGGTTTTGATGGCAGCGGCGGCGTTTGTTTTTTTTTTTTTTTGCCGCGATGCTCCCAAAACGTCGTGATTTTTGTTTGGGGTTTTTGGTTGAAAAAATATCCACCACCCCCCCCCCTCTCTCTCCCTGCCTCTCCCGTAGAGCGGGGGGGGTAATTTTTTAAATAAATTTTTTACTTTTTATATAAATTAAAAATTCACCACGAAAATGTGTCGTGGTGAGTATAAGAAAAATCACCACGGTGTAGTGAGTATATAGAAACTCATCACACCTAGTTTGGTGAGTTTATTTTGTACTGCTTTATCTTGTGGTTTTAGTTCTTACTATGTTGAAAATATGCACATAGTAAATACATCAACTTTTTACATTTTTTGCATTGCTGTCGACTCCATGAATTTCGGCGGCAAAATTTGCTCCCCACATGGCAACGATATTTGCTGAATTTGATGGATGAAGCTGCGCTGCACTTATGTATGATCATCATATCATCATACAAGTTAACACGAGAGCTTATGAGTCGTGTATGACAACATTAATTAGCCAGGTTTGTGCAACTCATCATACCATTTGATTTACATGTAAATCGTGTATGATGAGTGTATGAAGGCAAGTACAACGTCGTCAATGCTGTGACACAGTCAGCAGAGATTCTGCTGCTTCAGAAAATAGTAAATACAAATGTCAAAAACTTGAAAAACAACATAATTTCAATTGAATTTCTTTTTATAAATTAAATTTAAACAAATTTGGATTTATTTTGTGTGCTATATGGAATTTAAAAAATAGAGTTTATTCTTAAAAAGAATAAACAATAATAAGAATAAAATGAATAATAAAATAAAATCGCTATTGTCAACTATAAACCTTTTATATATATACTTTTTTTTTTTTTTTTTTTATTACAAATTGTTCCGAAATCAATGATTTTTATCTTCAATTTTTCCAGATTTCGAGATGTTTTGTTGCTTCGTTGAACACTTTTCAAGAACCATGATTATGATTCTTTGACTACTAAAAAATAAATAAATTTTTTCAACAACAACAACATATATAAGTGTGTAGCAAAATCTTAAGAGTCTTCCAATTTGTTATCCACTTTAAAAAGGAACGACTCATGTCTTCAAGATTATCATAGAATACATTTCATTTCTCTCTCTCCGGAGTCATTAACAACTTTAGCGTGTTCATCATAAATCGTCGATAGTTATATGAATTATTTTTTCATCCATATTATGGACGCATTCACACAATCTTTTTGTATAACAAAAATTCAACATTAATCTCAAGCCAAGAAGCAACTATATGAAATTACATATACAGTGAAAGATTCCATAGGCGGACAGCGATCGTCACGGTGATTTTGTCCGTTATCAGGAGATGTCCGTCTATAGGATATGGTACATCATATTTTTTTAATAAGAGGTAATTCAGTACCTATGGTATCTTTTTATTTCAACATCCAAGATTGATTGTAATGAATTAGCTTATAGATAAACATATTCTTATTTATGCTTCAGTGTGCTAGTATATCTAGCCATAATTTGTAATAATGGCATTATGTCTTTGACAGGCCAAATAAATCTTAGTTGTATTCCAACTAAGTTACTTAAAAGCGAAACAAACAAACAATATTCTTATTTATACATATGTACCTTTCTTTAGGAAATTTTGTTAGATTTTTGGTTCTAAACTTATCTTCAACATTTCCTCGAGCATCAGTAACATAAAAATTCTTACCCGGAAGCTGGGAACAATCCGCCAGTGCATACGTTTCGTCGTTATTTATACAATATGAGTATTTTTGTATGAAATTTGATTTTAATTTCATATTCTTGTCCTATTCTTGGCTTCTAAATTTTTGCAGCATTCCAGTCTGTAACTTTTTGGAATTTATATGTTCTTAACTCCACATTAGCTAAATAGTCAGAGTACTGAGCTAATCGGTGTGATTTTCTAAAAGATGTGTTTAGAGTTCTTTTCAATATGCTTTCAATTTACTTGGCCATCCAATATCATGTGGACTTTTTTCTTTCTGAACCATGTTTCCTATCGATGGTCGAATTCACATGATACTGTTTAATGACGTTGGAAACAGTGGACATTTAATTCTTTATCCAATTAATTTAATTTGTAGGACCAATTTGAATTTTTTTTTTTTTTTTTGAAAATTTTCGTCACTCATTTTGGTCAGAATTATAACAAATCAAGATGGTTGTCTTCAAGAATAATAACTGACATATTTTCAATGATAAATATTTTGAATTGGAGTAATGAATATGAGTGGAATTGATTTTTATAATTTTTATTTAATATTTAAAATCTTTATTCAGGAATAAATCTTTGTAATATATATTTATTGGCCTAAGAAGGCTTTTTTATATTACTGTGAATTGAAATAAATAAATAAAATAAATAAATAAAAAAAATTTAAAAATTGCTTCGGAAAAAAGTTATGAAGCAAAACGTGTGTTAAGATTTTTTCGATCGCACTCCTTATAAATACATCAATATTGAATATTTAAAAAAATATGAACTAAATACATACTTAAGGGTGTTTTACACTATAATACTTTGTATTAATACCAAAAATATGTTCAAATGTATTATGGTATAAATACCTTCAATACTTTGTATGTTGAAATCCTGAAATTTTTGAAACGTTATTGCATCTCTTAAAGCAAATTTCGAACACCTTTTTGTTTGTAGTTTGATTTTTATTTAGTTTAGTTGATTTTTTCGTTACATTTTCAAATACATATCAAAATGATATGTATTATAGAAAATGAAACTCTGGTATTAATACCAAGTATTACAGTGTAAAACCACCTTTACCCAATTCACAAAGTATATTATTTGAGTTATTGTGTTATATGTTATTTAATATTATGTTTCTATATATTTAAAATGAGGTTCACTTTCAGAAAAGAACAAATGAAAATAAGATATTCCAATTCAAAATTTGAAAATATCATTTTAATTTATGATTTTTTTATTATAATTCAGAAAAGAACATATTAAAATAATATTTCTCTTTTAATTCCAGAATATAACAATTGAAATTTACATTTTTCATATAATTTTCAGAATTGACCAATTGAAAGTGAGACTTTTTATTTAGAATTGAGAAAAGATTACTTGAAAGTTAGGTTTTCCATTTATAATTTTGAAAATAACTTAAATTGGAATTTTTTATTTAAATTTTTGAAAAGAACAATTTATAAGAAGATTTTCCATTTAAAATTCAGAAAAATATTGAAATTTTGAAAAAACTAAATTAAATTCAGAACTTCAACTGAAATAATATATAGAATGAAATTTGCATAAGGAATCATTTTATGTAAAGTAATTAAAACTTTACACTCCAGATGGATTCGATACAATCTCTTAATTTTATTTGCTTAAAGGTTACATAAATTAAGTTGACCTTACATTATTTCATCATTCAATGTCAGTCTTATTCAGTGTTCTTAATTTTAATTAATTTTTCTCAACTGTTCTCTTCTAAATTTCAAAATAAAAAATTTAATTTCATTTGTTCTTTTCTGAATTTAAAATGGAAAATTTTAATATAAATTGATCTTTTCAGAATTTAAAATATAAAAACTTATTTTCAATTGTTCTTTTCTAAATGCTAATTTGATAACTTAATTTTCAATTGATATTTTCCAAATTTTATATAGAAATTGTAATTTCAATTAATCTTTTCTGAAATATTAATGAAATATAAAAATTTCAACAGTTCTTTTGTAAAATTTTAATGAAAAATATCATTTTCAATTTTTATTTTCAAAAATTTAAATGAAAAATCAAAATTTCCAATGATCTTTTCTAAAATTTAAATAGAAAATCTTATTTTCAATTGATTTTTTAAAAAATACCGTTAAAAGTGGTTTAGTTTTTTAAGAAACACAATAAGTTTAAGCATCACTGTTCACATATAATTTTATTATGTTTTTCCTTTTGGCCTGTTTTTCGTTTGCCAAAATATTTATTTTATTTGTTATTTATTTTATTTATTTATATTTTCACAAATTGTTGATTTAAATAAAAATTTTACACACAAATACTTTCTAATTCCAAAAATAAAATTTTTAAACAAATAATAAATGTGAACAAATATAAATTTAATTTATAATATTTTATTTGTAAACTGTTCGACAATTTTTACAAATCCTTTTTAAAAAATTTTCTATGTACTTAAAATAATAAAAATGTCTTTCCTGTGTATGGAAATTTAGTTGTTTTTATTGTGTTAAATAATTAAACAACTCAAATCGAGATGTTTTCTGGCTTTGAAATACATATATGAAAAAACAAGTCAATTTTTTTTTTTTTTTTGGAATAAACATCTGTATTCTGCATTTTTTAATATTATATTTATCATTAAATATAAACTTTAAAATGTAGAAGAACAATTTTTAAACAAGAAATTAAACAAAACGTTTGGATCATTTTGATCTATCTAACAGGAAAAGTTTAACCCGCTAACTTTAGGAATAATCTTTAGTACTTGGCTCGTTCATCAGATATTTTTTGTTAATAAAATAGTAAAAACGCAATGAATTTAAATATACATATCAGTAGACATAGTAAAATATAATTTTCTAAAGTTTAATTTTTTATACGATAAGATAAGAAACAAATCTTAAAGAACTTATTAAACTCAGAATATAAAGAAATCGGAAGCTGTGAAAATGGCAGTATTTTTAAAGAATTTAGTTTGAATATAATCTATAATTTGAATTTTAAGCTAATTTTTATGAACTTTAGTATTTAAAATATGTAGGAATTTTTTGTAGGGAAAATTTTTTGGACGCGTAGGGAAAAATCGTTTTTTTTTTTTCATCAGCCTTAAGTATTTTTAAAAATTTCCACTGACAACACTGCTCCAGCTTGAAATTTTACATATGTAGGGAGAAGATCTGTGTTAAAATCATATATACTCTTTTAATAATTTTAAAAATATAAATAATGTACAAACAAACGGTCTTCCGTTTTGACACTTTAGAAGTACAAAAATGTACGTTATAAATCTTTTGGGAAATACTTATAAATAATGTTCAAACAAACGGTCTTCGGTCCCCTTACATCTGAGGGGACTTGGAACCACATTTGTGAACCAATGTACTCTATAAGACGATGCGAAAACTAGGAAATAAAAAGTTGTTATGTTCAACTCTCAGCCGGCTAACACTGGGCAGAGTTGTCAACTTTTTTGATCCGAAACGCGCAGGTCATTATTTAAAAACGCGCTAAAAGGCGCTAAATTATATTTGAATAAAATTTGATTTTATTATTTAGTTAAATATGTATTTTTTATTAAAATCAAAACAACTTATTTCATATTTGTATATTTGTATTTTAAGTTCCTGTGCAAATATTTAGTGTTTTTATGCAATATTGAACATTAACGTTTTATAAAAATGTAGCGTCCTTTTACATTTTTCAACTTGTTATACAATATTTTATATACATCTCATTTTTATGTTTTACTTCAATTTTAAGTTAAATAATTGATTATTCAATTTATAATTTTCAAACCTAATAAAACATTTTATATAAAATATAAAAACTAATTTTAATATTTAATATTGATACCAAATTGGCGATCCTGCAAATCGAATCATAATCATAATCAAATAGTTAACCAATTACTTGACCAGAACAATAAATTTTATTAAATATAAGTTTATCTAAAAATATAAATATTTAATATTTAAGAATAGAAAAATCAAATCAAAATATAGATGATATTTAGAACAATCTTATCTAAAAATAAATAGAATCACCTTAAACAAGTAAATACCGTTTGGATTCAAGTATCAATCTTAATTAAAAATTGCTGTAAAAAAGAAAATACCAACTGGATTCAAATATTTAAAGAACTGTCAAGAACAACAGTATCCTAATTATCTAATTGCCTTTAATTGAATGAATCTATTTTGGACTTCAAGAATCATTAAATGTTGATAAGTAGTTAATTTCATTAGCACGTAAGATTTTTCAAATTAAATTTATAAGTCATTCAAAGACCACCACACAACAGAATTTTGTAACCTCTCTTAGAAATTTTTTTCTAATATTCTAT
Organism: Protophormia terraenovae; assembly: GCA_951394005.1. Classification (NCBI taxonomy): domain Eukaryota; kingdom Metazoa; phylum Arthropoda; class Insecta; order Diptera; family Calliphoridae; genus Protophormia; species Protophormia terraenovae. The sequence goes on from OX596073.1 coordinate 51,356,380, forward strand.
AATGGTTTTAACAAGATCAGGAAGTGGTAGTAATGATGAAACATTTCATGATGCCACTACATTGCAACATTCTGCTGCAGACAACATAAACCCAACACAAAATAACACACAGAACATCACAACCAATCTAAAACTTCCTCAATTCTGGACATCGTGCCCACAAGCTTGGTTTATACAGATAGAAACTCAGTTTGAACTTTATAATATTGAAAATGACAATTTAAAATACCAATACGTAATCACTGTTTTGTCCCAAGATATTATTTTGAAGATACTTGACATTATTCAAAATCCTCCAGTTGTCAACAAGTATGATACTATTAAAAAAACACTTTGTGAAAGATTTTCTCTAGATGAAGAAGGCAGATTTGAGGAAATTTTTTCAGACACCCAATTGGGAGACAGAAAACCTTCGGAACTTTTTCGAGAGTTAACAAATTTAGCTACACCACTTTCATTTGTTTCTCGTGATTTGATTTTTAAGTTATGGCAAAGAAAATTACCACAAAACATTCAAATCCATCTTACTTCTTCAGGTATACAATCAATTAATGAAGTAGTAATTTTAGCCGACAAAATTTTTCATATGCAAAAAACCAACATATCAGTAGTTAATTCAAATCAATCATTAGAAGGTCACGCAATACAAGATGTTCTTAAATTAACATCTGTTTTAGCTGAAAGCATAAACCAATTATAAAACAAAAGGCAGTTTTAAATCAAAACAAGGAGCGAAACTAGTTCTGACTTTTATTTTTGGATTTTTCTACTCCTTAGGAAATTATCTTAGATAGGGCTCTACTCCTTGATGGGTGATGATCATGGCTTCCCTAGTTTCCTAGAAGACTTGTACAAAGACCACTTTTAGAAATACTCACTTATTGATTCCATTCAACTTTGTTAAGAACATTTTTTCTATTTCTAATATTATTTGATTAACAATTTTCTTTTGCACATTTCCCTCTATAAAACCAATTTAAAATAAGGACTTTCCAACACAAGAACAATCAGTATTTTGATATGTGAAAAAAAATTCACAAAAATTATTTTCATTATAAATTCTTGAAAATTTCTTTAAAAACATGAAACTAATAAATCAAACTTCAAGTGAGTTGGGCTTTTTCTTTCAAAATATATTTGAAACAAGTTAGAATTTTTTTGTAAATATGCCTTATTTTGCAGTCATAGCGCATTCAAATTTTTAAAAGACGTGTATTAGATAGCGGTGTAGCAGAATACATAAAAAAGGGATTTAGAAAAAAAAAATTAAGATACGCCTCTTCTATATTAAGCCAACGATATGTATGTATAATAAAATTATTTAAACATTTGAAAACAAATTAAAAAAATACTTAAAATCTGAATTTTCCCTGTTTTTCATATTTTGCGTACAAAAAAAAAAATAGTTTCTAAAGACAAATATTGTCTTTAAAATCCAGAAAAATGTAGAAAACGTGATTAAAATCTGCAACCAAAACTAACCGAATACAAAACGCGCTAATTCAGCGCCTTTTCAAGAAAAAGCGCTGATGGAAAAAAATGCGACTTTTGGGTTGCTGAAAGGCGCTAAATCTAGCGCGAAATGCGCTGAATTGGCAACACTGACACTGGGTCTCCACGTAATATTTTTATATCATAATATGTAACAGAGAGTGTCAAATCCGCTCTCTGAGAGAATTATCTCACGTGTAGACAAAAATATTAGTATTATAAGAAATATTATGAGAAATTTTTTACACAACTATCTTATAAGATTTATTCTCAAAAAATACACACATACGTAAGTTTGTTTGTGTGTGTGAATGTGTATTTTTAAAAGTACTTAAAAACAATGTTTTTTTGTAAAATTGTTTTATTTTAATGGTTATTCTACATTCAGAAATATATTTTCATTAAAATTGTGCTAAAAAATTTCGAATTTCTTAAATAAAAATTACATGTTTACTCTGTGACTGAATGAAAATAATGAAATATTATGAGATTTATTAGAATACATTTACCCCTTGTAGAAGATGTAACACATAGTTGCCAGATAAATTTGGTGAAAAATCGTCAAATTTGGAGAAAAAAATCGTCAAAATCGTCAAATCAACTATTTGAAATCGTTAAAAAATCGTCAATATGAAAAAATACGTATTTTATATGTTAATGAGCAGTTTTTATGCTTTTTCTGATGAAAAATTAAAATTTTAATTGAAAATATATTCATAAAAATTACATTAATTTTATATTGGTGGCATATTATGAAAATCAAGTACACATTACCTATTAAGTCTTATTATATGTATAGATATTTATGCATACTTATTTAAATATACATATTTTTGGGATTGTTCTTATTGTACTTTTATGAAAGTTTTATAATCTTGTTATATATTTTGCCGTTTCCCCTTTTTTAATCTTACAAAAAATATTTAAGCAATAGTGCTTCACTTCGCTTATAATTTACATTTTTTTATTTTGTAGCCATTATTTCATTAAATAATATATTTTTTTTAATAAATTCTTTCCAATACGCTACCGTAATTTTCGCAATTCAAAGTTTGTCACTATTGTTTATACGCGTTATACCAAGTTCGCCTTAAATAAAAACTTGTATTTCAAAAAATGGTCAATAATAGAATCGCGTTATAAAGAAATTTCGTAAATGAAGTATCGCATAAATCGAGGGTTACTTGTATGTAATTTTGCATGACTTTCGAACCAAAATACGTTATTTATCTTACCTTGTTATAAAAAACACATAGGCTCCTTTGTGAACCTATCTACAATATATACAAAATTTAATTTGGAATGAATTCATCAAAAATGTCTTTGGATTCTTACTTCGACTATTTAAGTATTTAGGCCATTTGTAGGGTTTATTCGCCATTTCGTAATAAAATAATATTATATTGGTTCTCATAAATCCTTCCTAATAAATGAACCATTTACATTACCAAATTTAAGATTTTTATTTATATTGTTAATATTTTTGTACCAACTAATCAACTTTTAATGAACAATATATAAAAAATTTTAAAAATGGTTCTGAATTTTCTTTTAGAAAAAATCGTCAAATTAGGGGTAAAAATCGTCAAATCGTCAACAGGCCATTTTTAGACCCAAAAATCGTCAAAATGACGATAAATCGTCAAATCTGGCAACAGTGATGTAACATAATATTAGCAAAATCTTTACTCTCTTCTGCCGGCGTTATCTTACATATTATATCAACGTGGAGACGGTATGTAACAGCCGACTTTGAGCCGCCGCCAACAATTTTTAGCAAAGCCGCCGCCGCCGTTAAAATCGTTCGGCGCAGGTCTCTGGTTTAGTTTTATTATAAAAGCGATTTACTAAACACCTAGTTTTAAGTGGTATACATACATCGGATACAGAGGAGCTAATAATAAAGGAGATCTTCTTAGAGTGCAAAATATTTTTCTTATAAAACAGATATTTCACATTCAAAACACATTCAACATGAGCGGCAACAAATCATACTTTGAAGAACCTGGAGATGATGGTGGCAAATTGGCCAAAAAAGCTAAGGATTCACCCTTTATGGTAGTGGGTAAGTGTAATTTTCTTATTACTTCATTAGTTGTTGCCAAGTTAAATTGAATAAATAAGATAGGAAACTCGACAAAACGCGTACACGCTTCCCTAATTGTTGTGCAAAAAAGAAAAAGCAACCACAAACAAAAAAAAACTTTTTTGCAGAGACGGAAAAAAACTTGTGACATCACACAAATTTCAATACATGTGTTCTGCTCAATGTATTATTTCTCATGACAAATCTCTTACGGGGGATTTTTGTTAGTGTAATAGCAACAAAAAATGCCAAAGCATATGTTTAAGAAAAAATGTTACAAAAACTTGTGATGAGGTTAAACAACTTTTCATGATCACGACCTTCACACAAAGTGTACCACAAAGCAGTCCCTGTCTCGAAAATTTATTTGATTTAATCAAAAATAATTTGAGTTTTTGTGAAAATTGTATTTACTATATATTATTATTATTAACACATTGTTATCTAACTTAATGACCATTTTCGAATATACTTCTCTCAGGCTTTTCATTTACTCTTATTTTCAATGTTATTTATTATGAAATCAGTTAAATTTGAAGTATATATTTTAACAACGAAAAGTACATATTAAAAAAAATCGCACACACATACACAGCAACAAAACTAATATGTATGATGTAACCTTTGTTTCTATTGCGTTCAAAAATTTATTAAGAAAAAATATTTAATTATAATGTTTATTTAATTGTTCTCTATATAAAAAGAGAATTTTGTTAATTTATTACAAACAAAAAAACAAATTCACTGTTTAATTTAGGATATATGCATTTTATGTATAAAGTTTAACATGTAGATAGATACAAAGATATTGATTGATAAAATCGCCAAGTTAATTCCTTCTTAATGCAATTTCCCTTATATTCTGTAGACTTCGTTACCATTAAATAAAATAAATGCTAATTTTTTTATTATACCCTACACCACCATAGGTGGTTGGGATATTATGTGTTTGTGCAAATATTGCAACACAGACAATCTCCACCTTAAAGTTTAACCATGTCCGTCCGTCTGGTCGGCTGGCTGACTGTCCACGTAAAGCTTGTGCGCAAAGTACAGGTCGCAATTTTGAAGATAATTTGATGAAATTTGGTACATATGTTTTTTTTTTTTTTTTTTTTTTTTTGCACAAGGACGGAGTTAATTGAATTTGGTCATGATCGGTGCATTATTTCACCTGTCCCCATAAATCCCATAAAAATGTTAGTATCAGCTTAATATTCGACACAAATAAATTGTTTATAAGTATAAATGACAGTGCAAAATTTTATAAAGATCGGTTCATAATTTATTTATTTATTTCAATTAAATGTCTTTTTCATAAAGCATACAAAAAGAAATTAACTTTTATATCTACATATATTTCGTAAAAGGTTTTTTTCTGTGTATGTATTATGTAGTTGAAATGAACCATTAATTTATATTTTCTATTTAGTTTTTAAGCTTTTAATAGTTTCTTTAAATTACTGACTAATAGGACCTCATGAGCTTTTTTTTATACCAAAAACATGTTTAATGGAAATTTTTTAATAGTTTTTTTAAGAAAGAATAACAACAAACGAAGGTCGCTTGTCATAACAAAAATAAAATGAAACTCGTGGGAAAGTATTAGTAAATAGTAAATAAGTAAAATTTGTTTTTGTTGTTTAGTTAATAAATTCTTTTAAGATTAAAGAATATTGTATATGTATTTGTTTATTATGTATATATGTGGTCATAAAAAATTATTGGCAGACGAAAGGGTTTTTTTTAATAATTTCAGTTAATTTAAAATAGTTTTAAAAAGATATACATATATTAAATAATAAAATTTCTCTTGGAATCTTCTTTCTTCATTAAATTTCGTGGTAATAAAATGTTCGCCTTTTGTTCGTGATAATTGTGAAATAAAATTTTAAGTATTTAAGGTATGCTGATCCTTGCACAAAGAGAAAGTTATTATATTGGTATAAAATTGTTTCAAACAATTTAAATTTATTATCGGAACACATATTGAACATATAAAACAATTACCTCTACCACGAAAGAGTTGACAATACAGTTTCTTAACTCATAAAAAATATAAAAGAGCTCATACAATTTTAAGTATTTAAGGTATGCCGATCCTTGCACAAAGAGAAAGTTATTATATTGGTAGATTTATTTAAAGTAGAAATTTTTTCTATACGCATTTTGTTCCTTTTCTGAAAATGAAACTTGTATAAAATTGTTTCAAACAATTTAAATTTATTATCGGAACACATATTGAACATATAAAACAATTACCTCTACCACGAAAGAGTTGACAATACAGTTTCTTAACTCATAAAAAATATAAAGAGCTCATACAATCAATGAATAAAATCTATGAATACTTCTGTCGTTAACTAAACCACAATATTTTTTGTGTTTATTTTATCGACAAAAACATGTTTAACATACAAAAGCAGTAAGTATACATGTGCACAGTTTACAAATAATTAACATATTCTTTTTTATTTTTACTCCTATTTAACACTGGGTCTCCACGTAATATTTTTATATCATAATATGTAACAGAGAGTGTCAAATCCGCTCTCTGAGAGAATTATCTCACGTGTAGACTAAAATATTAGTATTATAAGAAATATTATGAGACTGTTGTGATAAGATTTTTCTACACAACTATCTTATAAGATTTACTCTCAAAAAAATACACATATACGAAAGTTTGTTTGTGTGTGTGAATGTGTATTTTTAAAAGTACTTAGACACGATGTTTTTAGTAAAATTATTTTATTTTAATGGTTATTCTACATTTAGAAACATATTTTCATTAAAATTGTGCTAAAAAATTTCGAATTTCTTAAATAAAAAGTACATGTTTACTCTGTGACTGAATGAAAATAATGAAATATTATGAGATTTATTAGGATACATTTACCCCTTCTTTACATTCCGTCTCCACGTTGATATAATATGTAAGATAACGCCGGCAGAAGAGAGTAAACATTTTGTTAATATTATGTTAAATCTTAAACAAGGGGTAAATGTATTCTAATAAATCTCATAATATTTCATTATTTTCATTCAGTCAAAGAGTAAACATGTACTTTTTATTTAATAAATCCGAAATTTTTTAGCACAATTTTAATGAAAATAAATTTCTGAATGTAGAATAACCATTAAAATAAAACAATTTTACAAAAAAAAACATTGTTTTTAAGTACTTTTAAAAATACACATTCACACACACAAACAAACTTTCGTATGTGTGTATTTTTTGATAGTAAATCTTATAAGATAGTTGTCTAGAAAAATCTTATCACAACAGTCTCATAATATTTCTTATAATACTAATATTTTAGTCTACACGTGAGATAATTCTCTCAGAGAGCGGATTTGACACTCTCTGTTACATATTATGATATAAAAATATTACGTGGAGACGCAGTGTTAAGATTTAACATAATATAAACATAATGTTTACTCTCTTCTGCCGGCGTTATCTTACATATTATATCAACGTGGAGATAGTATGTAAGTCTTCTGCTTATTTTAACAGAGATGCCACACGAAAACAAAAGTTGTCTACTGTTGTTTAAATGTACATGGTGAATCATATAATCGTTATTACAAACAACAAAAGGCATCGATATATTTGTCGATTGTCGAATCGTTAAAAGTTACTGAATTGCACTACTGGTCATGAGTTCCAGATAGCAAATGTTATGGAAAATGTATCAGATTAATATCGTGTAAAAAACGAAATTGCCGAATCGATTTTTAGTCTGTAAAGACATTTGTACATGCGGAAAAAAACAGTTTTAATAGAGAAATTTATGCAAATGACGGAAGTCAGAAAAGATTCCATCCAAACATTAGGAAACACAACGAATTCTATATATTTATTTTTTCTCGTTATTACAACAAAAAAGATACTATGTGCTATCAAACTGTCCTTAACCGTGTCCATTTCAAATGTATTGGGTCATAGTAAAAAATTACTAAAAAATAAAACAGAATTCAAAAACCTACAAAAAAGTAACCAAAAACGAGAGAGAAACTATAGTCGGTCAAGACGGACCATATGATACCCTATACCATTGTGTATGAGCCAAAAATTAAACATGTGGACAATTGTAGGCCAACACTTTTACTAAATGTAAAATAAAATATACAAATACAGAATAATGCATTGACACAAACATATATTTAATTTTATGCCCTTTAAGGTGATTCCCTGAAGTGGGTTCATATAGGAGCTATGGTAAATTATGTACCGATTCTCATAAAATTTGGCAATGTTGTTTTTACTTATATAAAACTTATTTGTGTCGAATATTAACTTGATTTGGCACTAAGATTAACATTTATACAAAAATTCTTTGTGCCGAATTTCATTAAAATACTGCCATATTTAAGGCACTTATGTTCGTGCCAAATTTCATCAAGATATCTTTAAAATTGCGACCTGTACTTTGTCCACAAGGTTTACATGGACAGACAGCCAGACGGACGGACATCGTTAAATCAACTCAGAAAGTGATTCTGAGTCGAACGGTATACTTTAAGGTAGGGGTCCGATAATTTTTTCTATGCGTTACAAACATCAGCACAAACGCTTAGGGTATAACAATATAAATATATGTGTTATGGAGGTTATTCCATGATATAAAGAAAAGAAGGTAGTTTCAATCAAGTTTTTGTTTACAAAAATAAGGATTTTTGAAGTTTTATTTTTGTAAACATTTTAAACAAACCTTACCAGATTTCTAAATTCAGTGTAAAATTAAATGAGATTTTTTAATAAAAATGCGTAATTTTATGTTATTATGTTCTTACGAGCATACTTTATAATTATACTATGAGTCAAATTATTAAAAAAAAAACAAATTTTAGTCTTCCAATTTTAAGAATAGTCAAAAATATATCTAAAAAATTAATGTTTTTGTGGTGCAAACAAGAAAATATATACATTAGCTTAAATTTTTCGAAAGATTTCAATCCATACAATAAAGAAAATGCTAAGAAATAACTTGTTGCAATTTCTGTACAGAGCCGCCATCGGAAATAATTTTATTTTTCGTGTGGTGAAAGGGCAAATAAGAGTGTCGGTTTTAAAAAATTCCGCACACATTTTGATAATTTTTTTTATTTTAAAGGTGTTGTGTTTTCTTGCCAATTTACAACTGATCTCTAGGGCACCACAATAAATATTGATTCAACAGAAAATCCTGTTCACTCTCATATTGCTCTTATTAAAATGAAAAGTTTCAGCAACGAAATGGACACCTACGCTAATTGGACGACGACTCACTTTAGATTTCTTGGATCCTGAAAATATATAATAATTGATATACATGTTCTTTTTTAAGATTTAAATTTAACATTGGAAACATTTCCAAATGCTTTCTCATACTCGTGAAACACATTTAGTGTATTACAAATAGTCATCATACAAATTCTTGTACTACACATTGGGGCACCGGTTTCTATTTGTAATTCAGTTATGGCAAACCATAGAGCTTTGGCTTTGCGATTACATGCGTATCTTCTTCCATACTTAGTAAATGTTTTTTTAAATTTTATTTTTTTACAAAATAAAATAATTTATGAATTAAAAATTAATAATAAATATAAATTTGTTTGTGAAAAAGTCAAATTTAATTTAAATATGTTAGCATTATTTTCAAAGGTTGTCATAATCCTTAAGCATGTCAGAAAGTGATATTAAATTAATACAAACTGAATGTTATTCCATAAAATATTAAATAATTTAAAATTATTTTTTTCTTTTAAAATTAAAACTTAAATACTAATATTTTGTTTAATAACAATTTACAAAACAGAATACTCGATACAAAGAAGAAGTCTATGCTCACGACCAACAAAAAGTTTCACACGAGTTACAAGTTAAAATTTTAAATGAAGATCCTACAGATCCTCAAATATGGGAACTCTGATATAAAAAGTTTTAATTACATATAGTTAGAGAATTTTTTGCATTGTAAAATTAAAATTTTATTATTTTTTTTTTTTAATATCTTCATCACTTTTTATTTTCTAAATAGAAGTTTTCTTTCTTTATTTGACCCATTTTAAATAATTTGAACAAACAAAATACATTTTTGGAAACCTTAATATGCTCTGAAATTATTCTAATAAAATATTATCACATATTTTTCTTAAATAACATAAAATCTAAATAAAACCAATTCAAATATAATAAGAATATAATTGTATAATTAATGTGCATTTTGATTTCAATTACTTTCTTTGAATGTTTTTTTTTTTACAGTATTAAATAAAATTAATAACTCAAGGTGACACAGATTATTTCAATTTAAAAAGTTATAATCGTTTTGAAATCTCCAGACATTATTTGAATTATGTCACATGTATAGCATCTATTGCATGATCATTTTAATTTAATAAAAAATATATTTTAAGAGAATTTTTTTTATGCAAAATTAACAAAGACCAAAAAATAAATTTAATGTGGTGTAATTATTAAAATCTTTTCAAAAATAATTTATGAAAATTAATTTAGCGAAAATAGACAAATATTTATTGGATAAATTTCGAAAATGCTTATTGTTTCAACACGCCCACTTAAAATTAAATTCACGAAATACGCAAAAACTTGACACGTGTTTAGTTACTATTCTATTTATTTATCTGTTAATTTAAACGAACAAACAAAAAAAATTGCAAATCAAATTTTAAAAATTTATGTGTAAGTACTTTCGTGAGAGAAATATAAATTAGATATTTGATACATGCAAACAATAAATTATTATTTCATATATTGCTGCATAGTTCCATCATGTTATCCAAATTGATTAAAAGTTTGTTGCTGAAAAAAATAAAATAAACAAGTATAAAAGAAGACAAACAACATTTTTATTTAATCAATTTTAAGTGTTTCCCTCTTTATTCTTCACTATACATAACTTTTTTAGAAACATTTTTTGTTGTCCAATGAGTGATATTTTTTATTAAAAGTATATAAAAAATATGTATATACATATTTATTTAATTTTCTGTTTAGGGAATTAACAGTCACAAAAATTAGTCCTTATAAAACTCAGGTTTTGTTAAAAACACATGAATCTATATTTTGTTAATTTTGCTGTGTCATTGTTGAAATCAGCATAAATACCTATGAGACTTTTTCATCTACACTTGTAGGTTTTATATAACAAAGTAATAAAATTTTCAGCAAATACATGCAAAAAAAAAACTAGTTAATCTTAAAGAAAAAATAAAGAAAATTAATTTGAACATATACATACATATATATTTTTTTAATTAAATACACGCAGAGATTTTTTAAATATATATTTCAACATCTAATCACTTTTAATTATTTTAAAAAATCAAGCAAAGGTTTCAATCAGCCATCAAATTAATATGAAATCATCACTATAGTGAAATACGTACTATACTTATTTGTTTTATATCTTTCATTCATTAATTTCTTTCTTCGACCACAAAACTGAATCATTTTCAAAACTTTCCATTAATTATTAATTATATGGCTATTAAATCTACACACGAGCGCCTCATGTTAGCAAAAAATATTCAAAAAATATGTACCTATTATAAATTCCAAACTCATCCATCTATCTATTGTTTAGTATTAACATGAATTCTTTTAATCAAAAGACAAAATAATAATTATTTTGTCTTTATCAATATTTTAAAATAATATAGATTATGTAATCAATAGATTTTTAATTTTTGTTATATATAGTATGTGACAAGTTAGTAGCAATTATTTGCTTTTAATAATGTATTTATTTTTTAATCTAAATTTTTTCCTATTGATCAAATATTTATAATTGAAATAATATCTATGAAGTTGTTTTATTTGTCTTTTAAATCTAAACATTAGATAGAAACTACAATATTTTAGATTAAACAACTTTTCAGTATGTGTAGCAAATTTTAACAGAGAAGATAAAAAAATATTTTAATATATTTTTTTGTTATGAGTCAACTAATTTCCGCAAACAAACAATTTAGCAGTTATTTTTTATTTAGTCTAAACAAAAATGTGTATATTTGTTTTCGCAATTATCTTTGCCTTATTTAAACATTTTAATTTAAAAGTATTTATACTTTATTTAGATTTTTAAGCTGTAAGGTTATACCCCTTTCACATTCCAGCTGGTCTGAATGCAATTTATTGGATGGTCAATAATTACACACATATATAGTCAAATATTAGAAACCAATTAACATTTTTTTTTGTGAGAGTTTTTTATTGCTATTAAATAAAAAAATAATTTAATACATCTAGTTTAAAAATATGTATTGAAAACGTATTGAACAATAATTTTTATTAAAATTTATTATCACTTTTGCTGACAGATTTAGGAAATATGTATACTTGAGGTCTACTATTAATTACATATTATTATATAAAATATTTATTCTTCAAAAATGTACTTTTTTGTGAACTTCAAAATTTTGTTCTAATCTGCAAAATATAAAATGAAAAAATATTGAAAAAGTTAAACTTCATTCACTTCATATTTTTAATCTTAAATACATATTTAAGAATTTTAATTTCTATATATTTTTGGAATATGGAGAAACATTATTTTTTCCAATCATAATCTTAATATAATATTTACAAAATTCGTATTTTTAAATAAAAAAAAGAGCACATTAAAAAACTTGTTATAATAAGCCAATATTGTCATTTTTTAATTACAGGTTTGGCTGGCTTCCTTGCCGCTGCTGGTATTGGTGCTTACAAATACAGACATCGTGGTAATATGAGCACAAGTGTATTTTTAATGCAATTACGTGTTGCTGCCCAAGGAACAGTTGTTGGTTGCCTAACAGTGGGTTTGGCTTATACCATGTACCAACATTACTTCAACAAAGATGGAAAAGAAGAGTAATGATCCCCTTTTAAATATTAAAACTAAAATTAGTACAATTGTAAAGCTATAATAAAATTTAAGAATTTATATTTTTTGATCCTTACGATCATATATACATATATATTTTTTTAATAACTATAATTTCTTTAACTTTATTTCCCTTTTTTATGTTTATTTATGGTTTTATTTTATTTTTTGTTTTCTTTTTATTTTTTTATTTCTAGTAACAAATTGTCAAACTAAAATTGATGTTTACTACCTAGGTTCATGAATAATTAACAAAAAAACATTAAGAAAGGCAATTTTTCAACAAACCAATCAATCAATCGATCTTTTAAACGAGACTCATAATTTTTTTCTTTAAACTTGGAAAGCAAAAAAAATGCTGATCCATACTACAAACACAAAAGCTTAATTAACAAATCATCTATAGAATAGGATAAATCCACCATCTATATAAAAAATTAAACGATATTGTATTTGTAAACCCAATAAAACACGTTACTCATGTTAAATAATGTCCTATTGCCTGTGATAATGAACTTATAAACCTGGCTAAATAATTACTAATAATAAAACAAATATGTCTAATATCCATGCAAATAAAAATAAATTGTAATTGTATGTTAGTTGTATATGCATATATGTATGTTTTAACGCAAATATGATTTTTGTGTATATAAACCTTACATATTTATTATTATTATTTATATAAAATAGTTAATATCTTCATTTATTTAATTTTATTTATAAAACAAAACAATTATAAAAATACCACAACACAAACTGTATTTTACAAATTGAATTTGGTAACAAAAAAAATAATAAAATAAATTATAAAAAAAGATTAATACCTATTTTAAGTTTTATTTATTGAATCGATGGAATTTATTTTTAGAAGAGTTTTAGATTTTCGAGGAATTAAATTTTTGGACTTCAGAAACAATTTTTAGTAATTTAAAATTATAATAAGTAATACATTTTTTACTAAACTTAATGCTGTTCAAAAGCTTAAAGTTTTTCAATCTACTGTTTAGTGTTGGGGACAAGTCTAAATTTATACAAAGTTGCCTCTAGGTAGGTAGAGAAGGGTTACACAAGTACTCAGATGAGTACCTGTATATTCCACTCGGAGCCCTAGAGGTTCATTTCGTAGAAGTAGTGACAGAAGTATTAAGAGAGAAGGGGAAAGATGAGACCAAGAAAAGAAAAAGAGATATGAAAAAATTTGGATAGCAAAGAAAGATCTGCCGCCCTAGCGCGTTCGCTCTAAGTCAACGGTATTCCCTTAGCCTATTCCTAGATCGTTGTAGACATGGACAGTGACATATTATATGCTCCACTGCCTCTATTTCCTTATTATCTTCGCACATTCTGCAAAGACCGGAGGAACCTATTTCCAAATTGCATGTAATTTTCCCTATTTGGCAATGACCTTTCAAAATACCTATCATGGTTTTCAGGTTTCCCCTTTTCATGCCTAATAGTAGATTTGTATCTACCATATCAAGTTTCGGCCATAGGACCCTTGATATTTTGCAGTCCGTTCTGCTATTTAATGCATGATTGGTTCTGTCCCGAATCCACTCTCTAATTAACCTGAAGTAAAAGCCTAGAGGTGGTTTCACAGCACTTGCACTTTCAGCTCCATCCAAAGCCGAACCTTTCCTCGCTAATTCATCAGCTATTTATTGCTAGCTATCTCGCAATGACCCGGTACCCAGCAGAGTATAATATGATGATCGCTCATCAATCTACTAAGAGCCTTCCTACAGTTGCTAACTAGCCTAGAATTGACAAAATGTCCATTCAGGGCCTTTAGCGCCGCCTGGCTATCTACATACAGAGTTACTTCTGTATTCTTTTCAATGTTCCTGCTATGCTATCAATTCCGTGGCCTTAAGAATACCTAGAATTTCTGCCTGGAACACGCTACAACTATCGGAGAGCCTATACGATTCCCTGACGTTCTCCTCAAGAAGATAAATATATGCACCGGTGCCTATCTCCATTTTGGATCCATCAGTGAATACCGATACTCCACTAAATAGTTTCTCCATGGTGCCTATTTGGGATAATGAGTGTAGGAGTTTCCATGAAATCAATATCAGTGCACGTGTAATCCGAGGACCCCGAGGAGGCTAGAGCGTGGCCACTGAGTCTGATTGCCTCTACATGCTTTACTAAATTGTAGTCTTTAAAAAACATCGATTGTTGTAAGAAATTGAAAAAATTGAAATATATTTAGGAATTTTTAAAAATTACTATTATTGGACATAATTTAAAATCTTGACCTATTAATATAATTCAAGTAAGGGCGCTATATTCGTCTAGGCCAAATTGTACTTTAGTCTACTCTTATATCAAAAATTCGAAAAATTGGTATTCAACCTAATCCGAAACTTCTTAATATGTACTAGTATTCGAGGCCAACAAAACCTATTAAATTATAAAATAAATGTTTTTAAGGAATAGGTTTTTAATGCACTAAATATTAAATTTACTTAAGTGCTTACGCGTCTTAAGCAATGTGTGAATTTTTTGGCCTAATTCTAAACAGAATATTCGGTCGGAATCCAATAGTATTTCTCCAAAATTGTCTCTTTGAAGTCAATTATCTTATAAAGAAAAGGGGGTTTTACACTACGATACTTTGTATTAATACCAAAAATATTTTCAAATGTATTATGGTGTAAATATCTTCAAAAATCTTGAAATTTTTTAAGCGTAATTGCACCTCTTTCGGAACACTTTTTTATTTGTATTCAATTCTGTTAAATTTTTCGTTATTAATTAAAAAAAAATATATATATTTCGATAAAGAAAATTAAAAATGTGACATTTATTAATACTTTTTTTTTTAAGCTGTAATAAATTGAAATGGAATGCATGGGGCATAGAATAGAACTAGAAGTTTATGTGAGAGCCACCCTATACTAAATTTACTAATTATTTTGAAAACACAAAAACAAAATATACAACAAAATATTGTTCCCCAACCCAGAGATACATTTTTTGGTATTAATACAAAGTATAATAATGTAAAACTCCCTTAATTATTACAGTTATAGCATGAAAGTATTTATTTCCTTGAAAATATCGAATATTTTAAAGTGTGGATATTTTTAAAAATACCTACGGTTGACGGAAAAATCCGATTTTCTTCCCTACGTGTCCAAAAAATTTTTCCTACAAAAAAATTCCTACACTTACCAAAATGAGCAAAAATGTCTAAAAATTAACAATATAAATTATATTAAAACAAAAGGTATGTTCAGACTAGTCAAATATTTGACCAAAATGACGTAACAACTATATAAAATATTTTCTAACTTCTCCATTTTAGTGGGAAAATATTTTTTACTTATCATTAATCATAGCTACCATTTTACCGAATCTTGTTTGACGCTCTTTTCTCTTACAAAACATTTGCTAGATCAAACAACGGCAAACAATTTTTTTGTAAAACTAGTGGTTACGCAAATTTGATCAAATATTTGACAAATGTGAACATAGCTTAATTCTTTTAAAATACTACCATTCTGTAATTGAAACAAATATTTTCGTATAAAATTACTAACTAGACGTATTCGAATATTTAACTAAAGAAAATTATATATTAATTTAAGGTACTTTCAGACGTAAAATATTACGTATTTCATCAGTATGTCAAAAAATCGGATAGAAAATTCATGAAGTAGTTTAGACTATAATATTATCTTTGAATTTAATCCAAAATGTTGATTTATATTTCTTTTATAATTTTTTTATTTTTTGTTTATGAAAAAATGTAACTGAAAATCAAAAGTTTTGAACAATTTCAAAAAATTTAAAATACTGTTGGTATTTCGAAAAAAATCATAAGTATTTTTTCATAATCAAACAATTTGTATTCATACAAAAAGTAAATATTTAGATTTTCGTTTTTGTACCGACCGGCTTATTAAAAATGTGTTAACATCTGTATGGGCTACCAGACTGAGCAAGAACTCCACCCCATCCGGCGAGTTATAGCCCGGCTTCCGCCAGATACCAGCGCCGCTCAGTCTGGTAGCCCAAACAGATGTTAACACATTTTTAATAAGCCGGTCGGTATACAAAATGGCGCCCAACGTGAGGCCCAACGTGGGGCCCATTTTATGTTCATATATATTATTTATTTTTTTTTTTTTTTTTGGTTGGGTCATCAGATGCGGCAAGTGGCAAGAGAGAAAACAAAAGAAATTCAGTGTTTAAAGATTGATTAAACAAAAATTTTGCAAAAAGAAAATAACTTTATTCATATGTAAAAAAAAAAAAAAAAATAATATATATGAACATAAAATTTAAAACTAAAATAAATAAAATAAAGAAATTATGCAAAAAAAAAATGTGAAAACTTAAAAGCTATTTGCAGTGAGACAATAAAATCAAATTAAAAACTTAAAAACTAAACTAAAAAGAATAAAAATTTGAAAACTAGATTAAAAAGGTAAAATATAATAAAACCTTAAAGTATTTAAAATAAAAGAAGAAAACAAAAAGTGCTAAAACTTAAAAGTAAAAATAAATATAAAAAAAAAAGCTAAAACATAAAAACTAAAGAAGCTTTTAAAACTTCATTAAAAAAAAATAAAACAAAAACTATATTAGAAATATTAAAAACTAATAAAACTAAAATAACTAAAACATAAAAAAAGGAAAACTACAAACTAAAATAAAATTAAAGAAAAAAGAAAAGACACCAGCCACCTCTGCCACATCCACCGTGGGACCACCATCAACATCACCAATATTCACCAGGAAGCAAAAGCCAGGTATCGCCAGACCCGGACAGTATAGACGGACGAAACTAAAAAAAAAAAAACCACATATATTTTAAAAAGATAAAAAAATAATAAATAAACACAAAAAAATTATATCTATAGATACCTAAAAAAATATTATTATTATAGGAACCATAGTTAGGGCCTTCCTTTTGCCTTAATTTTAAAAAGTAGGAACTAAAGCGAGCTCCTTTTAGGTCCCTGATAATAGCTTTGTTGGCTAGGTAAATGAGCCCATAGTGAAGTGCTCTTTATGCTTCCTATATATATATAAAAAAAAAATAAAAAAAAATAGAGAACAAAAGAAAATAAAAAAAAAAAATTAGAAAAGAATAAAAAAATATATCAAATTAAAAAAAAAACAAAAAGTTATATGTGATTTTTTTATAATAAATCAAAACTACACGTACCAGCATATCGATGGCGAATTTAAGATGGCGGCCAGGAAGTTCCCAATAGTTATCAGAAGCTGATTACTTTTGCATGCTAAAGAGAATCTATTTTTTTTTTTTAAATTTTGATATATATTTCGTTTTATTTTTTTTATATTTAAATAATTTTTTTTTAAATACTTACCATTTTTTTTTTTTTTTTGAATTTAATACCAATGTTGTAAATATTTGCTTTCGTTTGTAAAATAACATTTGCTTTGAATTTTTTATAATTTTGCTTAAATTTTCCTTCTTATATAATGTAAATAATAATCCTTTTTCGCTTTACATTTTGTTGAATATTTATTTTATAAATAAAAAGGATATTTCTTTATAACGTTTTCTGAAAATGGAATGAGTTCTTATTTATTAAATATGTGGTAAACAAATAAGTAAGGTAAGTGATTGGAACAAGTAGTGTAGGATGGGATAGGGTAGTGTTAGGGGTAACAAAAAAAACCATACAAGTTACCATGGTTAGGGTAATTCAGTATCCTTGTGGGAGGGCCAATTATCCCGGCAAAACATCTGCCGGAAGGAGAACGAAATCCTGTAATATTATCCCATTGAAATAATAAACAAAAGTGGAAACCATAGCTCACTTCGGGTCCCCATACAAAACGTAAATTTTTTATAATCTTTTTTATACTTTTTTCAGCTGGTATATTTTTTTTGTGTACCGGTTAATGGCTACCGACGGAGCAAGAACTCCACCCCATCCGGCGAGTTATAGCCCGGCATCCGCCAGATACCAGCGCCGCTCAGTCTGGTAGCCCAAACAGATGTTAACACATTTTTAATAAGCCGGTCGGTACATTTTTTTGACAAATCTTAATATTATCGTCTGAAAATAACTTTAACTTTATCTTCTTACATTTATTTTGAATCACGTCATATTCATACCGATTTATTGGCAATAAAATATCGTACGATTAAACCAATTATTTAAGATTTTTTTTTTTTTTTTTTGTAAATATTTTGTTTTTTAAATTTTTATTTAAAAATTATTAATATTAACTTTTTATGATTTTTCTTAGAATTTTCGATTTCTATAGAATCATATGAATATAATAATGATTTAAAAATAAAAATTCTTAATTTTTTCTCTTTGTTGATAATGTATTTATTTAAAGAGCTTAGTGTAGAAACACAACCAACATTGCTGTTGAACGGAAAGCCGTTCGAATACAATTTATTTTATTTTCTTGACGATATTCTATGTTTTTTTCCAACAAGATTTTCACTATTTGTGAAAAAAAAAAATCATTTATCGAACCCGTATTTTGGAAGTTACATATTATTTTTCTCATATATATTTAGTAACACTTTTGTGAAACACTTTACATAACTTCGAAATTTTTTTTTATATAAATTGTATCTAATTTTCAAAATTTTGTATGGGGTCTTGTGTTATTTAACTCTTGTAAAAGGACCAAGGTAGATTAAGAAGGTAACGACAACTCTACAACAACTACAACACCAAAAAAACCCCATGTATTTTGTTTTTGCATTGACATTTCTTATGTCAACTTTAATTTTGTCATTTCTCATGTTTATTTACAAAAAACAAACACAATTCATGTAGTAAAAAGAGAGGAGGAAGACGCAATAAGACAAAAGTAAGCAAAAAAAATGTAAACATAAACAAAAATTTGACACCTCAAATTACAAAACACAGGCAGCCATATTGATTTCAAAAAGAAAAAAATTCTCAGCTGTTTTAATGTCGTTACCTTCTTAATCTACCTGACTATATCATGGTATAATAATATCAGGTAACAGTATCGTTACAACAAATACAACAAGGCAACAACAACAGTAATTTTTGTTGGTTTATTTGTTTTCTTAATGTCAAAAAGAAGAAAACAAAAAGCAAAACAAAATATATAAAAAAACAAAGCACGTGTATATTACACTGGGCCTCGATTAACCAGCAACGTCGATTTTATAATTGTTTATAATTGTTTTATTATTATTATTTTTTTTTTGCATCTTATTCGGGTTTCTAAGCATAATTTATTTCATTGGTTTTGAACAATCAAACACAATATGAATAAAACAAAAAAAAAGGAGTTCCCTCGTTTGAATAAGTCAGAGAAAGGTAAAATCCAAATTTACTTTATTCATGAAAAACTAGTTAAGCAAAAGAAGAATTTGAAAAAGAAGAAATATTATATGATATTTTTAAGAAACTACGTAAAATTAAACCTTTATGTGTTGTTCATGTTCTTAAAAAACTATTATTTTTCCTTATATAATTCAAAAATTTATATTAAATCCTTGAATAATTGAATAATATAAATAAAAAATGTTACACAATTAACCGCGAATATTGATTATTTAGATTGCTTTCGGTCCCGACCATTACGGATAATCGAGGCCTCAGTGTATATATATAAACAAACTGTAAATGTAAACAAAACATAAATATAAACAAAGCGTAAATGTAAACAAATTTTGACAGAAATATTACAAAATTGAAAGCAGCAAAAAATTATCAGCTGATTTTATACTGTTACCTGATATTATTGTACCATGGACTATATTTTTAACATTGCGTTACCAATGAACAAAATACATTTCAAACAAAACCCAGAACTTCCCTAATGACAACAATCAACCTTCTATTTGACAGTCAGCTGTTCCATTATTGTGCTTTTGACGTTTCAAAATTTTCACTGCTGCGAGAAAAAGTGAAAAAAGAAGTATCCTAAGAATAGAAACTAATTAAAATTGTAAAATAATTTATATAAATAATAGTAAACTATACAATTTAATAATTGTTGCAGTAAAACTATTAATATTTAATATAAATATTAAAACTATTCTACAACATAAAAATCCAAACGAACGAGAGAAACAGTGCAGCTTTTTCCCTTCTCCCAACAAAGCAAAACAACGCATTATTAAAGAATGTTTCGTAGCCGTAGCTGGTTCGGAGGTGGTTGGAATAAACCCAAAAATCGTCTATCGCTGGACCACTTGAAATATTTATACAGTATTTTAGAAAAGAATACCACAGTATCGGAAAACAATAGAGGCTTATTGGTGGAATCATTACGTTGCATAGCAGAAATTTTAATTTGGGGCGATCAACATGATTCCTCAGTATTCGAGTAAGCTTAAAGTTAAATATGCAAATTAAATATTTACTTATTATCGATGAATTGCTTGAACTTTCTTTGTAGTTTTTTCCTTGAGAAGAATATGCTGTCCTACTTTTTGCATATAATGCGTCAAAAGAGTGGCGGTTCGAGTTTTGTATGTGTTCAACTATTACAAACATTAAATATTTTATTTGAAAATATAAGAAATGAGACTTCATTGTGTAAGTATGCAATGGCATTAAGAGATTATTATAATAATAAATAAGTATACAAATGTTATTTATTTTTCTAATAATTTTCTTTGTTTAGATTATCTATTGAGCAATAATCATGTCAACTCGATTATAGTACATAAATTCGATTTCTCAGACGAGGATGTTATGGGCTATTATATATTATTTTTGAAAACTTTAAGTTTAAAACTAAATACCCATACTATACATTTCTTTTATAATGAGGTATATGTAAACATAATTTCTTAAAGCATTAAAGTATTATTATAAGGGAAATTATTTCATTTTTAGCATACCAATGACTTCCCCCTGTATACCGAAGCTATTAAGTTTTTTAATCATCCCGAGAGTATGGTGCGTATAGCTGTACGTACTATTTCCTTAAATGTTTACAAAGTACAAAATGCTAGCATGTTACGTTTTATAAGAGACAAGTAAGTTTAACTAAAAAATTAAATATATTCAATCTCAATGTTATAGTTTTTAATTTATTATTCTTATTTATAGAACGGCTGCTCCTTATTTTAGCAATTTAGTTTGGTTTATTGGTAAACATATTTTGGAATTAGACACATGTGTGCGCACAGATATTGAGTGAGTAAAAAATTAATTTTGAATTTTTGTTTTCGTATACAAACAGTGTTGCCCTTTAACACTTTCAGTGGTAGATTTAGCATTTGAACAGGTTAAAATAAATAAAAATATGCTCAATGCATTCTAACACTTTTTTTATAGTTTTTTAATCAATACTTTCTGATATTTGAAAAAATTTCTTTGTAAATTTGACGGTATTAATTGTTAGTTTTAAAACAAAGCCTTATTTTTATTTGCCCAATATTACAAATAATTATAAAGAATTATTATTTAAAGATTGCATTTGAACAATATTTTACAAGAAACAAGGGGAACGAACACAAAATATTGTTACGAAAATTAGTTTTATAAGTTTAAATAACGATTTTTGAACTTTCAAGGTTTCCAGAATGTAACGAGGTTTATATAAATTTGTTTAAATTCTCTTAATTGCTTGTTAATTATCTAAAAGAGTTCTACTTTTTGTTAAATTGATTATGTATTAGTGAGATACTTCCCAGTGGTAAAAAGAAGTAAAAAATATTTTCTAAAACTAAGATTTGAATTAATGAAAATTTGAATGATTAAATATATTAATTGATTGTGAGTTCCTTAAGAAATTAAATCTTTATAGAATTAATTAAATTCATAAATTATTATGACTCCTTTAAAATAATGACCAGGATAATAAATTTCATTCGATTTTGAAGATTGAATTAAAAAAATAAGCCTTTCAAACATTTGAATATGCATAATAAACTTAAAAAAAAAACCTTTCCAAAAATTCCATGTAAAAATAATCAGTACCCGTGTTTTGTATCTTGTGAAAAGTTTTCAAAACGAAAACAATTTTAAAATTAAAGTAGTCATCCAATTGTTAGCAGAATGGTTCATATAATATTTGAATTAAATACATTTGAGATCAAAACGTACTTCTTTCGTTATTTGAATTTGTTGGAAATTAATTTTTTCGCTCCCCTAAAAAGCAGTTTGAATCCGGAAATGATAAGAAACGTTCTCCTTTCGTTTTGTTTAAAAAATTTTGAAAAAATTTAAAATTTCTTTGTATTTTTAAAAGAAATATTTTTCATGAATCTATTAAATGATCTAAAAATACTGTTCTGTTTTAGTTCTTAAGAAAAATATACCTCTTAAAATCGATAAATTATAAGAAAAAAGTTCAATTTTTCCCCAAAAGGTAAATTTTTTGCAGAAAAAAGTGAAAAAATTATTCTATCAAAGTTTTTTCTGGTAGAGTTAAATCCATTGAATACAAAAATAAAAAGAAATTTCTGAAAAAATGCAAAAAAAAAGTACGTTTTGTTCTGCGACTCCTCATTTAATGTCAACAAAACACAGACGATTTATTACTAATCACCCTGTTTTAAACAAGTCTATCAGCCGTATTCAAAATAAATAATTGGGGGATTCACAAGGTGCGCTATTATGTCGTATTGTCATATGTCGTAAAATATTTCAATGTATAAAAAATATTGTCATTGCTTTTCCTTTGTAAAATTTTATGACATTATGACAATACGACATGATAGCAAACTTTGTGAATCCCTCAAATGTATGTTTGCTAACAAGTTACTTTTTCTTATGGAAATTTACATACAAAAAAGTTAGTAACTCGTTGTCAAACATACATTATTTATTTTGAATACGGCTGTATAAATTTCTCGAAATAAAATTTTCTCACAAAGTTACAGAACACAGGTACAGGTATTTGAAAAAAACGATTCCGAACAAAAATCTATATAAAAACGAATGATCGATTTCATGTTATTTTTTATTTTTTTTTTTTTTTTTTGTAAAGAAAATATCAGTGAATTAGGTTGTGATGAAAAACAAAACTGAAATTTTTGTTTTGGTAGTCGTTTTAAAAAAGAATAAAATACTTTATTTACAAGAAGGGATTAAATAAGAATAAGAGCACTGAAAACCAATTGGATAGAAATTTCTTCTCTGTGGTGTTTAAAATATCAGATTCTATTCGCGAGAATACCTCTTAAAGCTGAGCACAGTGCATTTATGAAAGAAATGACTTATTGAACTACGGTTATGTAAATACACAAGGATGAAAATCTGCTCCGGCTAAAGATCTACCATGGATTACTTGAAATACAACTTAATCATTCAAATAATATAAACACTATAGAGCAAAAGTGAACACTTTTTTGTAACTGATTATGTTTTTAGGTGATATCTTATCATCTAAAGTATAACAAAAAGTAATTAATAGTATTAATTCATGATGAATTTATTTAATGTAATGAAGAATAAAAAGTATTAAAACTAATTTATTTTTTGCAAAAAATTAAAATGTTTTTGAAATAAAAAGTGTTCAGTTTTGCACCACTTAAGAAAAATTAAAACAAAATATATTTTTAGCAATATAATACTTTCATTTCGCAAATTTGTTTCATAGATTAACAAGTCATATTGTTAATAAATAAAGCACCAAAACAAATTCTATCCCATAGTGTCATTACAGTTCCTGGCTGATGTTCTAGGATTTTTAATTTCACTTTTATGTATATACTTCATACTTTTAAGTATATTTTGTCTGGGTTTCTTACACACCCCTCCAAAACTTTCAAATCCTTATTTTAAACAAGTTCTGAGCATGATTTTCTACGAAAATATTACTATTAGACTGAAATTCGTTGTGAATATTATGACGTAATATCATATTTTTAATATTTTCTTCTCAGAATCTGAACATATTTTAACGAAAAGTTGAGGATATTTTTTTAAGACATAATTCCACTAATTAGTCCAATCGGACCGACATCTAGGTGTGAGATACGTCCCTAATTCGCTATATAACAATCCCTTTACTTTAAAGTTTTTATAGCGTAGCAATACAAGTAGAACATATATTTGAAAACTTAAAAAATCATTATTTTCTAACATAATTTAGTTTACGATTATCCATTTACTATTAAAACGCATTTCCAGTTTACCATGACCCAAGATTAATAGATTTCAAGATATTGAAAAGGGTCATAAACTTTCTTCTAATAGATAGTTACAGATTTTGTGGTTTTTGTCAAATATTTTCATGTTTCTTATGTTATTTGCAAACAGTTTGAAAACTAGCTCTACTATTAATAAATTTGATAGGTTTTAATGGAATCCCCGATCTTAGTTATTTTCAAAAAAATGTTCAGCATCTCTATTAATGAATAAACATAATCGATGATTTTGCCTAATAAAAAATATTTTTTATGTCTTTTTGAACATAGTCAGCAAGGTTTGAGATAGTTTTAAGTCCGTGCGATTTTTTTTTTTTTGCAAAATTCTATATTTTCTAATTTTTGTATTTAAACTACTACAGGATTTTAAATAACTATTGCAGAACTCTAACAAGTTTGTATTTGCACTAGACATTCTTCATTGAATAATATATTTTCCAATTTTTTTTTTTTTTTTTTTCATTTGCAAATTTAAACTGCAGAATAAATTACGATTATATATCCAATCAGAAAATGGTGCAAAATTTAACACTTTTATATTTTAAAGTTTTATTTATTTGTTATGTTACACAAAAATATATTTTAATATTTATTATACATATATTTCAAATTGGACCTTGAGGATTATATTCTACTATTTATATTTTTATTTCTATGGGTCGTTAAGAAGATACAGCCAAAAAATGTAAATTTCACCGAAAAAGTGTTCACTTTTGCTCTATAGTGTATTTCATGATCGTAGATCAATAGATTTTCAGAATTAATCAATTGAATTTGGCGCGACGAATTATATATTTTTTCTTAAAAATAAACATTTAATCATATTTCAACAACTTTAATTTTAGCAATTTAATTTTTTCTCAAAAATGTTTTTTTTTTTCTCCTTATAGTCATCAATCAAATCAAAAACTCTCTAATTTGGTAGCCGAACATTTAGATCATTTACATTATCTAAATGATATTCTGCTCTTGGAAATAAACGATTTAAATGTAGTTTTAACCGAACACTTGCTGCACAAACTTTTTGTACCGCTATACATATTTTCCTTAACGCCAGCACCGCCACCACCTTCTTTAGCTTTGGTTACCCAAAATCTCGCAGCGGTTTTAAATCGCAATGTTGATATTGATATACAAGAAATGCAAAATCCTCGAGTATCTTCCATAGTAGCACTATATTTATTGTCTTTAGTATTTCTGGTAGTGACACATTCACCTCTAGTACATGCCTTAGCCTGGGTTATTTTAAATGGTGATAATACTGTATTTAAAGAAGGCGCAGCAGCGGTGTTAAGTGCATATGTAGAACATCGTGAAGCAGTGGTACCGAGTTTTACCGAACCTCGAGAAAGTTTAGAACAAGCTTTAGATACGGTAGCTAATTCTTCAGGTTATTCGTATGGCGAAGAAACTACTGAAGATAGTTTAATGGCATCTACATCAAGTGGTATTGTGGCAGATACATTAACTGCAACAACGACATCGCCGCCCATAGAAGAAACTGATGTTCACAGTTCAACAGAAGCATTAGAAAATACTGAAACATCTTCGCTGATAAGCAATATGAAATTAGCAAATATTACAGATGAAGAAAAAGAAAAATTACAACAGCTAACATCACCAACCTCAGGAGCCTCTATGACCCCATCATTACATAGGCCATTTTTGGATACCGTCATGTCGGCTTTGGATTGTACGGAAAATGATTATTTGGCCTTATTAGCTTTGTGCTTAATATATGCCATGAGTTTTAATAGAGGTTGTATTTTTTGTTTCAATTTCTTTCACTACATATAAACATCATTTACATTTTGTAACAATTTCATATTTTCCTCTTTCACTTCTTTTACTATTCATGCTGCTTGTTGTTGTATATCATAATAATTAATCTGTCTTCTACAGATGGTATGTAAAGTACTAGCTTCAACTTAAACTAACTAAAATTCATTTTAATTAAAATTTCATTCGATGTTTTTCGTTTAACGTAAATT
The DNA here is from genome assembly GCA_951394005.1 of Protophormia terraenovae. NCBI lineage: Eukaryota > Metazoa > Arthropoda > Insecta > Diptera > Calliphoridae > Protophormia > Protophormia terraenovae. The sequence continues at coordinate 51,382,933 of OX596073.1, forward strand.
TTCAATATAAATATATTATAATGTCTTACAGGTGTAAAAAATGATTGGTTTCATCAAGTTCTATCGAAATCCGGTAATGGTTCTTTAAGTTATAAAACTGAATTAATAGAACGTTTGCTAAATATTATTACTTTGGCTAATCAACCTTGTAAGTATTATTTTTTCATGAATAATGTATATTAATAATTTATAACATTGTATCATTCTTTCAGCCTGTCGCATACGTTTAATAACCATTGAAATTGCTCTCCAACTATTGGTGACATTCACCAAATCGAATAATCAATCCGATGATATGCCAGCTACTACTTGTATCACTGAGGCCCAACAGGATCTTTTGTTTGCCGCGCGCAATCAATCTATGTCTGTTTTACGTAATTTCTATAAATCTGAAGATATTTTCTTAGATTTATTCGAAGATGAATACAATGAAATGCGCAAAACGCAACTGAATGTTGAATTTTTATGCATGGATTCGACAATACTATTACCACCCACCGGTACACCATTGACAGGAATACCGTTCACAAGACGTTTGCCCTGTGGAGAGGTAGAAAAAGCCAGACGAGCCATAAGAGTATTTTTCCTATTACGTAGAACGTGCCAACAATTTCTTAATGAAAAAGAAACAATGCTGCCGTTGACGAATTCGTTAAATTTAGTGCAAGTCGATAATGTTCTGGATTTGAGTAAGTGTTTACAAAATGAATTTTATGTTAAAGTAATCTATACCATTCGCCATATTATGAATATCGCTTTCAATTCTGTAGAATGATCATATGTCGGATGATATAATTATCTTTTTATACATTCAGATATTGATATACAAATTGACATGGTCAAATATTGAATTCTAACTTCATACTTTTGTAATAAAATTTTAGACAACAGCGATTTAATTGCTTGCACCGTAATCGCCAAGGATAATGTAAAACAGCGACGTTTTCTGGTCATCGACTCATTACAATTGATATTAGTGGAACCAGATGCTAAACTCTTAGGTTGGGGTGTTGCCAAATTTGTAGGCTTCTTGCAAGATGTTGAGGTTGTTGGCGATAAGGATGACAGTCGCTGTTTGCATATAACAGTTCATCGTGGTGGCGCTACACACAATCGTACTCCTCTTATATCGGCCAAATTTTTATTCGACGATCATATTCGTTGTATGGCTGCCAAACAACGACTGACCAAAGGTCGTAGTAAAGCGAGACAGAAGAAAATGTATCAAATCGCTCAAATGATTGAAATGCCGGGACAAGTTATTGACTCACCAGTATATGCAGTAGCTGGTCTAAGATCTGCCAGCGGTGCTAGTGGTAGTTCAAGTTCTAGATCATCACGAGAACACCGACCGATTTTTTCGACTACCAGTAGGGTTCCAGGTTTTGCAGCAGCTTTGAGGCGTGATAATGTGGTAGCTGGTGGCGTAAGTCGCATACAAATGGCGCAAAATCGATCAATAGAGGGGTAGTTATTATTTAAATAAATTTTTTGTTTCTTGTTTACCAAATTTATTGTTTCATTTCCGTTTTTTAAGTATCCGTAATGAAAGTGCCGGAAGATCACGTCGACGTACATCTAATTCGAATACTCCCACTCAGGGTGAATCGAACAGTAGTTCCCCACAACGTGAACATTCACATTCTCCCAGTAGTGGTTGTGGTGGAAAAAGTTCTACACATTCTAGAGATAACTCACAACAAAGATCATCTAGAGACAATAGTCCTAGAATGCCAAGGCCAAGGTAATTTATTTAAAACCATTAGTTAAAGCACAAAAACACAAATATATAAACATATTCTAAATAGATCAGAAGAAATTCCTTTGGAAGATTTTCAACATTCACGTAATAACAGCCCGCATGGTGTTAGACCAGCCTCTACCAACTCTAATACCGGCTCTCGTTGTCATACTCCATCGAGAGCTTTAAATTTTGATCAAATATCCATACACAATGCATCGCCGCGTGATAATTCTTTGCTGGCTCAAGTAAATGGTGTAGCACTGACAAAAGAAAATGTTTTACATATACAAAACTCCTCAGAAGAAACTTCCTTTATAGCTAACGATGATGCGGCTTCCTCATCGTCTTCTACGGGTCAAATAAGTTCAAGACGCAAGGGAGCTATAGAAACAGTTTGATTTGTTTAATTAAAAAATAAAAATTTTAAGCTAGTTAGGTAAAATGTAAGAGATATATTTAATAGGGTGTTTGATTAACAAATTAATATTTTAAATTAGATTTTAATGGTGTACTAATATTGTAGCGTCCTAACTTTATATTTTGAGGAGAAATTTTATTATTTGTTGTAATTTTAATAATTATACAAAAATAATTTTTCAAATTTACGTAATATATTTAGAAATAGAATACCGTTATCATTTAAATACATATATAATGTACACATATAATCAGATTTACTGGGTTTCATTAAAATTTTTGCAAACAAATAAAAATTTTAATTCTAACTAAAACCTGCAAATCTGACAAATATAGCAACAGATATTTTAATATTTGAACTAAATTAGTTTTAAAGTTTTTGGTTTGCCAAAATATTAAACATATTATAACAAAAAACAAATGTTATGAAATTTTCAACCTTCACTCGGAAAAAATGTATAAATATTTACTAAATTGTTATTAACATTTAAAAAAGTATTTACATATTTGTTTGTTTTTTAATAAAAATATTTTAACATAGTAACTACTATTAAAATAATTTACTATTTAAGTTAAATTTATCAAACGTTTAAAAAATAAAGAATTTTAAAAATTTGCCTTTTATGTTTAACGGCCTTAACTAGTCGTCTTCACCTAACATAAAATATTTAACATTAACACTAACATCATGTTAATGATAAATTTAGATCAGTGATGCGCACACATTTGCGCTTGTGTGTGTGAAGCAGCAAAAAACTCTACTTGATTTGCATTGACATTACTTTGAGTCTACATTAGACAAATTTGTATCAAGACAAACGTCAAAATTTTATCAAGATAAAGATTTGTCTAATGTAGACTGAATTTGTCAGTGTTATTAATGCTTAGTAAAAGACGCCATCTTGATTGTTGTTGGTACTTTTTGCATGGTTTATTATGATATACGTTTTCCCCTATAATTGACAGTGATAAAAAATTATCTGCAACTCAAACAGAAATTTGACGTTTGTCTTGATACAAATTTCTCTAGTGTAGACTCAAAGTTAATGAGAGAGCAGCAGTCGAACGAAGTAGTTTATAGTGTACGTGTGAAGCAGCGTTGCGTAAGCAGCATTTGTAGTCTAAGCTGGCAAGTCAGGAAATTTGAAAATTGCGCATCTCTGATTTAGATCGTTCAATTTGATGTTAATATTAATTTTTTCGATGTTTAAACATGGTTCTTTTAACATTTGCTTTAACAACCGTGTTTAAACATCGAAAAAATTTAAATTAACATCAAATTGAACGATCTACATTTATCATTAACATGATGTTAGTATTAATGTTAAATATTTTATGTTACGTGAAGACAGATATGAATTGGTGTTTAAACATTATGTTAAAACATCGTATTCGAAGCATTGGTATAGACAACCAAACTAATTTACTATTAAAATGATAATGTTGGGTGTAGACGGGTAGTAGCATTTTCGGGCAATACAACTCTGTTATTACAACAGCTGGGTAAGTGGGAGTAAAACAGAGGTGTTAAACAACATTCAATGACATAACCCCCAAAAAAAAAAAAAAAAAAAGCAAAAAATATTTCTTAATTATAAGAAAATTAAAATAAAATAAATATGTCAGCCTATAAATACACCGATTTGGTGAAACTAGGCACACAATATGCCACACGTATGAAATATTTGTCAAACCGTATATTCGGAGAAGTAGCACGCAACACAAATAATAAATCAATGAAGGTAGTCTTCTTAGTCTTCTTAATACTGTATGCAAAATGACGGTAAATATTTTTCTAAATTTTAGGTAGTTCGAATGTTTAGTGAAGAGCCTGTGCAAAAACGAGACTATGTTGTCAATTGGTATCCCCGTCATGTGGAGACTCATTTGCTAATGATGAATTTAAGACAATATGGTTTGTTCCGTGATGAACATCAAGATTTCAAAGAAGAAATGAAACGTTTGCGTAAATTGAGAGGTAAAGCACCACCCAAAAAGGGTGAAGGCAAACGTTCCAAAAAATAAAACAAACTTTTATAAAACCGTATATACTTAACTTTTATTACTACTATTGGTTAACAACAATTTAGCCTGTCCTTTAAATACTACTTCATTATTCTGTTTACATTCATAGGATATAATAGAAATTTTTCGTTCCTGTTGTAACTTTAATATAAATTCGCAATCCATTTCTATGCGACAGGCTTTAGGAAATGAAAATGTTTGTTCTAAAACTATACTACCGGCTCCAGGAAATTTGGTGCCTATAATACCCGCTACAATAGCATTCAATAAAGCTCCATGAACTTTTCGCTTCTCTGGGGGTACTGCTTCTGTATGTATATAATTACGATCTCCAGTAATTTGTGAAAAATCATCCAAATCTTTTTGTGTAAATCTTTTGATAACTTTTAATTCCTTACTTTTAAATATTGAGGCTTTTTGTTCACTCAGCTTTCTTGTCGTTATTCGGTAACTTGGTATTAAATTCAACAAGTTCATAACGTTGACCAAACTCCTCTATTAGCAAGGTTGTTATATTAACAATACGTTGATCAGTTTCGTATTCGTTTTTCAAATTATTGATTTGCTTTAATATCGATGCACTTAAAATTGTGGGTTTATATGATTTAGAATGTGACAACAATTGGTAGAGCAGTGTTAAGATATTTAAGATAATATCTAAATTATTGGTTTTTAGTAATAACTCCTTAATTTTGTTAATATTTTGATATTTAACTATAAAATTAAGAGCTTGTTGATCTGAAATTAAAAAATAAAAATTAATGTATCCTTCGTTTAATTTTTTAAGATATTTTACCTAAACAAATATTACACAATCCTGCTGAACCATGTAGTTGTAACTTTTCATTTGGTGACTCCAAGAGTTCAATAAACAATTTTAAAACTTCGGCAATTCTAAGATAATCCCAGTTGATGGGGTCATAGGCAAAATTAGCTAAATTAGCTGATACTTGTTCTTGGGCTTCTAAAAAAGTAAGTTTAATGAAAATTTTTATTTATTAAAAAATTTGTAACCAATTTTTGATAAAACCTTTTTAAAATTTCTTAATTATTAAATATTTGTTTTATCACCAGTTGTGTTTTTATTATTTTACTAACCTACATTAGTAGTGGTATAGTATTCTTCTACCAAATGCTCTATGAACTCTTGACGATTAACACCCTGTTCTGGAGTTTTTCTTTTTAGATGTTTGTGGGAACTAAACATAATTCTATAGGCGCATTTCGAAAAACTAAGCATCATTTTTTATTTGTTTTGCTAATTTTTGTTGTTAGACATTAAGCACGTAAAGCTAACAGCATATATAATTAACTTGATGAGTTTATATTTTGTACTTTCTGAGATTTTGGGCTTTTTTGTTATTTACCTATTTGGTTTTAATTTTGAATACATAATTTTCAGATTTGAACACAAAATACCAAAATTAGGAAAAAATTAATTATTAAATTGTGATATTTTTGCAAATCTAGTAATTCATAAATCAATATTATTGATTTTTAAATAATTTGATAATGATATAATGAAAAAATATGTACGCTGACTCCAAGTTTACGAGTTATGGGCTCTAAACTTTAGGAATGTTTCTCTAAATATCTTTTAAAATACATATTCGATTTATTTTATATATTTAAAAGCATACACGTTCAACTTTAATAAATATTTCCAATAATATATAATATGACCACAGACTATAAAATAAGACTATGGCTTATATTATACTCAAGAACAATAATACTTTCAAAAATTTCAACATTTGTATACTAGTATTTTATAAAGATTTTACAGATGTCCAATAATGAATCTACTTTATCATATTTTTATTATTAACCTAATTGTAGTTGTTGTAACAGCTATGAAATCGTTGAAAGTTTTTCCCTTGAGAAAATAAATCCAGTTGATTCAGTTATTAATACCAATTTGTATTACACTTTTATCACTTCTGTCACTCCTACGAAGGGATTCACAATGGACCTCTAGGTTTCCGAGTGCATATACAGGTACACAAGATGAGTACCTGTTATACAATGTATAAATAACCCTTCTCTACCAACCTGCATATGTATTTGTAATTTTGTAGCACATTCCTAAATGTCCAATGATATATTAACAACAATTATTATTAAAGTTGATAACGAATCTGTATTAAACATAAAATATGTTCTATTAATTAAAAATTTTCGGGTTCAAACAAATTAATCTTTTACTATAAAATTATGACTTTTATCATACGTAACAAAAAATTATGGCCTGACGGTAAAAAAAAATCACTTTAATGAAGCCTTATACAGTGGTTTCCCGGTTTAACGAATACTCAGTTTAACGAATTCGCGATTTAACGTACGTCCAAATTTTTAATTTTTAGTACTCGATATAACGAATTTTTCCAAATAAAATGTGATTTGAAATAAAAATAAGAAAAAGTAAATAAAACACATTTCTCAAACTTTTAAAAGAATACTACTCTCCCCTTTTATGCAAAAGGAAGAGAATTAGGCCCAATTTTGACGATGATGGTTTTGCATCTGATGGTTTTAGTTTGTAGGCAAGAGGTGTAAAGAAGCAAGAGGGGTAAGAAAACAAGCACGAATCGTGATTTCGTGTGTGTTTTTTATGTTTCTTATTTACAGCATTCGCACTTTTCTCATGTTGCTTTATTTATTTTCGCTTTTCAGAGTGTAAAGATCGTCGCTATGATGCTTAAACTTATATAAGTGTTACCATATGGAAAAATTGTGATATACAAAATTTAACAAGTAAAATTTCTATTTTATACACAAAATTAAAAAAATGTGTAATTTTGTTTTTTTAAATCATTCATAAAGGCAATAAAAAGAAATAATTATTGAAATAAAAGTAATTTTATCCCAAATATGAAGGAAAATAATTTTTATTTTATAATTTATATGAAGAAATATACATATAAATTTTGTTGTATAGTTAAATTATTTTACTGTTAACATTAATTAATTCATTAATAAATGATGTAATTAATATGCTTTCTTAGTAAAATGGAATAATTATTGAATTAAAAATACTTTTTTCCTCTTAAATAAAATTCTATTGACAACGGCAACACTAACATAAAATTTCAAACAATCATGCTCAAAATCATCGTCAAAACGTACGAGATTTTAGAAAGATTGCTTAAAAGAAAATAAAAGAAAACATCATGACTGGACAATCATAGTGAAAAACCCCACTTAGAGATTTTCGTTTGGGCAATATTTTTTCATTTTTTTTTTTCATTTTTCTAAACAAAACAGTAAAAAAACAAATTAAAACTACGTTACAAAGCTGTTGTTTTATTACTTTTTAAATATGCTTTCGTTTGTATTTTGTGCAATGTCATTTTATAATGTACCATACATATGTGATGCCTTTATGCTAAAAAAATTAACATATTAGTATCCATCCAATTACTTATTAAGCCGATTTAACAGTTCAGAACAGTTGTAATCAGAGACCTATTATTTAGTATTTGACAACCATAGTAAATTCTTTGTAATTTATCAAAAATGTTGTTATTCAAAGAAAAACTAATTTGTTTTTTAAGAATTTTAATTTTGTTAATTTTTTTTTCACTTTTGTTGATAACTAAGTTGTGTTTTAACATCTACTGAAAATGTAGACTTTAAAATAAATCTTTTAAAGTATATTCTGTTAGTCAAATATATTCGCCATTTACGGAATTTTACGATTTTACGAATAGGCCTGAAAATACACTATCGGACAAAATAAAGTGCGGTTTTTTACTCTTGCTATTTAGTGCATAATTTCTTCTAGGTGCATAATAGTCTACATTTTTAGTGTCCAGATATTTGTCGTATTATATTCTTTAAATAAATATGCAAAAGAAGTTTTTGAAATATGTGTATTTCAAATATGGGGCAAAAGTGTTGTGCTGGTCATGCATTTTGTGCGACATAATAAAGTGATACTTTACATTATTTCCTAAAATTTTTTAAATTTTTTTATACAAAATGGAAGGCATATTCTTAAGAAGTGCTAAATTTTATTATTCTATTCATAAATTCTATTAAAATTATTATTGCATTTGAAAAATAAGGATAAATTTCAGTAAGTCTTCGACCACAATCCACTAAGATTTCTTGATTCCTGACAGTGTTGCCAGTTTAGCCTTTTTAAGGCTAGATCTAGCCTTTTTATTTTGATTTTAGCCTCAAAATTTTTGTTTTAGCTTCTAGCTTTTTTGTTAGCCTTTTTTAATTTTAACATAGCCTTAAAAAGGCTAAAATTTTACAAATTTTATTTTTACAGAATCATCAATTTAAGCATTTGTGTATATTAATTCTTTCAAAAATATCGAAATCATTTATATTTAATGAAAATTTTTGCCTGCGGCGCTTCATTCCACAAAAATATTACAATTATTTTTTGACAAACTTTATTACCCATATAAACTAATTACTTTATATTTACCATAGCTGTAACTTATAAATGAAATAAAAAATAAAAATACTTTTTATTTCATTTCTATTTCTTATTTCTAATTAAAAAATATTTGTTAATCAATCTATTATCTTTTGAATAAAAATATTAAGGATTTCTATTTATACTAAAACAATTGAATTTATTATAAATTTGTATCTGATTGAACAAAATAAATTAATAATTAAAATATTTTATTTAACCAAAAGAAAAACAAATATATTTTTATAAGAAGATAATCAAAAGTTTTTTATTTGACTATTTTAAAGTTTACTAATATTCATATGTATTTTATTTAAATAAAAAAAGTTCAACAAATTTTTCTGATTTTTATTCAAAAACTTTATATTCAAATAGAAACATTTAAAATAAATATTTTTATTATTTTATTCAACAAAAACTCCAAAAAATAAAAATATTCAGCCTCAAAAGGCTTGAATAACAAAAAATTATAAAATTTTTTCAAATATTCAAGTATAAAAAAAATATTTTCCTTATTTTTCTTTTTCAAAGTAAATTTAAAACTATTCAAACAAATTCATGTTGAATAAAAATATTCAAAAGTTTTCTATGAATAAAAAAAATTGAATGTTTTAAAACAGATATTATTTTATTTTTAAAATGGAAAATAAAATAAAGAACAATTGTATTCAAACTAAAGAAATAAAATATATTTTAAAATTAGTTAAAGACTTAAGAATTTGATTTATATTTTATAAATTTATATTCGAATACTTTTGTGGAAATATTATTTTATCTAACTTGTTAACAAATGGAATAATATTTAAATAATTTTTATTTAAATTAATTTCAAGTAATTGAAAATCATATTACAAAGAGTATAAAATAATTTTAAAGAAATTTATTTCTAAAAATATGAATAAAATATTAAAATAATTTATTTTTAACAAATATTTTGATTGAAAATATTCACAATGAACAGCTATGATATTTACAAATTCACTAAAATATTTTTAACAAATACCAAAATCTAATGATTAATGCTTTTTTAAATAAAAAAAATATGTTAGCTTATTTCTGGCTTTATTTTTTGGGGCATTTAGCCTTTTCTGACCTTTTTTTTAAGTCCAATTTAGCTTTTTTTTTCTCAAGTCCTGGCAACACTGATTCCTGATAGAGAAAATTAATTAAGATTAACGTAAATGTCTTTAAAGTGCAATATTTTAGAATCTGAGGTCAAAAAAACCATTTCATTATACAAAATTACAATTTAGAATGAAAATAATAAGAAATTGAGGGCCAGAATCCCTAAGACTGCGAAGTAAAGTCGTAGCTATATCGGAGAGATAAAGGAGGAAGTAATTTTAATTATTACAAGCCTAACTGTCCAGACAAGGTTCAAACAAATGGGTTTCATATGTAGGTTAGGTTAGGTAGTACGGGCAGTGTCCTGGACAGACATCTCACTTGGGTCCGTGATGTACGATCCCGTTGTGTTACCCAGATACAGGTTTGCAGTCCGCTGCTACTCCGATTGCAACATTGCTTCACCAAACCATCTTGATCCTACAAGAAAAGAAAATAGTGACTTTAAATCAATTGTGTTCAAGTCACCTTGATCCAGAGTCGGAAAGCCTAGTATGGACCTCCTAATCTCTGATAATGCCGGGCATTCGCAGAGTAGATGGAAGACTGATTCCTCCTCCATCTCATCATTGCAACTTCTACAGAAGTCGTTAAACAGAAGACCCATTCTACGCGCATGAGTCCCTAAAATACAGTGCCCTGTAATTACCGACACTAGCAGTCTCACTTGCACTCTAGAGTGCGAGTAAAGGGAATTGGTCCTTCTATTATCATAGGTGGGCCATATTATTCTAGCAGTGCGACATGTGGGTTCATTAGCCCACCTCGTCTGAGCAATACCTAGTAGTTCCCTATAGAACAGAGTATTAATTTCCCTTACGGGAATACCTATCAAATGATCAATAGACTCTTCGTTGAGAGTCAATCCCTGTTTGGCTGCAGAATCAGCCAAAATATTCCCAGCGCAATCGCCGTGCCCAGGAACCCATATTAGCTTAACCCTTGAACGTCTCGCTATCTCGTTAAGAGATACCCGGCATTCAGTTGTTAACAAAGATGTCGTATAGACACCCGCTATAGATCTAATGGCAGCTTTGCTGTCAGTAAAAATACAGATATCTCTCGATATCTTGTGATACTTCAGCCAGTTTGCTGCCCTTTTTATTGCGGATATTTCCGCTTGAAGAACACTACACATGTCAGGAAGTCTATAACAGACCTTTCTATCATATTCCTCAACATAGAAACCACAACCGACCCTATTCAACTTTTTCGAGCCATCGGTGTAAATCCTCAGAGCCCCAGGAGTTGAATGAATGGCGGCCGAAGCGTTAGGTTCAGGAATAATGACGGAGAAATATGCATCAAAGAATGGTCTCGGGATGCAGTAATCGATCTGTGAATGGCTACTCGTCGAGAAGCCTAGAATACGAGAATGACCATAGTCCCTTCTACCCCATGGACATCCTGCATTCAGCCTTATTGCTGAATTGAAAGCAGCTTGCCTGACCATCAAGTCAACAGGCAACCAGTGTAAAAGTGTGAAAAGAGCCTTAGTCGGCGTCGTGCGCAGCGCACCCGTAATAAGAATGGCCATCGACCTAAGGACTCTTACAAAGACTTTACGATAGATTTCCTTATCCATCGCTTGCCACCAGACAATAGCTCCATACAGGAGTATAGGTTTAACCACCGCATCGAAGATCCATCTCATACTCCTTGGATTTATCCCCCAGGAAGTACCTACGGCCCTCTTGCATGTGTAAACAGCCATAATGGCCTTATCAGCCCTAGATTGGATATTAGGTCCCCATGATAGTTTCCTATCGAGAATAATACCCAAGTATTTGGCCCTATCGCAGATCTTTAGGGAGATCCCATTTAATTTCGGAACATTAAACTCAATCGTTTTATACTTCCTAGTGAAGAGAACTAACTCCGTCTTAGTCGGATTCACTCCTAGTCCACATGTGACGCTCCAGTCACTAAGGGTCTTTAGAGCAGATTCTAGACAGTTGGAGACAGTATCGAGATGTTTCCCAGATACTGCCAGCGCGACGTCGTCCGCATAGGCGACCGTCTTGATCCTCATATTATCCAACCTACATAATAGAGTGTTGATTGTGATATTCCATAGGAACGGAGATAAAACCCCGCCTTGAGGAGTACCCCTACTAGCCATCCTTTCCACCTTAGTGTGGCCAATGTCAGCACGAATGTGCCTATTACTCAGCAGTTTGCCTATCAAACTACAAGTATTATTATCAATACCTAAATCATACATGGCGGTCATGATAGAATCAGGTTCAACATTGTTGAAAGCACCCTCTATGTCCAAGAAAGCTACCAGAGCAAACTCTCCAAACAATAGCGACTTTTCTATATAGTCTACTAGTGAGTGGAGAGCTGTCTCAACAGACTTTCCCTTCGTATAGGCATGCTGTGAAGATGAGAGAAGAGCAGGTGAAATAGTGTTTCTCAGATGAATGTCAATCACCCTTTCCAGGGTTTTGAGTAAGAAGGATGCCAGGCAGATGGGCCTAAAATCCTTCGGTTTGGTGTGTGATGGTTTACCTCCCTTTGGGATAAAAATAACCTTACACCTAGTCCAGCATAGTGGAATGTATGCATTACTTAGACAAGCGTGATAGATAACCGCTAGCCATGGTATTATTAGGTCCGCATTCCTTTGCAGGTCCGCAGGTATAATACCATCTAATCCTGGTGATTTAAATGGTTCAAAACTATCAATCGACCAACGAAGTCTCTGCTCATCAATGATGACTGAGACCCTATTCGAGGGCTGATCGCAAATTATAGATTGCTCGCAAGAATCAAAATTGGTACTACCAGGAAAGTGAGTGTCAAATAACACCTCAAGAGTTTCCTGGCTGTTTACAGTCCATTTACCACATGGTCTCTGAATATAACTTGGTACTGTCGGTGTAGTTGCCAAGATTTTACGTAATCGGTTTGTTTCTGAAGAGGATTCTACCTTGCTACAGAAGCCTCTCCAGGCTTTCCTTTTCGCATTTCTAATCAAATTTTTGAATTTGTTCACAGAGGCCTTATAAGATGACCAGTCGCCTGATCTTTTGGCCAAGTTAAATAGTCGACGACATGCAATCCTAGATTGCGCTATATCATGGTTCCACCAGGGGGGTTTAGCCCTACCTTTAGGAGTAGCTGGTGGACATGCCAGAAGAGTGGCAGAGCGCAACGATTCGGTCAGAAGGTTGGCTGCCGATTCAATTTCACGTGTGCATGAAATCACTGGAATGAAGTTGAGAGAATTGGAAAGTTCCCTACGTTGAACCTCCCAGTTCGTCTTCCTTCTGTTCTGAACAGGTAACAGAATACTGTCACGATTGTCTATATTGAACTCCACATACATGTGGTCGGAAAAGGAACAGTCATTAGAGACCCTCTAGTGTTTTACTAAATAAGCAAATTTGGAACTTATCAGCGTGATGTCTAAAACCTCACTTCTGTTAGCAATGATAAACGTCGGCTCTGAGCCCTTATTAACTACTTCTAGGTTAGTATCAAGAATGAAGTCGAATAAACACTCACCCCTTGGGTTTGTATCGCTACTGCCCCAGATGATGTGGTGCGAATTTGCATCAGCACAAATTAAAATAGGAATATTTGTGCTATTTGCCGTCTGTACTGCCTTCCGGATCAACTCGTTTGGTGGGGAGTCGCCGTGATCGTGCGCCATATAGCTGGAGACCACCCACAGGACGCCGGTCGTGGTCTCAACAGCCGCAGTTACCGTATCTTCATCACTGAAATCAGACAAGATGAAGATATTTATGGAAGATTTAGCCAAGATACAGGATCTAATTCTTGTATTACCTGTGCAATTGGCAAACAATAGCTTGTAGCCTTTGGTGTTTAGTCCGCAAACCCTATTTTGATGTATCCAGGGTTCTTGGACCATGATTAGCTCCTCCTTCCTCTCCATCAACCGGAGGAGCAAAGCAGCAGAAGCTGCCTTAGAGTGGTGGAGGTTGATCTGGGTCACCCTCCACATTCTCACTGTTGTCGACTATCGTGATGTTGACGTCCTCCTGGTCAGACTCCAGAAGAGCGTCCTCATCACTCGCCTCATCCGTGTACACAGAGAGACCACCCACCATCTCTGTGAGAGAATGAGTGTCCTCTTTGTCGCACGAAGAGGCGTCCTCGACTTTGACCTTGCAGTCAGTTGACTGTTCGGCATCGTTGACCTTCGGAGAGGGATTGGCTTTGTTATCACTGCGATAGACGCGGAGAAAGATCGTACTAAAGCCATAGTAGACCTTTCCCTGCTTCTCTCTCAGTGGTACCAAAGATTCCTGATTAAGGACCACAATCACCTTTCTTGAAGATCCTTCAGGTTCTGTAACCTTAACTACTTTCCAATCGTGAGTTGGAAGCTGTGGATTACAGCACCGAAGAATTCTCAAGATCTCTTCCGGATTTGATGGTTCAGCTGGAATGACAGCGATGGATCTGGGCCTGCGAGGTATTTCACTGGCAGGTACCACATCCAACTTAGCGCCTACCCATGCCTCACCGATTTCATTAATGGCGAGTTTTAGCAGAGACGCTGAGCGTTCATCTGCGCAAGCCATGAGTTTTACGTGACCTTGGTACCAGCCAATGTCATCGCATTGTGGTGGTGGTCCAGGATTATCCTCAAGGATCTTCCAGAACACACCTAGCAGCTTCTGTTTGACCAGTTCCCATCTCGGATGAGAAATGGCCCCGTCGCTTACACCACGATCAATAATAGCCCTTACGAGATGGTCCTTGGCCACCTCACTAAAGGACCTAGTTGATACGGGTGCTGGTTTGGGACGTTTAGTCCCTGGTTGCTGACTCTGAGTGCTCTGCTCTTCCTCTGAACGTTGCCGTTTAGGCACCGCTCCGGCTGGAGCAGAAGGAGGAGCTTCACCCAGAGAAGCAATGTGAGCCTTAGCCCATTCCAAAGAGGCTTTTTGCTCTTTGGTTAGGTCTTCGACCTTTTTGGAGCCTAATTGCTCAATAAATCTTAAGGCGGAACGCCTGGTTGTTGAGGCCCTACGCGCAGGTGTTTTGTGCTTAGGTGCTGATTTGTCGCCTGTTCTGGCAGGGGGAGGTGCAAGCAAGGGACAGGAGGATTCCTTCACTAGTCCCTTTTGCACAATTTGCACATGGGAGGCTGACTCAGAGGACGACTTAGTCGCTCCCTCTTTGTCAGTACCCGAAACAGGGGTTTCAACCGACTTGTTGTCGATTAGGACCTTGGCAGCTTTGGAGGTACTTGGTTCCGAAGTCAGAGGTACCTCGCCGCTTTTGTTTGAACAACCGCCTTCTGGTCGGGTTGCTTTTAATTTACCACAGTCGGCCAGTTTAGGTTTCCTACCCTGACCTTCTGCAACATATGTAACAAATTTAAGAAAACATTTTTAATACCATATTCTAATACAAAAATTTAGAACTTTAGATTTTTCCATGGCAGTTTCCAAAATTTTCTGTTTTTTTTTTTAAAGTTTTAATAAGATTTATGTTTATTCATTCAAATAACTGCATTTTAGAATGGCTCTGGGACTTTAACGATTATTTCTCTACTACGGGTCGCTTTGTTATATTAGCACAAAAATAATGTAACTTTTACTTAGAATAGGTACTTCTAAAACTCCTATGTTTGAGATTTTTCCTGGCAGTAAAAACTAATATATTTATAATTACTTCTTTCTTTATGTATTTAAATGATGAAATTCATTCTCTTTTGGCGAGAATATTGATATCGTTACGATTTGACTACGTAGTCTTAGAGTTTCTGACCACTCAATTTCATATTATTTTCATTCTATATTGTAATTTTGTATAATGAAATGTTTTTTTTTTTTTTTTTTTTTTTTTTTTTTTTTTTTGGCGTCAGACTATAAAATATTGCACTTTAAAGACAATTACATTAATGTTAGTTAATTTTCTCTTACTGAAATCAAGAAATCTTACTGGATTGTGGTCGAAGACTTACCGATAATATGGCCGAATTTATCCTTATTTTTGAAATGCAATAATAATTTTAATAGAATTTAATGAATAGTATAATAAAATTTAGCACTTCTTAAGAATATGTCTTCCATTTTGTATCAAAAAATTTAAGGAAATAATGTAAAGTGTCACTTTGTTATGTCGTACAAAATACATGACCAACACCACACTTTTGCCCCAAACTCGAAATACGCATATTTCAAAAACTTCTTTTGCATATTAATTTACGACAATTACCTGGACACCAAAAATGTAGACCATTATGAACCTAGAAGACAATAATTATGAACTAAATAGCAAGAGTAAAAAAACGCACTTTATTTTGTCCGATAGTGTATATCATTCGTTAAACCGGGAAACCACTATACTAAAAAAATAAATGGCACCGTTAACAGAAAAATGTATCATTGGGAAAAAGGAACTGAATGGTATCAAAACTAATTCACAGTAATATAAAGAAGACATACTAAAAAAATGCGAATTTTAAAACAGATTGATCCATTGGTTTCACGTTTATAGGCTGAATATATTTTTCGTGCCCAGACTTTACATGACAATTTATATTCTCCCACGCATTTCATAATTAATCTGTGAACTAAGTATGTGGGGAAATACAATATAACATGGATTGTAATTTGCTCTTTCTATTTGTAAACATTTTTAAATCATATTTCTCATTGCTTTATAATTTTTTAATCCTACATTTTTCTTTTTATGTTAGCTCTGTTTTGTTAAAGATTATGAAACTTCTGATGGAAAATCAAGTGATAAATTTCGCTTTTATTATATTACGTAAAAATAAAAAATATGTTCAATTAATCTTTTGTATTTAATTATATATTTCTTAAGACTATTTAAAAATACATACTACAGATAATAGGTAGATGCGTTAAAAAAATATATGCTTTTTTAACATTTATGACTAATCAAAACGTTAATCATAGCTTAGATTTAAAAAAAATAACCCCTTTATTTTGTAAAACACTTTGATACGAAGTGAAGTGTTTTATAAAATAAGGAGATGCATATATGGATGTGTTAAAAAACATTGATAACTTCAACTTTATTTGGGTAAAAATTTTTTTGATGAGTGTTTTATATTTATTTTTAAAAAAGAAGTTATTTTCGATTAAGAAATCATAACATTAAATAGCCATTTAAGGCTTAATTACAATATAAAAAATGAAAGCAAAATTTATAATTGATCTGACTTACATATATTAGAACAAAACTGATATACATACATACATATGTGATTAAAAATTTTACATACATATATTCTCTACTAAACTATGTACATACGTACATATGTATATCGACTTTAAGGACTCATTGTTTCAAATGATATTACGCCATTTGTTCGTCTAGAATTTGCATTTCGTGATTTTTTCAATGAATCCAACATTTTCTTCGCCACCAATTGATAAATGGCCGCCATTGCCTCCGTGGCTTTATCCGTCGGCAGCTGTTGCAAATGCAATGCGGTCGTTTTGCCAAATGAATCAAATACATTGTTACCATCACTGTCTTCTTCATCAAGCACAGAAACACTTCTTTGTTTTGTCGGCGATTGTTTGACCGAAGCCACTATAGCATCAATTGCATGACTAAATTTTGAATCTCTTAAAGATTTTCTATCCATTTTAACAATTTTATGTTTGCGATCTTTTTTGATATTGTTGTCTCTATCCCTATCTCTGTCTCTACTAGTATCTTTAATTCTGTTACGTGCTGAATTTAGAAAATTTGACGAAGGCGGCAATGTTGTTTTTCTGAGTATTACTACCGGGTGTAGAAAATCTAAATCATGATAGTAAAAAAGATTGGGTCGGTAGTTGACGCCCATATCTTTGGAAGCTTCCAACTTCTTTTTCTCCGAAACATATGCAGAACGTAAATTTTTAACTTTGCGCTTTACATCGTCCATTTCTTTGCCACAGGCAGACGCTATATCCAGCCAGGCATTTAGTTTAGTATCAAAATTATTGTAATCTTCATGAGTAGGATTCCAAAGACATTTATATTCTTTATAAAGATTAATCAATTGAGTGATTTCTGATCTTGTCCAATCCATTTTTTCGATTTTATTTAAATATTCTACGCGTTTTTAATTTATTTCTTATCTATTTTACTTAACATGTATGTTATAATAGTTGTTAAAGCAATTTTGGAGTATAGTTAGCAAACAAAAGTATAGTAAATGCAACGGAAATACATACTGTTTGTAACAAATCAACCGCTTTTTTATATCAACCGCATAATAAACAGATGAAGAAATATTACATGCTTTAATTTTCTTGTTCAACCCCATAATCTGAACATTAAAGCCCAAATTACAATAGCGCGTAGTCAGCAACAGTATCAGAAAAAATTATCAGCTGTTCACTGTCAGAATAACTTGTTGCTGCCCATATAATTACATTAACTTGTGTATTTTAGCCTCTCATTTATTTGCTCACTCTCTTTAGCCCAAATTACAATAGCGCGTAGTCAGCAACAGTATCAGCAAAAATTATCAGCTTTCTACTTGTGTATTTTAGCCTCTCATTTATTTGCTCACTCTCTTTGTCTCGCTCTCAATCTGAAAGCAGCGCAGTGAATTTAGAAACAGGGCTAAAGCCCAAATTACAATTGCGCGTAGTCAGCAGCAGTGTGTGCTGACATAATCAGCTGTTCATTTAGAATGCACTGTTTGTTATGGTGTTGATTACATTTGGTCAGCAGCAGTTTGCAGTGCTGTTTCATTTAGGCCTGTTTCTAAATTCACTGCGCTGCATTCAGATTGAGAGCGAGACAAAGAGAGTGAGCAAATAAATGAGAGGCTAAAATACACAAGTAGAATAAAGCAAGATGGTGGTTGTAAATTGTGGCTGCCTACGCTGAAATGTAATTATAACGGCAGCAACATGTTGCACTGACAGTGAACAGCTGATAATTTTTGCTGATACTACGCGTAAATGTAATTTGGGCTTAAATGAAACAGCACTGCAAACTGCTGCTGACCAAATGTAATCAACACCATAATAAACAGTGCTTTCTAAATTATAAGCTGATTATGTCAGCACACACTGCTACTGTCTACGCGCTATTGTAATTTGGGCTTAACACAAATTTGACATTATTTTTTGAAAAACATTGATTTTCACTTCTTGGAAGTACTTGACAATAACTTCTAAAAAAGTGTAAAATATGCATTTAGTTCTACTTTTGAAGTGGTGAAAATGTTTCTTTATATCAGGGGAAAACGCATGTCATAATAAACCATGCAAAAAGTACAAACAACAATCAAGATGGCGTCTTTTACCAAGCATTATCAAGACAAAGTTGTCAGAGCTCGAGTGCTGACAATTTTCTTTTAACGCTGCAATAACACTGACAAATTCAGTCTACATTAGACAAATCTTTATCTTGATAAAATTTTGACGTTTGTCTTGATAAAAATTTGTCTAATGTAGACTCAAAGTAAACGAATCAATGGACGCCGGTAAGTATGGATGAAATTTTATTAATATTTTGCTTTTTTCTTTTATTTTCAGGTATTTAGGACACTAAAACTATCTAAAGGATATGGTAATTATGCATCGTTCCTTGGTTTATCCTCTGATTTATTATTAATATATTATCTTTTCTTTCTTTTCCAGCAAAAATAGAAACTGAAACAACAACAAAAAAAAAACAAACATAAAATAACAAAATACGTATATTCACCGGGACATGGGCTGGAGTTGGTGACTCCCTAGGTTTTTGTTTAGAGCCCCTCCCTGTCTAAAGTTAGGAAACATAAAAAAAACATCCACCGGGACATGGGCTGGAGTTGGTGACTCCTTAGGTTTTTTGTTTAGAGCCCCTCCCTATCTAAAGTTAGGACAAAATATGAATTAAAAAAAAAAAATGAGGCAATTGAGATTTTTGCGGCCTCCCAAGAAAAAAATCCACCCTACCCCCCACGCAAAATTTTTTTTTATTATCAGTGGCGTAGCTAAGGGGATACAATGCTAACTATTCAGTGGCGTACGTTTAATTGAGGGGGACGTTTGCAGTAACTCGCCCGCAACAGGTGTTGATTACATTTGGTCAGCGGCAGTGTGCAGTGCTGTTTCATTTAGCCCTGTTTCTAAATTCACTGCGCTGCATTCAGTTTGAGAGCGAGACAAAAGCCCAAATTACAATAGCGCGTAGTCAGCAACAGTATCAGCAAAAATTATCAGCTGATCACTGTCAGCACAACATGTTGAGACAAAAGCCCAAATTACAATAGCGCGTAGTCAGCAACAGTATCAGCAAAAATTATCAGCTGATCACTGTCAGCACAACATGTTGCTGCCGTTATAATTACAATTCAGCGTAGGCAGCCACAATTTACAACTACCATCTAGCTTTGTTCTACTTGTGTATTTTAGCCTCTCATTTGTTTGCTCACTCTCTTTGTAGCCCAAATTACAATAGCTCGTAGTCAGCAGCAGTGTGTGCTGACATAATCAGCTGTTCATTTAGAATGCACTGTTTGTTATGGTATTGATTACATTTGGTCAGCAGCAGTTTGCAGTGCTGTTTCATTTAGCCCTGTTTCTAAATTTACTGCGCTGCATTCAGATTGAGAGCGAGACAAAGAGAGTGAGCAAATAAATGAGAGGCTAAAATACACAAGTAGAACAAAGCTAGATGGTGGTTGTAAATTGTGGCTGCCTATGCTGAATTGTAATTATAACTTCAGCAACATGTTGTGCTGACAGTGATCAGCTGATAATTTTTGCTGATATTGTTGCTGACTACGCGCTATTGTAATTTGAGCTTTAAAGTCACAAATTCTGCAGCTCTTATTCAGTAATAAGTACTTCCAATGAAAACATAATGATAAAATAAAATCATTAGGTAGTTTTTCATTTTTCTTTTGTATAGAAAAAAAAGAAATAGAAAAGATTCCTAAAAAAGATATGAACTTTATAAAAATATTTTTTTTTTACTTTAGTTTTTCGTTCCATGTTACGCCGAGTCTATATTACACTGGGGCTAGACATTATTTTTTTATATCATAATATGTAACAGAGAGTGTCAAATTCGCTCTCAGAAGAGAGTAAACATTTTGTTTATATTATGTTAAATCTTAAATAAATGTATTCTAATAAATCTCATAATATTTCATTATTTTCATTCAGTCACAGAGTAAACATGTACTTTTTATTTAAGAAATTCGAAATTTTTTAACACAATTTTAATGAAAATTTCTTTCTGAATGTAGAATAACCATTAAAATAAAACAATTAAAAAAAAACCATTGCTTTTAAGTACTTTTAAAAATACACATTCACACACACATGCAAACTTTCGTATATGTGTATTTTTTGAGAGTAAATCTTATAAGATAGTTGTGTAGAAAAATGTTATCACAACAGTCTCATAACATTTCTTATAATACTAACATTTTAGTCTACACGTGAGATAATTCTATATAAAAAATTATGTGGAGACCCAATGTTAGAGAAATTTGTATCAAGACAAACGTCAAATTTTGCAGATAATTTTTTATCTCAATCAATTATAGGGGAAAACGTATTTCATAATAAACCGTGTAAAAAGTACCAACAACAATCAAGATGGCATCTTTTACCAAGCAACGTCAAGACAAAGTTGTCAGAGATCGAGCGCTGACAATTTTGTTTTAACTTCGAGTCTACATTAGACAAATTTTTATCAAGACAAACGTCAAAATTTTATTATGGTAAAGATTTGTCTAATGTAGACTGAATTTGTCAGTATTAATGCAGCGTTTAAAGAAAATTGTCAGCGCTCGAGCTCTGACAACTTTGTCTTAATAATCCTTGGTAAAAGACGTCATCTTGATTGTTGTTGATACTTTTTGCATGGTTTATTATAACATACGTTTTCCCCTATAATTGACAGAAATAAAAAATTATCTGCAGCTCAAACAAAAATTTGACGTTTGTCTTGATACAAATTTCTCTAATATAGACTCGACGTAACACTGCAATAATAGACAAATTTTGATTGTGATAAAGTAAGATGGTGGTTGTAAATTGTAGCTGCCTACGCTGAATTGTAATTATAACAAATTTTTATCATGTTTTACTGACAGTGATCAGCTGATAATTTTTGCTGATACTGTTGCTGACTACGCGCTATTGTAATTTGGGCTTAACATAGCTCTCAAATTTATTGTTCTTTTTTTAAATTTTACTTTCTTTAACAAAAAACGAATGCAAAATGAAAATTTTCGTTAAAAAGACAATTTAAGATTTAATAGCTTGTTTCTCTATGTCGAACGAATGCTTTCTTTCGCCTTCTAATGAACGATAACTTATTTGGGAAAGGCAAGTCGAAAGAAAACGTGTTTTCATACGAAATTGGGTTTCTGTATTTCGAACGACACGAACGAAAATGTCAAAATCAGTCACTTGCTATTTTGCTTTCGACTGGATGAATTTAGTAATGAAAAACTACAAAATTACTTACCAGGACATTGGAAATGTTCCTCACTCTACGTCTCCACACAGACATTTTTATTTCCTAACATAAGAAATAACGTCGGCAGAATAACGGGAACAAGCTTTTATTTCCAACTTTATGTTAAGGGGTGGAGAAGAAAATTAATTCATTTTCCATCTTTGTTTTGTTAAAAAAGTTAAAATTTTAAAAAAGAACAATAAATTTGACAGCTTATGTTAAACATTATTGCTCTGCTTTGTGTTTAAACATTTATTGCGAAATAGATTGCGCAATAGATTTCTTATTGGTCCACACGTAACATTTTGAAGAGAGAGATTGAATTTGACAATTGCGGACACAAAAATGTCTGCGTGGAGACTATGCGTCAATCATGTTTGGTGTTCATTTGAAAAAGCCCCACATTGTTTACAAAGAACTGACAAAGGAAAATTTTAAAACACTATCATAAATTTTATCTGGCAATGCTGTGACACGCGGCCGCTCGTGAGAAAACAATCAGCTGATTGCCGCTTGCGCCGCGTACATTGGCCTTCCACTATAACTCCACTCGAACGAAAGCTTAGGAAATAGAGAAACCCAAAATGATTCGAATTCGTTCAACTTGTTTTCTTTGGGCACAGATAAACAGGCTATAAATATATGTTTCTCCACCCCTTAAAGTTGGAAATAATGTGTTTCTTCGTTATTCTGCCGACTTTATTTCTTACCACTAGTCTACACGTAGACATTTTTGTGTCCGCAATTGTTAAATTCCATCTCTCTTCAAAATTTTACGTGTGGACCAATAAAAAATCTATTGTGCAATCTATTTCGCAATAAATGTTTAAACACAAAGCTGAGAAATAATGTTTAGCTGAAAATTTGACATTTTTATTTTCCAAAATTTTAATTTAAAAAAAAAAAAAAACAAATAAAAAACAAAAACGGAGAAAAAAAAAAAAATTTTCGTTAAAAAAGACAAATTAAAATTTTAATTCCTCATGTACGTTTTCTCCACCCCTTAACATTACTTACTAGCCAACGTCTATTTTTAGTATTTTTCTGTCAAAAACGGTGGTTCTCAAATGGGGGTCCGTACAAAGATTGTTAGATGGTCGCTAAGACCTTTTGCTTGAACATAAAATTAAAAGTATTTCTTTAAACAGATAACATATGTATATTATAGTGCCTTAATTTGTATGGGGACAAAAAAAGTTGCAAATTTACCCCCCTAAAATTAAAGATTGATATATTTTTAACTCATTCCCAAAATATTTCGGTTCAATTATTTCATTTACGTGAGCTGGACCATTTTTAAAAAAACGTCCAAAAATATGGTTTTCGATCAACAGTATACACAATTTTTAACTTTTTGTCAAAAAATTACAACATATGATAGAAAAACGACGTCTAATACATTTTGTGCAAAACAATATTTTAAAATTTGTTTTCATTCTTGCGGAATTAAAATTCTAGTAAAATTTTCAATGATTTTATTTTAAACAGTACTTTATTAAAGTTTGAATATTTTGGACATTTTTCATCTTAAATTATATTTTAGAGCATCATTGGAAAGGTCTCGTTAAATACTATTGATATAGGGATTCATTTAACACTTTAGTTGCACGAATAAAATTTTGGGATTTCCGGTCCATAATTGGTTAAGTTAATTTTAACGCAAATAAATGGTTAGTTAAGAATAAAAATGTCCCCAAAAGCGTAAATTGATCAAAAAATCTGTAAATTCGTATAAATTAGCGGCTAAATTTCGAAAACTCCGTTTTATTCGATTATCTCGATTTTAAATGAACTTTTTATGTTTTTCATAAATTTGTTAATATTTAAATGTAACAAGTACTTTCATGCGATTTATTTGCAAAAATTGCTAATTTAACCTTTTGAACAAGGTAAATGTGATAAAAAATTTTAGTAAAATCTTAATATTCCGCGACTGAAAAGAAATATAATTATTATTTAAATGAATATTCAAGTTCGTGGTAAACCTCTATTATAATTTGAAGTTAATTTTCTTATAACCAAAATTTTTATAATGATATTGAAAGAAGTACGTAATTTTAGAGGTGTTTTTAAAATGGTCCAGCTCACGGCATTTTTAACATTGGGATGTAATATTTGGGGAATCATATAAGAACATAATAATCTTCATTTCTAGATGGGTACATTTGCAACTTTTTTTCGTAAGGCATTTTAATGTTTATTAATTTCTCCATACTTATAAAATAAAGTTGCAAAAAATATAGAGTAAAAAATCTAAAACTATTGTTTGTGTATGGTTTTTATCATCATTCTGGTAATTTTTGCAAATTTAAAAAAAAAAAAATAATGATATTTCGTCCTTGGCATAAGACATTTATTAGCAATTTTAAAATCCATTTTTAAATACAAAAGTTTCATCTTAAATTTATAATTAATTGAAATGAAATGTTTTTCTATTTTTTTAAATATAGCCTGGTAAACAAAAGCACTTGGTATCAAATTGAGAATATGCTATTAACTTTTAAATTTAAGCATTCATTTATTTTTGGAAGAATTATCTACAAAAAAAAAAAAATACCTTTATATTATCAAATTTAAGTCGGGGATCACACACGGCAATTTTTCTTGCTGCAATTCTGAGTTCGTAGGAGAGAGAAGAGAAGGGAATACTGTTTATGAACCTCGACTAATAAAATAAAGATCCTTAATGAATAAATATCTTCAATAAATGTTTGACAATTTGTTTTCCATCATCTTTCAAATATGAATATTAAGATGTTATGTGCCATAATGAAAAGAAAACTTTAATGAATAAATTAATTCTTCGTAACAATTTGTAAGTTTAATAAGACAAATGTTAATTATATAACTTTAGAATTATTCTGTTAAAAAATATAATAAATTACAATAAATTTTTAAAATTGTTGACCTAAAATTAATATATTTTTTTTTTTTATCAATTATTATTAGCTAATGAAATTATAATTGACTTTGTTGATCCTGAATTTACATTTTAAAGTTATATAAAATTTGAAGCACTAAATATTTTTGTTGTTTTTAGTTTTTCTTAAAAAATATATCGTCCATTCCACGAAAGAACGCCCAAGAATATTTTGTATGTCTTCCGATTTTAATAATATTTGGCATACGCATACCCTATGGAGCCATTTAAATATCTCCATTTTTATTTTTTTGAATTTTGAAAAATTCGCGGATTTATTCGCGATTTTAATTTTTCAAAAAGTGATAAAAATGACAAAAGTGTCTAACTTTAAACACCAATATCTCTAAAAGTTTTTAACGGATTTAAATGATTTAAATTGCATATTTAAGAAGAATAAGTCCACTATAAATGTAGTAGTTTAAAAATAATATTATCATTTAAAAATGCATTCATAATGCAAATGAAATTTTTGTATGCATTTTTGAAAAATTTCTACCCTTTAAATTTTTTCTTTTCCTGATATAAAAACATTATTATATTTGCTACAAATTGCAATATAAATTGTTCTGGGACAAATAGGTTCACTATTTTAAAATATTTTTTTTAAATATTTCTTCAAATTTTTTCATACAAAAAAATTTTTTTTGTTTAAATTTTTGTATTTTTTAAATTTTGTGAGCTTATTTTAAAATTAATTTTAATCATAATATTTCATAATTTGTTATTTGTGGTAGAAAACCTATTTGTCCCAAATTAAGTGCTAATGTTTTATATAATAAACATATTTGTATTTAATATTAAGCAAAAATATTTAAAATCAAAAGGGTAGAAATTTCTTAAAAATGCATCCGAAAATTGCATTCTTTTCTTGAGTGCATCTTTAGCAAACAAATTATTTTTGATTTATATATAATATAATTATATATATATATATAATTTACAATATTTGTTGTAATAAGCTTTACACTAGTTCTTAAATCAATAAAATCCCACGTATAATTAAGGAGTTATAAATATTTAAAGCTACATATTACTAAAAAAGTATAACCAAAAAAATTAAAAATCAAAATTTTTTAAAAAAATTTAAATTTTTGTATGAAAAATATGATTGAAATTTTTTGAAAAAAATATTAAAAATAGTAGATTTTATTGTCCCAGAACAGTTATTTTTGCATTTTATAGTAAAGATATTGCTTTTTAACATAGTAAAAGAAAATTAAAATCAAAAGGGTAGACATTTTTCAAAAATGCATCCTAAAATTGCATTTGCATTATGAATGCATTTTTAAATGAAAATATTATTTTTACTACAATTACTACATTTACAGTGGACTTATTCTTCTTAAATATGCAATTTAAATCATTAAACTCCGTTAACAACTTTTTGAGATATTGGTGTTTAAAGTTAGACATTTTTGTCATTTTTTTCACTTTTTGAAAAATTAAAATCGCGAATAAATCCGCGAATTTTTCAAAATTCAAAAAAATAAAAAATGGAGATATTTAAATGGCTCCATAGGGTATGCGTATGATAAATATGAACAAAATCGAATGACCCTCCGTAAAAAAATTGGTATTTTTTATAAATCTTTCGTGGAATTGACGATATATAAAATTTAATTTTGGCGATCTTTGGCGATTTCTGATTAACAATTTGGCGACAGAGGCTCAAAAAATCTGACAACCCTGGGCGAGAGAGCTAAAGAGAATATAAAATTTTAGTATTCCCTTCGTTAGAGAACCAATCATGCATGGAATTTTAGAACGGGCTGTAAAATATCAAGGTTTCTATGGATCGATCTAGGTAACTTGATAGGATTCATCATGGGAATAAGCTGGCTAAGGAAGTACCGTTGGGTTAGAGCGAACGCAATAGGGCGGTATATTTTTCATATCTCTCTGTTCTTCTCTTGGTCTCATCTTTCCTTCCATTACTTCTACTACTACTTCTTATCTAATACGTCTATGAAGGGACTTACAATGGACCTCTGAGTACATGTGCAAACCTTCTCTACCTACTTACCATAATTGCTGTGTGTGAGCCCTGACGTAGAAAATAAATTTTTCTTGGAGAAGTAGAGTAACCCCTAGTCAAAGAGTAACAAGAGACGAAACTAATTGTCAAAAACCTAAGTCGGTTGTCAAAAACCTAACTCATGCAACAACAAAATACATGTAATCAAATACATTTTGTTGTTGCCAAAAGAAAATAAAAACACATTTTTGTTTACAAAACAACAATTTTGCTTAATTGTCAATCGAAAATTTCGTCTCTATGTGTTACTCTATGCCCCTAGTCTCCACGCAGACATTTTTGTGTCCGCAATTATCAAATTCTATCTCTCTCTTCAAAATGTTACGTGTGGACCAATAAGAAATCTATTGCGCAATCTATTTCGCAATAAATGTTTAAACACATAGCTGAGCAAAATGTTTAACATAAGCTGTCAAATTTATTGTTATTTTTTTAAATTTAGATTTTTTTTAACAAAACAAAGATGGAAAATGCATTAATTTTGTTTTAAAAAAAAAAAAACAAAAAATAAAATCGGAGAATAAAATAAATTTTTTGTTAAAAAAGACAAATTCAAAATTTAAATTTCTCATGCACGTTTTCTCCATAAATTTAGAAATAAAAGTTTGTTCCCGTTATTCTGCCGACGTTATTTCTTATGCTAGGAAATAAAAATTTCTTAGTGGAGACCATAGTATAATTATAAAGTATACTCGTAAGAACAGCTGTTTTACAATTTTTTCATTGGCAAACCTCGCGGTACTGTCAAATTGTTTTTGTATTCACATGTAAATTTTTATTTTGAGTTTTTTTCTCTTGCTCTCTTTCGTTCTCTCATTTTTCCGTTCAAAGCATTTTGACATTATGGGCAGTAGTTTTACACTAACAAAATACAAGTAATTTTTGTTTTTGTAGATGTGCGAGTACTTTATTATTTTACTATGGTGGAGACGTAGAGTTAACATAAAGTTGGAAATTAAAGCTTTTTCCTGTTATTCTGCCGACGTTATTTCATGTGTTAAGGCCGGGTTACGTCGAGTCTATATTAGAGAAATTTCTATCAAGACAAACGTAAAATTTTTGTTTGATTTGCAGATAATTTTTTATCTCTGTCAATTTTAGGAGAAAACCTATGTCATAATAAACCATGCAAAAAGTACCAACAACAATCAAGATGGCGTCTTTTACCAAGCATTATCAAGACAACGTTGTCAGAGCTCTAGCGCTGACAATTTTCTTTTAACGCTGCAATAAGACTGACAAATTCAGTCTACATTAGACAAATCTTTATCTTGATAAAATTTTGACGTTTGTCTTGATAAAAATTTGTCTAATGTAGACTCAAAGTTATTCTGCCGACGTTATTTCTTGTGTTAAGCCCCAACCAGTCAACTTTCCATCGCAACGTAGAATGAAAAAAAGTAGCGTGAGACATTTTGTACAACCAGTCAACAAAATTAAACGTATCATATGTTTTTGAACATTCACTGTGTAAACAACCCTGTTTTTCGGTTTTAGAGCAAAATAAACCACAGGGTTGTTAAAAACGCACACAGCTACGTAAAAATCTATTTTCTGTAGATTTCTGCGATACGCTACCTAGAATTTTTGTGTCAATAGCTAGATACACACATCTGCATAAAGCTGGTTGAAACAGCTGATTGCGATACGATGATTTTTAGTTGAGTGGTTGGGGCTTTACATACTGTCTCCACGTTGATATAATATGTAAGATAACGCCGGCAGAAGAGAGTAAACATTTTGTTAATATTATGTTAAGTCTTAAACTAGGGGTAAACGTATTCTAATAAATCTTATAAGATTTCATTATTTTCACTCAGTCACAGAGTAAACATATACTTTTTATTTAAGAAATTCAACATTTTTTTGCACAATTTTAATAAAAATATGTTTTTAAATGTAGAACAACCAATAAAATTAAACAATTTTACAAAAAAAAAATATTGTTTTTAAGTACTTTTAAAAATACACATTCACACACACAAACAAACTTTCGTATATGTGTATTTTTTGAGAGTAAATCTTATAAGATAGTTGTGTAGAAAAATCTTATCACAACAGTCTCATAATATTTCTTATAATACTAATATTTAAGTCTACACGTGAGATAATTCTCTCAGAGCGAATTTGACACTCTCTGTTACATATTATGATATAAAAAAATCATGTGGAGACCCAGTGTTAGGAAATAAAAACGTCTGCGTGGAGACCAGGGTACACTGAACAGGTATAATCGTCGGCCCAGCTGATTTTGGTTTTGTGTATGAGATCTGTCAAAGTTTGTTTACGTTTTATTGTTTACATATAGTAACAAAAAAATAAGATTGTATATTTTGCAATGTATTTTAATCAGTTGTTTTTGACACATAACCTACACGAAAGAGAGGGAAAAAGTTGGATTGTTGTATTTGTTGCCGCGACGATTATACCTGTTTAGTGTACCCTGGTGGAGACGTAGAGTAAAACAACTCTGTTCATTTGCTGCCATTAAAATACAACTCTGCGTATTTTTATCCGTTGTATACAGCATTGGAATTCAACTGCAGCCTACTTCAGGTAGAATCCGGCGTTCAACTTTCTTTTTGTCTTCATCGTCTGACAAGTACGGACGTGTAAAAGAAACTGAGAAATGGTAGGTTGAGCAAACTTTGTGATAGATAAAAAGTAATAAAAGTGCTTGAAAAGCAGATTTTTAAAAGATAATAAATAAAAGTAATACAATTACAACTGAAGAATTCAATTTAAAAAGTTAATATTTAGTTAGTGAACAAAATGTAGACACGTTTTGAAATTGCCAGCCATTTTGTTTTTTATATTAACATAACCTCAAAGTTTTGTAATGTGCTTATGTTTAACGTGTGATTTATTGTTTTATTTTAGTCTCACCGTAAATTCTCGGCTCCTCGCCATGGTTCCATGGCCTTCTACCCCAAGAAGCGCTCAGCTCGCCATCGTGGTAAGGTTAAGGCTTTCCCCAAGGATGATCCTAGCAAACCTGTCCATTTGACTTGTTTCTTGGGCTACAAAGCTGGTATGACTCACATTGTTCGTGAGGCCGACCGTCCTGGTTCAAGTAAGTGTAATTTATTTATCTTTTAAAAAAATGTAAATGTTAGAGTAAATTTCTGTGATGAGAAAAAGTTAATTTATTATGGTTAGAACAAAAATGATTTCTATGATTATAAAGTAACTAGGGCGGACTGATTTTCGTTAAAGAAAAATTAACTTAGACAGAAATAGAGTATTTTCTTAATTCGTATTTTTTTTGCTTTTTTTTTTTTTACAGAGGTAAACAAGAAGGAGGTGGTTGAAGCTGTAACCGTTTTGGAAACCCCACCCATGATCGTGGTTGGTGCTGTTGGTTACATCGAAACTCCCTTCGGTCTACGTGCCTTGGTTAATGTCTGGGCTCAACATTTGTCCGAAGAATGCCGTCGTCGTTTCTACAAAAACTGGTAAGTTTTTCTTAATCTATTTTTTTTTTTTTCTTAAAGACCACGTGGTGTAGAATTTTCTGTAAAAAAAAAAAAAAAAAAAACACATTTGTTAGTCTCTTTTTTTTTTAATGATGATAGATGGTATCTGAGAGCAAACTAATGAGGATACTTTAATACCGTCTCTGCTGCCTTCCTTCTGATAAAAAAAAAAAACGTTTTAACAAATGTGTTTTAAGAAAATTAGTGGTCATATAAATTGAGATTTTTGTCATGATTTACTTAATTTGTTGTAAAATATAAAGTTCTTCGATCAGCTTGCTGAGAGAGCTTTTAAAATCTCTGTTGGTCGTGTGAGCTCAAATTAAGACTGAAAACTTTCTGTAAAGAAGTTTTTCTGGAAAATAAAATTAATTTGCTAGTGAGCACGGCAGGAAGTTGTAATCTCCGCTCACTTATAGGTGATGAGGTTCTCTTCCCTTTTGTTTATTTTAAAACAGCTATGAAATTGGGTTTTCTGGCCTTAAACCAATGGAGCTAAAGCCTATCTTTAGAGGAATTCCATATCTCAAAATGTGACACTACACACACACGTATCGTCGTCTTCAAATTTTGCATAGTCCATAGAAAATGAACGCTTTAACCCATATTGAGTTTAAAACTAAAAGCAAGATTTCATTGTTATAATCAGGTACAAATCTGAAAGAAAAGCTTTCACAAAGGCCGGCAAGAAATGGACTGATGATTTGGGCAAGAAGAGCATTGAAAACGATTTCCGTAAGATGCTTCGTTACTGCAAGGTCATTCGCGTTATTGCTCATACTCAGGTAATTGTTTATATATTTTAAATATGTTTATGAAAAAAGCGACGTCCTTGGCCTCTGGCGCCGAGTGCTGCCCTATAACTTACGGGTTTGAAGGTGGCGCGAGGTGTAAGAGTTCCTAAAAGGCGGTCTTGCTGGAATGCTCAATGTCTAGTTACATACCGCAACGTCGCAGATTAAATTGCCCTTCGGGTGGCGATTTTTGATATATTCCAGTAACTGTTCATAGTCGCTCAGGCCGTGATTGAACAGTTAAACCATATCACAAACAGTCCCATCAAACTAAATGCTAAATATTGTATTAAAAATTTGTATGTATTTAAGTGACTAATTTTATATTTTATTTTAATTTCTTTAGATCCGTTTGATCAAGCAACGCCAAAAGAAAGCTCATGTAATGGAAATTCAATTGAACGGTGGTTCCATTGAAGACAAAGTTAAATGGGTTAAGGAACATTTGGAAAAGCCCATTCCTGTCAGCAATGTCTTCGGCCAAGATGAGATGATCGATTGTATTGGTGTTACCAAGGGTAAAGGTTTCAAGGGTGTCACTTCTCGTTGGCACACCAAGAAATTGCCCCGCAAGACACACAAGGGTTTGCGTAAGGTTGCCTGTATTGGTGCCTGGCATCCTTCTCGTGTGTCCACCACTGTGGCACGTGCCGGTCAAAAGGGTTACCACCACCGTACCGAAATCAACAAGAAGATCTACCGCATTGGTGCCGGTATCCACACCAAGGATGGCAAGGTAATTATAATTTTCCTTATGTTTTAAACTTTCCTTTAGTTTCTGCTATGATGATAAACTCATTTAAGTTCCGACATCAAATATATACAACTTTTTTTGATTAACCACATGATAATTCAAATGATAGGACTGAATATTTCATTTATGCAAACATTTTCCTAAATTTTGTTGTAATTGTATTATTAATTTTCTCATTTAATTTTATCTTAGGTTATCAAAAACAACGCTTCCACCGAGTACGATTTGACCGACAAGTCCATCACCCCCATGGGTGGTTTCCCTCACTATGGTGAAGTTACCAACGACTTCGTCATGATCAAGGGCTGTTGTATCGGTTCCAAGAAACGTGTTCTTACCTTGCGTAAGACTTTGTTGAAACACACCAAGCGTGCTGCTTTGGAACAAATCAAACTCAAGTTCATCGATACATCCTCCAAGATGGGTCATGGTCGTTTCCAAACCCCTGCCGACAAATTGGCCTTCATGGGTCCCCTCAAGAAGGATCGCATCAAGGAAGAACAAGCTGCCACCACCAGCGCTGCTGCTACCACATCTGCTTAAAATGGTGTTTTCTTCTAAATTCATACATATTTGCTTTTATGTATTTTGGAGATTTGTTTTATCCATATGACATCATGGATAAGCAAAATAATAAAGAAAAATTAATAATTAAGTAACTAAAATCACTTATTTTCTTTTATTTTCTCCGTATCTGCTGTGATAGATATTCGATTAGAATAGTAGTTTATATAATTATCAGTATTAGAAAGAAAATAAAATTTTTAAATGTTGAAAGATGTGTTGTTTGTCTTCAATTAAAAGTTTGCTTATTTAGATTTTCCGCATATTTTTATGAAGTACGGGTTATGGCACTCATCAAGATCTTCGGCACACTTGAAATTATTATATTTTTTTACGTCTTAATAAAAGTTTTTCTGTGTAGCCGGCCTGCGGCCGGGCTTAAGGACTCTTTCTCCTCTGGGTATGTCGAACACCGGCTTCGCTAAATAAGCTTTTATAGAATCACTATCAAAGTTGTTTAAAAATCAACTGTGCCGAAGATCTTGATTTACGCCCGGGTTATATTATAAACCAATATTTTAATATTTGTTAAACGGTTAATGACGTCTCTTCGTTAGTATGTATTTTTTTAACCTTTTCCTCTCCTAGACTCACAATTTCAACAGAAAAAAATTGCCATGTGTGACGCCGGCTAGGCGTATTTATTATTTTGTAAAAGATTTGGGAAAGCGTTATTTCTAATTTTATAAGGGGTACTAGTTTGATGCTTCACAGGCAGTCCAATCGTAAATATTCCCAAGGAATTTTGTTCCCACGGAAAAAATCTTCCATGAGAATTTTTCCCTTAACGTAGTTGATATAAAAGGGAAATTTATTTTTTACAATTAGAGAATGGGGAAAAGTTAGTAATCTCTCGCGGAATTTTTGCTTATGATTGGGCTGAGGAAAAACCTATACCATTCTCATGGTACCATTCTCATTTGTTTCTTATAACCGGATGCTGGTTAACGAGCATACTATTTCCAAGGTTCATTTGTTGGGAGAAAAAGTCGACATTTTAATTTTTTAATAGTCGATTTTCGACTTTTCCTTTATTTTTATTAAATTTTTCGACTATCTGCCAACAATAACTTTTTTCATCAAAAAGTCGATTGTTCGAAAGCAGATTAGATGAACCTTTTTATTGACCCTTGGTTATATATAAACTACTTCTTTTGAATGACACGAATAAAGGCTATTTTGGACTATAATTAAAGCAAATTTTAGACTTATAAACATGTATGATTTAATCTTACAATGGCGTTTGAATAAAAAACATTCTGTATCTTTTTAATTATAATGACAATAATTTAACGGTCTAAGACCAATGATTAAAGACGGCAGGTTCTTCTCATTGTCTGCGATAGGCGGTGGGCGGCCTCCAAGTACGATATTCATACGGTAGCTTGCAACC
The DNA here is from genome assembly GCA_951394005.1 of Protophormia terraenovae. Taxonomy (NCBI): domain Eukaryota; kingdom Metazoa; phylum Arthropoda; class Insecta; order Diptera; family Calliphoridae; genus Protophormia; species Protophormia terraenovae. Next base: position 51,417,044 of record OX596073.1, read on the forward strand.
GCGGAATTTATGGCGTCTTTATGAATGTCGGCCAAAGCTGCCATATACGAGGTGCGATCAAAAGGATCCTGCACATTCCTTTATATGTTCTCCGCGTATATGCGAAGTTCTTTTCTGACATGTCTCGGGGGAGTCTCCACTGTGTGATGTTGAAGTTTGGATGACTCCTCCGATGACATCCCAGAAGGAACTGCTGACTTAACATCACGTTGTGTTCCTTAACCGGAAGAACCTTCGTTTCCTCGTGTAGGTAGTGTGAGAATATTTCCACTGGTGTCACTCAGCGAAGGAGTCCACACTGGAGCAGCATAATTTACCACTGACCGACCAATCATCTTATATGTAGCCAATAAGGTTTCTTTAACCATACCCCACCCCAAGTGCTACTTCTATTACTAGGACTTTATAATGCCGTGTGGTTAAGATGAATGTAATACTATGGTAAAACATACTACTAAAGCTATCCAAGAATTATATAAACCTACTATTAAATCTAATCTATGATTAAATAAAGTTTTTAGATTTAGATTTTTATAAATTAATGCTTATTTAAAATAAATTGTTGATAATTTCTGCTAATCCCACGAATGACTCGTACACAATTTACATATGAACATGAATTATAAAAATAAACAAATTTTTTTATTATGATTATTTTAGTCGTTGATCGACATTTTAATTACAACGATTTTTAACTATCCATGTTAAACATTATTATACAACTAGATTTTTAGTTTGGTTGCTTTAGCATTAACGTAAATTCATATTAAATTATTAAATAGGTAGTTAAGGTTGTTCAATAATTATCTAGCTATCTTGTTGACTAAAATTAATTGAGTATGAACCAGTATTGGGATCTTTTTGCATTTTGAAATTTGATGTCGATAAACCAAAAGGTTTTAATATCATATTGCCCAAATCTTTCAGTTTATCAAGCATCTCGGCCTTTAAACGTTCATTGCGTTCTTCAATAATAGGAGGCAAGCGAACTAAAGCTTCGCGGGCCTCATTTTGACCAGGATCTAACTCGTACACTCGTTTATAATCCGCCAAGGCTTCATCCAACTTATCTTCATGCTCATATAGTTTGGCGCGTCTAAAAAATATATATTAAAATTTCGAAACATCAATTTTTAAGAAAAATCCTTTACACTTACCTTAATAAAGCACGAACATATTGTGGCCATAATTCTATAGCTTTAGTGCAATCATCAATGGCAGTTTTTTTCGAATCCAATTTAATTTTCGCTGCTGCACGATTACCAAACAATATTGCTCTTTCTTTGGTTGCATTTAAGGGACAAATTTTTAAAGCTTCTGTATACATATCTACAGCTTCCTCAGCTTGATTATTTTGGAATAAGGTATTTGCTTTTAATTTCATTTCATTGGCTTTTTGTTTGTTGGCTTCTAACTCTTCTGGCGACATAGATTTCTCCTTTTCTGCCAACTCATTTTCATCGATTTCCTCGTGAATATATTCAGCCTTTGAATCACTTTCCTCCTTTTCCGTATTACTGCCACTGGCTATGTTGTCTCTTTTATTATCATCGTCGAGTTTTAAATTTGTTTGCTGTTGTACTACTTCCTCAACTATTTCGATATTGGATTTCTTGGTTTCATCTCCGGAAACTGCTGGTGGGTTTGTGCTAGGTGTGTTTGTTGTGGACTCTTCGTCTACAGCATCTTGATACTCATCATCACTGCCAACTATTTCAGATATTTCTGGCATATTTTTCTTATTTTATTAATATTATGCTAGGAAATTACACGGGAATTACAAAACTACTTTATTTTAGTACAACTCACTTTTGACAAATTAGTTATGACATTCTTATTGGGTATTATTCTAGAAGTTATCGATTAAGTCACACATAATAAGAAGAAAAAAGTGTCAGCTCTAATTATTAAAACTACCATTTTTTGTTTGTTTTTGCATTTTGACGTAGCAACACATTATTTTTCGAATAATTATTCTTTTTACTAATTATTGTATATTGTTTACTTTGTTATATATATTTTTTTATTAAAGTCTTCTTCATTAATATTAATTTTAGTAATATTGCGATATTTTTATAAAGAATTAGCAACACATAATGTTTTTAACCCTAACAAAGGTAAAAATTTTTTACACATTTATATATGTTTACAATCTCTGTTTGGAGGTATTAAAGCATAGTTTTTGGACTATAATTAGACACCAGTAAAATGTTTCGTTAAAACAATATTGTTATTTCAGTAAATATTTAAAATTTCTACATGCTTTAATATATAAATTTTATGTGTCTGTTAAATTTTTATATTAATATTTTTACAATTTCGCGGTTTATCAGACAATTAACTTAGATGTACGATATATACGTTAAAAAATCAATAATGCTTTCGAGAATTTATATTTTCATTATTGAAAATAATCAAAATCGATCCATTATTGTCGGAGATATCACCAACAGTGTTTTACGTTTTTGTCGACTTTTTGAATTTCATATACCTAACTGTAACAATTAGCCAATGCGAAAGTGAAACGCAAAATTCTCGAAGTCACCGACCTTCCCTAACCCATATCTAGTTTATGAATAAAACAATAGCTTGTATGTAAATGGAATTTTTTGTTTATTTCCCTCATTTCTGAAGTGAGGTCTGAAAAAAATCTTTAAAAGAAAAGGTATTATTTACTAAAATATAAACGTTGTTTCTTGTACTGACCCTCTTATCCAATTTGGGGTTAATACGTGGTGAGTCAGACAACAAGAATACAAAATCGGACGCACGTTGTGTAAAATAAACAATAAATAAATAGTTACTACCGTAATAAGATTCAATGGAAGCTTCAATAAAATTAACAGATTTTATATTAGAAAAATTCACTGAAGCTAAAGTTCCTGACCAAACACTGGATGTAATTTTCGAAACGGAAATAAAGGTAATTGTTGCATTTAAGCAGGGACACAAACAATTTACAAATATTTCTGTTTTACCGGCTTATTTAAGATCCGGTTAACGAGTTTCGTATACATATTAACAAAAGGATTATTTAAAGTTTATAGGATCAGAAAATGGCCAAGAAAAATGCAAAGGCTTAATATTTCCCTTTTCTCGTTCGCCCTTAAAAAATGTTACTATTAAACATTCCAACATTTTAGTCGGTTCTAAAAATGATGTTACACAGGCCAAAGAAATCAGAGAAATTACATTGGATATAAAAGTAAGTGATTTATTTTTTATAATAAAAATAAATATAATTAAATTAATTGTTTTAAAAGGATTTTCAGGAGTTTGAATTACAACCTGGTGATACTGTAGGAATATTACCCTCTAATGCAAATTATAATGTCGATGAATTCTTACAATTGCTAGACTTGGAGAGCAAAGCTGATACTCTATGTTCTGTTAATATTTCAAAATTATGCACCAAAAAGTCAGCCAAAGTTCCTGCCTTTATACCCCCTCTAACGACGCCTCGAGAAGTTCTACGTGATTGCTTGAATTTAAAAAGTATATTGAAAAAAACATTTTTATCGAGTTTAGCTGAATATTGTACGGATGGTGAAGAAAAGAAATTTTTAAAATGTTTGTCTTCCAAAGAAGGTACTGCCTTTTACAATAAGCTAATAATGGAAAAGGGATTTAGCCTAATCGATATTCTTAAACATTGTCCTTCTTGTAAACCACCTTTTAGTTTAATTGTTGAACATTTAACAAGACTATTGCCGAGACCCTACTCAATAGCAAATAGTCCTCTTAAAACAACTGACGAAATAACCGTAATATTTTCCACATTAGATACGAATCCTGGTGTAACAACGAACATGTTAAAAGAAAAGATTTCAGACGAATCACCATCACTGTTAATGTATCTAAGAGAACCCAACTATTTTCGTTACACTGAAGAAAATTATCAACAAAATCAAATTTTAATTGCTATTGGTACAGGTCTAGCACCTTTCCTAGGTTTTCTTCAACACAAACAACACATGCTAATGAATGAAAAAAAAGAAAATCCCGGAACAACTTGGCTTTTTGTAGGAACAACCAGTTCGCAAGCTGTCATACATCGTGAGGAGCTGTTACAATGGCAATCATCAAATGTACTTAATAAATTTGAGGAGTCCCATTCTCGTATTCCAACTGCACGTTATCATTATGTTCAAGATGCTTTAGAAACCAATGCTCAACCATTAGTAGAATTACTAATGAAACCAGAAACCATCATCTATTTATGTGCTGATGGAGGACAAATTTCTAAATCTATAGAGAAAACGCTACAAAGTATTTTGGCAAAAGAACTATCTGTAACTGAGGAAGAATCTGTGGAAATGTTGAGAGATTTAAAAGCTAAAAGAAAATACAGAGAGGATATATGGTTGTAAATATATAGAACTTTTAAATTGGATTTTTACTGTGATATCACATTAAATTCAGCTTAAGATGCTTATTTTATAAAGTGCAAAGAAAAAATAGTTATAAAAAAAAAAAAAACGGATGGATATAAATAAAAATGCCACTAAAGAGACAATAACAAGTTTGTTAAATACTTTTCAAAATTATTTTTGAAGCGTTCTCCAGATTTTACATACAATTTGAGATACAATACATTAATTTGTATAAAGTTTAGCTTAGAATATAATTTGAAAATTAGGTTTTTTTTACCCTACACCGCCATAGGTGGTTGGATTTCAATAAAATAGGAATATTTTACATCGAGTCTATACATGAGAAATTTGTATCAAGACAAACGTTTAATTTTTGTTTGAATTGCAGATAATTTCTTATCTCTGTCAATTACATTGGGTCTACACATGAGTTTTTTCTATCATAATATGTAACAGAGAGTGTCAAATTCGCTCTCAAAAGAGAGTAAACATTTTGTTTATATCATAGTATAATAATAAAGTATACTCGTAAGACCAGCTGTTTTACAATTTTTTCATTGGCAAACCTCGCGGTACTGTCAAATTGTTTTTGTATTCACATGTAATATATTTTTTGAGTTTTTTTCTCTTGCTCTCTTTCGTTCTCTCATTTTTCCGTTCAAAGCATTCTGACATTGTGGGCAGTAGTTTTACACTAACAAAATACAAGCAATTTTTGTTTTTGTAGATGTGCGAGTACTTTATTATTTTACTATGGTTTATATATTGTTAAATCTTAACATACTGTCTCCATATTACATTGGGGCTACACATGATTTTTTTCTATCATAATATGTAACAGAGATTGTCAAATTCGCTCTCAGAAGAGAGTAAACATTTTGTTTATATTATGTTAAATATTAAACAAGGGGTAAATGTATTCTAATAAATCTCATAATAGGGGTTTTCATAAAATCAAATAAATGCCTTGTAAAGCTCATAAACTGTTTAAATATACAAACTCGTAAACAATTTGTCAAAGTTTGTACGAAAAATTATTTACACAATTTAAAAATATTTACGCTTCAATTTCAATGTGTAAATGAGTTCGTAAACTTTTATATTTGAAAAGACAAATTAAAAAAAAAAATTTTACGTCGAGTCTATACATACATTTTTAATTTTTTTTTTTTTATATTCAAATCAATAAAAAACAAAGACCTAAAATAACTAAATTGGAAATTTCTATTATTTGTCAAAATTTATACAAGATTAATAAAAGAATATCAAATTATTTACAAGGGGCGTTCATACAAAATGAGGGTAAAACGCAGAAATTTACGAATTGTGTAGATTTATCCGGTTAAATGAAAACCCTTAATATTTCATTATTTTCTTTCAGTCACAGAGTAAACATGTACTTTTTATTTAAGAAATTCGAATTTTTTAGCACAATTTTAATGAAAATATGTTTCTGAATGTAGAATAACGATCAAAATAAAACAATTAAAAAAAAAATGTTTTTGAATACATTTAAAAATACACATTCACACACACAAATTTTTTTTTTTTTTTTTTTTTTTTGAGAGTAAATCTTATAAGATAGTTGTGTAGAAAAATATTATCACAACAGTTTCTTAATATTTCTTATAATACTAATATTTTAGTCTACACGTGAGATAATTTTCTCTGAGAGCGGATTTGACACTCTCTGTTACATATTATGATATAAAAAAAATCATGTGTAGACCCAGTGTTAAAAGAAAATTGTCAGCGCTAGAGCTCTGACAACTTTGTCTTGATAATGCTTGGTAAGACGCCATCTTGAATGTTGTTCCATGGTTTATTATGACATACGTTTTCCCCTATAATGGACAGAGATAAAAAACGATCTACAATTCAAACAAAAATTTTACGTTTGTCATGATACAAATTTCTCTAATATAGACTCGACGTAATTCAGATCGGTTTATAAATGGCGGAGATATGTTTAAAAAAACGGTTTTTGGAACCGGTTTTCTAGTTTCTGAATTCTCTGTATATACTAGGGACTTCGTTTTTTTCAAAGAAGGCTCGGACATTTTTTCTGAATTTCTGTGCTGAAAAAAATTAAATCGGTTCAATAATAACTGATATATCGGGCAAAACGCATTTTTGATTTTTGAAGCCCTTGTTTAAGCTATAGATTTTTATTTTTATATATATCGGTCATAAATATTTTTTTAAAATTTCGGTTTTTGAATCAACCAAATTCGTTCATAAACAACCGAGTTATGGGCCAAAAACTAAAAAAATCTGTTAATAATATAAATACACACACAAACATGTATACCCCTTTAAACATTTGGAAGATAAATTTGTTGCCAATCTTCCAGACGTCACTTCGTAGTGACTTCCAGATGATTGTCGGAAGATTGTTCGAAAAATACACAAACCAAATACATTGCGTCCTTTGATCTTCCAAAAGTATACTTTGAAGTCACTTCTGGAAGATAATAAGATGAAAATTCAAATTTAACAAAAACAAAATACGTTTCTATTGTCCAATAATCTTCTTGGCAACACAATAAAGAATCAGGTAAAATCATGCATTTCAGTAATAATTTAACTTTGGTACTGTTTAGCTGCAATATTAAATATAGAAAGAAAAATATTCCTGATAATTATATAAGTGTTTTTTTATTGTTAATAATATCATAATTTGGAAATTATTAACAAAGGAAATTTTTAAAATGTAAGTAAATCTTCTTAAACTGTTATTTAGTAATATCGGATTTTACTCACAATTTAAATTTACTTTAGGAAAAACTCCATCAAACAGACAAGTATTTGCATATTTGAAGAAGTCCAAAATTTTGCCTGTAAATTGTCTTGTTGCATTCTTTGCACAAAACGTAATCCAAATACAATTTTACTATACAAATACAATTTTATTTAAAGGTACCAGATTTCACTAGAAGTTTTTCATGAAGACTTTATTATTAAATGCAAAACTAATTTTTATCTGAATTATTTCTTTGTAATGTTATATGTATATGTATATATAATTATGAAATAAAGATAATTGTAAAATATAAAAAAAAAAATAATTTTAATTATAAATACAGAAAAAAATGCAAAATCATCTAAAAGAGACTAAGAGGACACTTCTGTGATCATCTTCCGGAAGGCACGAGGAACAGTTCTTCCCCACGAGGAACAGTTCTTCCCGACGGAAGATGATTTTAATGATACTTTGGCAATGTTTGCAGGGATTGTAATGACTAGGGGGCGGATTTATATGCATTTATTTTTGAAAAATATGAGCCTATAAAATGCTCTTAAGAATTCAAAATATAATCTAAAAAATTAAAAAAATATGCATTTGTTTGTTTAAAATTTATTTAATAAAAATAAAAAAATAAGTTATTCTATAAGAAAAAACAAAAACCAGTCTATCTCACTGCCTGTTTCTCTATGTCGAACGAAAAATTCGTTTCGAATAAATGTATGGAAAACAAAAACAAATTTTTAAATTTATTTGTTGTTTTCCATATATTTATTCGAAACGAATTTTTCGTTCGACATAGAGAAACAGGCAGTTAAGCTAAGAAATGCAATAAATTTTGTAGTTTTAAAAGTCAAAGCTATGTTTTAAAATATCAATACTTATTATTATACCCACCATCAAAAAGATGGTGGGTATGTCCGTCCTTCTGTCCGTCTGTCTGTCTGTCTGTCTGTTGAAAGCAGGATAGGTCTCGAACGGCGTAACGTAGGGGGATGAAATTTGGCACAAATATTTGTCTTAGAAACACAGGGTGTCCGGTTTGTACTTTTCTGCTGATATTTCTTCAATAAAAGCATGTACGATAACGAAATTTTGTACATATAGTTCGGGGGTCGATATAAACTCGGAAACAAAAAATGGGCGTGGCCCGCCCACTTTACCGTACACCTCCCATATAAGGTGAAATTGTGTTCAAATAGTTCAAAGACCAATTTAAACTCGGAAACAAAAAAATGGACGTGGTCCGCCCACTTTACTGCCCACTTTACCACCCCCTCCCATATAACGTAAAATTTGAAAGTTGATGGTGGATATATAGATTCGGCCGGGCCGAATATAACATTCGAGCTTGTTGTACTTTTTTTAAATTTGTACTCCTTAAGATCAAATTTTTATTAGTGACATTGGGTTTAATATAACCTTAGTTAGATAGGTTTTTATGTATATGTACAAAAATATTTTGTACTAAGTTGTCAAATGTAAATGATTGTCTATTTTGGCGTAAAAAAATTTATACATAGAAAATAAGGAGTGCGATCGAAAAAAAATCTTAACACACGTTTTGTTTTGCCTCATAACTTTTTTCCGATGCAATATTTAAAATTTTTTTTGATCTATTTATCATAAAACAAGCGAGAATGTTATATTCGGCCATGCCGAATCTTATATACCCTCCACCACTGAGACAGTGTTTTCATCAGTTTTTATATAGGAAAAATTATTCGGAAAGTGGTGGTTTTCTAATTTACTTATTAATTTCTGGCGTGTAGTGTAGTAGTATGAACATGTTCTAATAAAGATTAAGTATTGTATATAAGATATTTTAACAAATTATTAGGCAAATGATCTGTAAAATGTGAAAAAAGAGGAAAATCTATGATGCCTTTCTTACAAAAAGTCGATTATCTTGGTAAAAGTAAGAATATATCATTTTAAATGAAAGTATATTTTTCATTTAGTAAAAACAATTGAATTTTATAAGAAAATTAAATAGTAGTGGCAAGGCCAAATGAACAAAAATATGTTTTCACTATATCCTATCTCCGCAAAAAAAAACTGTTTTTTTAGTGAAAATTAAAATTTTATTCTATAAGAAATCTAAAGGCCAGAGAGAAACAAAAATCTGTGATGATTTTTTTCTAAGATTTTTTTGTAGTTTGATTGGTATAAATTATTTTGTTAGTTTTTTTAATACCCTGTATGTATTTGTAAAGAATCTCTATTTTTAGTTTTGTTAAATTACAATGTATTTTCTACATATATATTTAACCTATTTCCGACCACTACCCGATTCCATTAAGATAACTTTACGAAATTTGGCATAAACTTTGTTTTTGTGATTGTTATAACAAATTTGATATAACAAACTTACATATTTTTTATTCCGAAATATAGAGCATCGAAAATTTCAGAAATAGTACCATTTTTAACTCAAACCTTTGGAATTTCGAAAAGCAGATCTGAAAATATCGCCGAAATAACCATTGATGCGTTTTCGCAACACCAACCATTTATCTGATCCGCCTGACTTCAACACTCAATTTTGGACAGAGTATTTATAAAAAAATTTATTTTTTCTCTTATCTTTAAGACAACATATTAATCCAATAATAGCTGTGAAAAAATTCATCATCGACTGCATAATTAAATAATTAGGCGATGTTAAAGCTACTGATGCGAAAACGCAACAGCTGTCGGAAATGGGTTAAGCTAACTTGAATAATAAAAACATGACTTTCTTTATTTTTATGCAACTTTCCATAAATTTTTTAAATTTCTCTGCAAAGTCGATTTAAAGAACGAAAACTGAAATTTTCTATTGCTTTAAAATCGAAGCTCGATTGGTAAAAACAGTTTTATACACAAAATAGGCCTATTGTGCTTTACTATGCAATATTATTCATAAGCATTTTAATTTTACCGAATGTAAAACTTTTTATAATAATCAATATAATAAAATTGATCAATTATTTCTGTAAATCTTCGCTTACCTTAAATTTATATTTATAATATTCGATAAAAGAGCCGTTTCTTTGATGATGTTGGAAAAACTAAATAAGTAAATTAAAGCAAAGTACTTATAATCTTCTAACTATAAGAGTTTCCCTCTTAGTAATTTGCATTTATATAAATCACCCTAACCGATCATGAATTAAACATTACTGTTGAATTACATTATTTCTGCCCAACGGTGCTATCAAAAATTTTTAAAAATTATATTTGAAAACTTTTATAAATATTAATCCTTAAGAAAATGATAAAAATTAGCGATGCTTTTTAAAGATAGTAATTTAAATGAATTAAAAAGAAATAAACAAAATTCTCACATAACTAAGTATATTACAGTTATATTTTTACAATGAAAATTGAAAAAGTTATCACCACCTTTACATGTTATTAAGTAATTATAAACGCACAAAAAACTATAATGAATTATAAATTATAAAGTAACATAAATATGCATCAATACTTTTTCTTCAATGTTCTAAATAAAACTCCAAAAATTTTCAAAACAATTTCATATTTATTCCAGCAACATTATTTATATCTACATGTTAGCAGACAAATTTTTAATAAATGCATTTTCATACCCTTCTCTACCGATGTGTATAGCTTGAAACACACCGAACAACTAACTAGTTTAGTAAACTTATCAACAGGGTACACTAAAGCCCCAACCACTCAACTAAAAATCATCGTATCGCAATCAGCTGTTTCAACCAGCTTTATGCAGATGTGTGTATCTAGCTATTGACACAAAATTGCTAGGTAGCGTATCGCAGAAATCTACAGAAAATAGATTTTTACGTAGCTGTGTGCGTTTTTAACAATCCTGTGGTTCATTTTGCTAACAAAATAACCGAAAAACAGGGTTGTTTACACAGTGAATGTTCAAAAACATATGATACGTTTAATTTTGTTGACTGGTTGTACAAAATGTCTCACGCTACTTTTTTTCATTCTACGTTGCGAAGGAAAGTTGACTGGTTGGGGCTTAAACAGGTATAATCGTAGCGGCAACAAATACAACAACCCAACTTTTTCCCTCTCTTTCTTGTAGGTTATGTGTCAAAAACAACTGATTAAAATACATTGCAAAATATACAATTTTATTTTTTTGTTACTATATGTAAACAATAAAAGGTAAACAAACTTTGACAGATCTCATACACAAAAACAAAATCAGTTGGGCCGACGATTATACCTGTTCAGTGCATCCAGCTTATCAACATATGTTGTTAAAAAGTAGCGAACGCACCATGTCGTGGTGTGTTCGATGGTGAAAACGATCAAACATCAAACTGACACACACACACACATGCACTCCATATACAAATTATAGCATGATGTTTAAGAAAAACTTACGGCGTTGAAATCATAAAAACTGTTCATATTTTTGTTTATAACTTTTCTTCTACTAAACCGATTTAGCCAATTTTTGGCAGTGATATAAAGTGAACATAGATAGACATTTTATTTAAATCCTTTTATTGCTTGTTGAAATATTAGCAGTTCAAGTTTGGTTTAAAGGTTCTTTCAGATTTGGTTATATAACTTTTTTTCCACTGAACCGATTTGGCTGGTTTGCAATCCCAAACTTCTTAGAGGAACAACAAATAACCTGAGTGATTTTCATTCGAATGGCTCAATTAGTTTGGACGTGAGAATGTTTTCAACAGACGGACATTGCTTAATCGACTCAGAATTTCATATGGTCCAAGAATATATATACTTTATGGGGCCTTAAACGATTCTTTCTAGGTGTTACACACGGTATTATACCCTCTTTCACCACTAGTGGTGGTGGAGGGTATAAAAATGGCAAAATTGCATATTATTAGTAGTTTTTAATTCCCGGGATTCCCGACAAAAAATACCTGGAATCGGGAAGTGAAAAATTGCCAAAATTCCCGGGAAATTCGACCCGGGAATTCTCGGGATAAAAACCCAAATTCGGCTCCATAAATATCGAAATATACATCAAAGAACACTGTACCAAATCTCGTAGGTAATATTGACGAAAATTTTTCGTAGAATTTTAACGAAAAAAAATATTTAAATTAACAGATTTTTTCTTCAAATCAATAGAATTTTTCTTCAAATCAACAAATTTTCTTCAAATCTACTAAAAAATTTTTGTCAAAAATATTTTTTTGTAAAATATTTTGAATTGAATAAAATTTCGTTAAAAAATTTAAGAAAAATCTGTTAAATCGACGAAAATTTAGTTAAATTGGCAGTTACTATTAAACAATCGGCAGTAAGAAAAACAACCAACTTTATTCAATTTAACACCCCAAAAAGAAGTTAATTTGAATAAATTTTCTGTTAAATTAACTAATATTTTTCGTAAATTTTAAAATTGACTAATATTTTTTAGTCATTTTGAATAAAATTCTTCAACTTGACTAAAAATTTGTAAATCGACTAAAAGCATACACATTTTAAGAAACTAAATAATTTATTTTATTCAAATTGAATAAAATTCTTCAAATTGAAGAAATTTCTTCAAATTTACTAAAGACATGTAGAATCGAAGAAAATTCTTCAAAATAAGTTTGAACGTCTTTACATACAATTATAGTTTTTAATAATATGTAAAAAATATAAAAATATATATTTCTTATAATTGTATTATTAATTTAGTTTTTACTAGAAATTATTGAAAAAATTTTATAAAATATACTAATAAATTAACTAATTTACATTTACTAAAATTAAATAAAATGAAGTAGTAAAAATAAATAGAAATTCTTCAATATGATTAAAAAATTTAGTAAATTTTACTAGACATGTAAAATTGAAGAAATTTTGTTAAAATTAACAATTTTATTTTAGTTAAATTGAATAATATTCTTAAATTTGACTAAATATCTTAAAATTTACTAACGACATGTAAAATTGAAGAAATTTCGTTAATATTAACTAATTTATTTTAGTCATCATTATCTCAAGGAGCCGTTTTGGATTATGGAGAACTGCACGACAAAAATTTCCTTTGGAAAACCTAAAAACAAACCTACTACAAGTAAGCACAAATGATTTGCAAATGAAGGTAAATATTTTTTGTACTTTGTATATAAACTTTTTTATTTATATTTTTCTTTACATTTTTTATATGTTGCTATAGATCATCCAGAAATAAACTTTAAAAATATTAAGTTATAAATCTGTATGGACTGAAATTGAATGCTGTTGATTAGTGAGTGAGTGCACATCTAATGTACTTAATAAATGGTACAAAAATAGTTTGTTATGTTAAATAAAATTTTTAAGAAATGTTTATTTTTTTATTTTCTCAGGTCGATTTCGATTAAACACTTGTACTAAAATGTGGGTTGTTTCCATTTCAGTTATAAAGAATTTTTATAGCGATCATATGAAGGATCCAGCAAACAAACTTTTGTAACAAAATAAGAAACAAATAGATAATTGGGGGATTCACAAGCTGTGCTATCATGTCGTATTGTCATATGTCCTAAAATAATTCAATGTATAAAAAATATTGTTATTGCTTTTCCTTTGTAAAATTTTATGACATTATGACAATACGACGTGATAGCACACTTTATGAATACCCCAAATATACCTGAAGATAATATATTACAATTTAATTATAAAATAACAGAATTATTTATTTTTCAAATATATTTTTATATTTTAGACTGTAGTAAATTTGGTTTATTTTACATTTTTGAAATGGTCTAACCTTTATCATAAAATTACTTTAATTAAAACTTTTGCTATGTAAGTTTATATTAAATTTAATTAAATAATTTTCTTTATATATTTTAAAATGCTTATTTATAACATGAATTATATATTTTTACACAATAAATATTATTAAAGTGTTTAAAATTTCTTATTTGTTTTATTTTGATGATTTTAATTTATAGTAAATTTTCATTTTCCTACAGGGGTTAAACAGTACTTTGGAATTGACAAAATTTTGTCAATATGAATAAAATTCAAATGTTAAATTGAATAAACATTCTTCTATTTGAAGAAAAAAATTTGTTAATTTGAATAAATTTTTTATTCAATTTAACTAAAAGTTAGTTAAATTTAGTTACGTATTGCAATTTAGGCATATATTTGGTTCATTTTACTAAATACAATTTTTTTGTTAATAAAATTCCAATTTATGGTACCACTTTTAGATTCGAAACGTTCTATACAAATTTTGAAACATTGTTTTTAAGCTAAATTTTTTGGAAAACTAAAATTATAACATCCTAAAAACTAGTTAAGAAAGCAAATATTTAAAATATTTTTTTACTCGAATTATTCGATTAATCGGCATAATTTGCTCGAATAAAGTGTTACTCGAAATTCTTGATTTTAATTTAATCGAACAATTATTTTATTTTCATTTGTCGATTAATCGAACAAACAATATTCGAGTGAATACCCTAATATTTATATTGATTGAAAAATAAAAAGTTTTCGGGTGCTTGCATTTTACCTCAAAATGAGAAATATAAAAATAAGATTGTAACAAAAAATTTTTAAAACCAAAAAAAAAAAGTCAAAATATGCATTATTAGGTAAAATTTGCAAAAATATGCATTTTCAACAAAATATGAAAAATAAACACTAACAAATCGATGCCATTTTTTAGTAAAATGTCTGATTCAGATAAATAACAACATAAGATCATTTTTAAATGATCCAAAAAAAACATGCATTTGAATATAAATCCGCCCCCTAATTATGTCTTTTCAGTGCATGTAAAAGGACTTCCGCTAAAAACTTCGTTCAGATATTCATATTAAAAATAAATAAAAACGGATTTGTCTACATTGATTAGTTATATAGTCTCTAAGGTTTAATATATACTATACTCAAAGTCCATTGAAAGCATTTAAAGAAGTTACAGGCTAAGCAATATAGCACTGTTCACTGAAAAGCTTATTCAATAAAGGTACATTTTTTATTTTTGTTTTTATACAAGAAACAATTTATAATTTTATATAAATACATTGCTTTCTTCCTGAAATTAACAAAATTAATCATATTGGAAAAGAAAAGTACTTTATTAAATTTAAAACAACATTTATATGTATCCACTATGACCGAATACGGTGCAACCCGGTATACTGTTAAGGTGTACATCATCTAGTTCCAAAAAATGATTTTGGGCAGAGAAAAGATGTAATAATGACTGCTCTTGAATTCTAGCTAAAAAACTATGTCCTTTTTCTAGAAATCTAATGAAATTTTGATATTTTTAGGTTAATATCACAGAAATTTCGTTATACATAGAGAAATATCTTCTTTAATTCAACGTTTTTGCATGGAAAAAATGCGAAATATATTTTAAAACTTTTGAAGGATTGGATTAAGCGTCATTGCTTAAAATTTTTTTGCTTAACATTTTTTAACCATGTGGTCTAATACTCAGACGTAAGATCTGTGGAAGATTTTTTATGCAGCTTCAAGATTAGTGCAGTCCAAAGTGTTGTTTAGTGAACAAATTCAAATGGAAATTATTTCAGAGAAATCAATTAACAATTTAATCGCATTAAAAGTACTAAATTTTACGGAAAATTTAAAATATAGAACAAAATGAAGCAAAATATGAATATGTTGCTATTGTTGTGCACTCTCCTATATGAAGATTGTAGTGTTTTATTCCATTTTTTGATAATAGACAAAGTAATGTTCTTTAAATGTTTGTGTTTTTGTTAATCCTTAAATATGTATATAATTTCGTAAAATTATTTTTGTTGTAAACCAAATATTCTAAAAAATAAAACTATTCCTAGGTTTACCATAATTTTGTTGCTTTTGTTCTGCACAGCACTGTATATTTAAAAATTTTGTTCATAAATATTATGAATCGAACATGACTTTTCCCAAACTTTTTTCATAAAATTTTTTTTTTTTTTTCATAGATATTAGGTGTGTTTGCGTACTTTCCTGCAAGATTTATCCAGATTTATCCATTTTTGAGAGAGAAACAATTATTTTACTCTCAACTTGAAAAATATAAAAAAAGTACGCGAACAACATTTTGCAAACATTTGCAGGTTTTTGTAAACAAATAACAAAAAGTGATGTCCCTTCATTAAATTTAAAAAACGCTGAACTATGTATAAATATAAAAACATAGTAATTTGGTTCTTTTTTCCTAAAAAAATAAAAGTAAAGTGTTATTAATATTAAATATTATTTATTAATAACATTAAATTAAAAGTTGATTCATTAAAATATAATTTTTAACCAAAACAATAAAAAAGCTGAAAATCCTTAACTAAAACCGCTAATATGGCATCTGAAAATGATTTTCAGCAGTAAATAAAACTTTTTATAAATTAATTTTTACCTAATTTTTTAACATAAATCTAAACAAAAACGAATTGTAAGTATTTGTGTAATATTTTATCACATACAGTTAGGGGCAAAACTATTTGTACACCCCATGCATTTCGTATATCTTCAATAATTTATAAAGAATAAAAAATTATTATATGTAGTTTTAATTCAGGTCCATTTTTATTGAATTATTTGATAAAAAATAAATTTATATATAACACATTGTTAAAAAAAAAGTACAATTTAAGTAAAAATCTTTGGGACAAAAGTATTTGTACATCAGTACTTTGTACAATTATTTGTACGTTGGACTCTTGTATGATGATTTTTTTTAAATACCGTTATATTTTCTTCGTTAATCGAGTTTTATTTTACAAAATAAGAAGTTGGTTTTAACGCTTTGAATAATAAGCACATCAAAAATGGGAAAACGAAAAGAGTTGAGTTTGGATATTAAAAAATTAATTATTGATGAACATAAAAAAGGAAAATCTCTCCGGAATATAAGTAATTTAGTAAATTTGCAACATTCCACAGTACAATACATTGTAAACAAGTATAAAAACAGCGGATCTGTTGAAAATGTGCCAAGAACTGGACGGCCAAAAAAGGTTTCCAGACGGGAAGCGAACTTGGTGATAAAAGAAGTGGCAAGAAATCCAAGAGTAACTCGGGCAAAATTAGCGGAACAAATCGCAAATACTACCGGAACAATTGTTCATCCAAAAACAGTAGAGAGGATCTTATATTCTGCGGGATATGCAAGTAGAATTCCCCGCAAGAAACCGCTGATTAGTAAAAAAAAACGAGTATTTGCGTTTAGAGTTTGCCAAACGATACATTGATAAGGACGAAGAATTTTGGAATAGGGTTTTGTTTACTGATGAAACCAAAGTCAATCTTTTCGGAAATGATAGCAGGGGAAAAGTGTGGCGCAAAAAAAAATACAGCGTTAGATGTTAACAATTTGACCCCAACAGTGAAACATGGTGGGGGAAGTGTTATGGTATGTGGGGCAATAGCAGCCAGTGGGGTAGGGCGAATGGTATTTATATATGGTGTAATGGACCTGCATCAATATAAACGTATATTGGAAGACAATTTGAAGGATTCCGTAGATGGTTTGGGTCTTGGCCAAAGTTGGATATTCCAACAGGACAATGACCCAAAACATACAGCGCGTTCAGTGAAGGAGTGGTTGCTTTACCATGCACCAAGACAACTTAATTCTCCTCCCCAATCACCTGACTTAAACCCCATCGAGCACTGTTGGGATATTTTGAAACGTAAAGTCGCTACAAAGCACGTCCGAAGCAGGGATGAACTTAAAATTGCTTTGGAGGAAGCCTGGAAGGAAATATCTCCAGATGAAATGAGAAATTTGGTCCGATCGATGCCCAGAAGATTACAGGCCGTGATAGATGCTAAAGGAGGACCCACAAAATATTAAATTTTTCTAATATAAGTATTATAAGTAGGTGTAGATTATATGTACAAATACTTTTGTCCCAATGAATTTTCATTATTTTGTATTTTTTTAAATAATGTGTTGGATATTAATTTTGTTTTTATAACTTAATTAAATAAAAATATATTAAAAATAATACTGCATACGACAATTTTAAATTCTTTATAAACTATTGAAGGTATACGAAATATATGAGGTGTACAAATAGTTTTGTCCCTAACTGTATATTTCTTTTACTTTTCCTAAAATTTTAGTTTTTATATTATGGTTTTCTTTTACATTTGTAAACAAATGATCATATGTTTTTTTCAACAGATGTTTTGCTGAAAGTTGATGAATTCTCTATCAATGAACTGTCAAATTTTTTCTCTATCTTACTCTCACTTCCAGCAACATTTTGTGATAATTATCACAAATTATCAGGTACGCGAACACAGCTATTATTAAATTGTTCTTTATGAAAAACAGTTAAAATATAAAATATTAGCAATAAATGGCAATTTTCCAAGAAAAAGTTTGATACCATTCTGCAGCACATATGTACATAATTTTATTAAACAGCGCTTCTGTTCTGTTGAATGATCCCATATGTGGTTTACGTTTTTCAATATTTAAATTTTCTGAAGCCAAAAAAACGTAACATCAATAAAAATTTTACAAAAATTATAATTAAAAAGATTTCTGATAACTTTTACTTAAAAATTTTAATAGCTATCATATTTTTAATAATTTGCAATCTAAATTCGTAAAAAAAATTAAAAAAAATTGTTTTATTTTTTTTTTAACAAATGTGATGTTACGTTATTTTGACTTAAGAAAATCATTGCTTTCGTTAATATAATCGTCATTTTTTGAGCTACAAGTCTGAAAATTTGTGATCACACGTATTTTGGAAAAATAAACTATATTTCATCAAAAACTCAAATTTGAAAATTTTGATGTTACGTTGTTTTGCATTTTTGGTGACGATATGGGCCATTATCAAAAATTTTTAACCTGTCTGAAACTGACTTAAATCCTTAATAAGTTTCATCGTAATGATATTTTAAACAAATTGTTTATAGATTTGAATTCACAAATATAGTGCAAAACTAATATAGTGCAAAATTTTAGCACAATAGGTTTCTTTTTATAATCATGATTGTTGTTCAAAGTTCAAGAACATAGAAAAATAGCTAAAAATAAAATAAGTTTTTCCCATTCTTCTATAATTTTTGTTCGCTCGTTTAAACTTTTTAATCTCATTCTATCATAAGTAAACTAATCGGACTTTACAGATAAATTCTGCACCATCTTTGTTGTGCAGACTTTCAACAGTTAAATACAGGGTAGTCGATTTTTGATGACAAAATTTTTTAGTTTTTTAAATTTTTCAGTTTTTTGGGCGGGGTCTGTGCGCCCCTCAACCGAATACAAAATTTGGGATAAGGATTGATATTTGTTGTAATTGTGCGTATTTTGCGCTATATCCCGTTGATTAGTAGGTGTTTGTTATGCTTAATAAAAATTCGGAGGCACATCAAAAAATTTTGAAAGATAAAAATTTTATGGACCAAAAAATATTTACTTGTGTTAAAAAAGGATCACAATATTAAAAAACATTTCTTTGTAATAAACTCTAACAAAATATATTTTCAATCAATATATGGATAAATAATTTAGATTCGATCCAAATTTTTCATAAAATTTTTAAAAATCGCGAAAAGAAAAATTTTTTAAATTTTACTAGGAAACCCTAAAATATGCTGCACTAATACCATCAAACATTGAAAATATCATAAATTTTATTTTAATAATTCAGTAGGTTTTGATATTACATGTAATTTTGACCAGAATTATACATAAACCTCTAATTTGTAAAAATTTTTATATGTTCAACTTAAAACCGCCATAACTTTCGCGCCCCTCACATGAATTTTTTTTTTTTTTTTTACATATATATTAGTTTTTATTGAATCTTTCTTTTTCAGAAATTTACAATAAGTATTAAAATCTTAACCTAAACTTAAATTATTGTTGATATTGACACTGCAAAATCCAACGTAGAGTTTTCATTAGTAGTGTTATCTTCCACATGAAATGATTAACGCGAACTGATTCTACATGCATTCGAGTCACTTTATATGTATACAAAAGGATTTTAATGTGCCATCAAAAAAAAATTTATATTTTTTTGAAGGGCTAAAAAAAAGTATTTTTGTAGTGAAGAATGTGACCAATAATACATCTTTAATTTCGTTTTTGAAAGTTAATTATTTTTACAAAAAAAATTCAAAGAGTAAAAGTAATAACGAAAAGTACCACAAAGTATCCTCTTATGGGTTTTCATTCACTTAGGACCATATATCTTTAAATTCATGATTTTAGATTAAATACTATAGAAAATTCAAGAAGTACCATTGGAGGAACAAAAGAGTACCAGAAAGCCCCCCCCCCCCTTAAATTCTTACCCACATAGACCATATATCTTAATTTTAAGCTTTTATGTTCAATTCCCCTCATGGATTCTCATTCACTTAGGACCATTTTTAATTTCATATTTGTAGGTTCAATATTATTGAAAATTCAAAAAGTACCATTAGCAGAACGAAAAAGTACCAAAAAGTTCATCTCTTCAATTCTTACCCACATAGGACCATGTATCTTTAATTTCATGTTTCTAGGTTCAATTTTGTAGAAAATTCAAAAAGTACCAAAAAGTCCCTCTTTCAATTCTTACCCACATAGGACCATGTATCTTTAATTTCATGTTTCTAGGTTCAATTTTGTAGAAAATTTAAAAAGTACCATTCTTCCCTCTTGTAAATTCTAACTCACTTAGGACTACATGTACTTAAGTTCATGTCTCCAAGTTTAATATAATAAAAAAAATCCATTATTTAATTTGAATAAAATTTAATTTCCCGATTTTATCCCCCTTTTTGGTACTTTTTATTCCCCCTGAATGTAACAAAGATTGCATTTCAATGAATTTCTAGATTGTACTGGGATTTAATGTTAAAATATTCATATGTATGTGTCAGTAAAAACAAAAAATATTTTGTGAAAAAAATACCAAAAACAGTTACGGTTTCTACCCCTTAAACGTTCGAATTTCCAAAAAGTACCAAGCTTGTATTCGCCAATTTTTGATAAAGTACTAATTTGATGCACAGTTTATTTCTATGCTTATTGGATTAAACGATAGATAGGGTTCCAAAAAAGTACCAAATTACAGTTTTTACTTGTTTTCTCTCTAAAAGAGCCGAATTTTACCCGTTTTTACCCCCTAAACATTCGAATTTCCAAAAATCCCATCTTAGTGGATCTATTCGGTAGGAGACCAATTTACAGTCCATATTTCATCTTTCTAGCTTTAACCGTTTGAGCTGTGCAAAGATGAATCACCAAGTAAGTCAGTCAGTCAGTCAATCACTCAGTCATTGATCTTTTATGTATATAGATTAGTTCTAGAACTGGTGTTATTTATGAGGTCTTAAATGATTTTTTCTGTATGTTACACAAGAAATAACAAACACTATGTATCCCCATCTTTTTGATGGTGGGTATAATAAAAATTAAATAAAAAAGTAAATAATGATAACATTGATTTTAATGCGAGATCCCGAGTATCTCGGACGTTTTTTTCAGCTTTCAGGGGAAATTGCGTACCCTCAGAGTACATTTTTTCCACAACATTTTGTTTAAGAACTACATTTATACTTAACATTCGATACAATTAAAACAAAATTTGTATGACAAATAAAAAGTAAACAAAATTAATTTAAAAATAACGAATATATTTAACAAAATAATGTGCTTAAAATTTATAAATTTTATGATAAAATAATGCTTTATTTTTATTGTGCATTTAAAAAAAAAAATAAAGTAAAATTTATAATTAAATAAAATATACAGTTTATTTTTATATAAATATATTATATGGATAAACATATAAAAAAATAATAATTACGAAAAAAACTATAGACTGTAGTTTTATATAAATTGTTTTTATTATTTTTCAAACTCTTTCTTTTTTTATTTTTCATTAAGATTATACTATACATAAGTAAAATATAAACGGAATATATTTTGTAATACAGACAGTTTTCATTTAACAGGCTTTTAAGTTTGTTTAATATTTTTTATATATTTATTTTCTACATTCAAAGATATGACCATTAAAAATTGTAATTTATGTATAAAAATGTAGTATAATATTATTTAATACAGGTGGTTATTTAAAAAATTTATAACTAATTAATTAATCAATTGTTAAGAAATTTTGATGGTATTTTTTGTTTTGTTATTTTCATTAAGAATATCAGTAACAATACTGGGTATTTTAGAAATTTACTTCGTTGCTAATACATTAGGGAAAACATTTTTAATCTTTTTCTTATTAATTTTTTTTAACTTAATTGGTTTTTAGGTAAAAAAAAAATAGTTTTAATATAATTTTACTATATATTACATATATTTATTTAAAAAATGTATGTTTAATTGTTTTTGAATAACTACATTTATTGAATAAAGCCAAAAATGCAAATATTTTTTATTATTTAAATTATTTTTTACAGGGCACTTAAAAATTTCTTTTAAATTAAAAAAAAAAAAAATTATATGAAAGTTGTTAAACTTTTTATTAATATTTTAACTAGTATATTTCGTAAAAAAACTTGGCATTTTATTTAGTTTTTTTTAAAGACGAATTTGTGCGCAAAAAATTGCTACCATTTTTTTAATTGATTAAGCATTTATTTTTTTAATATATTATATTTTGTGTAATATTTTACAGCTTTTATCATATGTAGAATTAGAGATAAAAATGTACAGTCTACTTTTCACTTGATATTTCTTAAAAATACATAAAATTGCATTAAAATTGTTTTAACTAATACCAAATGGATTTCTGAAAGAAATTTTTTCATATTACCTCAACCCAAAAAATTGTTTGTAAACTTGCATTTATAACTTATGCATTTTCCTAAGAAAAACTATGATTTGAAATAATTTCAATAACATCAGGACCTTGGAAGAATTATTTAATTATTTAAAAAAAAATAAGTATAATTACAAGTTTATACAGATTTTCTGTGTGATTTTCATATACATGTATGTAGGTATATTGAATATGTTCTATTTTATTTCTACAATTATGTAGATAAGAGTGCCATAGATTATATAATAAAAAACCTCTATTTAAATTATTTCATTGTTTGTTATTGCAAAATAAATATTATTTTACTTAATTTATTTTAAAAAAAGTTGTTTTCTTTTTATTTTGACCAATTAAAAGCTAAACTATGTATTTCTTTTAATGCGGTAAAGAAGAATACAAAATGTATATTGCGATAATACTTTTTACACTTAAGTGATCCTCTATCTATCTAAAATAAACAGGACTTTTTGCCAACAAACACAAGTTCAACTGCTTAATATGAAATATTAAAACATTATTTAAATATTTAAATAAATTTGATGATTATAGTACAATATAATTTTCAATAATTTGAAAAACAGTTTCATAAAAAAATCTATTGATTTCAATTATTTACTAAAGTCAAACGAATTGTAGCGTTCATTTCTCTTCTGTTAAGTAAATATATTTATAGGGAAACACATTTTTTCTTTAAAATAATTTGCAAAAAAAACCTGTTAAATATTGGAAAAAAAAAAGGTCTTCACAAGGTATGAAAAATAAGTAGATTTTGTAATACGAAAAATAAGATCATTATAAGCAATTTGTTTATAGAGTTGCCTTAGAATTTTGTTCTTCTTTCATATCTTTCTCAAAAAATCGCAAGCTTTTCATTTAAGATATGGAAAAAAATTAAAAAGAACTACAATACACTGCAAAAAAAAAGGGATCAAATGTTAAAACAAATTTTTTTTAAACTTTTTTTTTTGTTTATTTATTAAAATTAGAAGACATGGATTGTACAAAACAATAGCATAATATAGATATTTTTAGAACCTATACTAGACCAAATTAGCTTTCACAAAATGTTTAAGATTTAAAAATTTCTAATTGGGATTTGAATAAAAATCACATTCATTCTAAATAACACTACGTATTTTATCATGTTTTACGCAATGTCATATCAAAACATCCGGCAAAACGTAGTATTTTATTTAAACGTGAAATTTAAAACTAGTTCTAAAGAAGCTTTAGGGAAAGGTTCAAGAACTTTTATTAAAATAAATGATTTATGTTTGATTTTTAATTTTTTTATTGTAATCAATTTAGTTTCGAAAATTTTACAATTTTTAAAAGCTTTTTAAGCTTCTAGGAAATCATTTGGAAGCAAATAATTTATTCTGTAAAGTGATATAAAAGTTCTAGTTTTTAAGGACCAGTACTCAAAAACATTCTTTAAAATCAATTTATAATCACAATATGGTTCTACTCCATGGGTGCCGGATTTTCTAGCGATACTACTAGTTTCAAATATGTTGTTAAATAATTTGAGGTGGTTCTGAGAACACCTATTCTAGAACTAATAATTTTGGAACAAATTCTAAAATTTTTTCTAAATACAATTAATTTTTTATTTTTCTAAAATGTAAAAAGGATTTTGTGCAATATAAATTTTACATTCTTTCTTAAACTGTTTTGTGATGTTTATTTATTTAATTTTTTTCCTATAAATAGTTTTTTATTATTTTTTTAAGATTCTAAAGACCTAATGGCACTTTTATATTTAATATAAGTTTAATATTTCTTTAATTTTCCTTTTTTGGTAAATTTTAATTTTAATATAATTGCATCAAAATAAATGTTAGTAATGAAAATATAAACAAACTGTTATTAAATGCTAGAGAGGAAGAGAAAAAAATAAAAATAAATTGCAAAGAAAACTTGGTTTAAAATCGCTTAAATCACATTGTTTTAATTAATAAAAGAAAAACTTAATATTTTATTACGTCTTAATAAATACGTATTTTTTTAAACTACTTATTATTTTGCTCAATATTATGTATATCATATATATATATTTTAAGTATATTTTAAAATATACCCTACATTCAATTACATTAAAATTTAAATAAAATTTTGGCAATATTTTCTTTTTTTCTTTCTTTTCATTTTGTTACTAATATAATAAAAAATATTATTAGTTTGTTTGTTGTAAAGATTAATTATTTATGTTTCGTTTGTTTTATGTTTGTAAAATAGCACATTAAATACATATTTATACGTATCCTTAAAAATTATACATATATGTATATATATGTACGTTGTAAGTATGTATGTACTATATATGTACATAGAATATAGTCATGTACGTTTAAGTAATTTATTCTACTATAAAATAAAAAAAGTTAAAGGGGAATTTCTACGGTATTTGAAACTTTAGTTTAAATATTTTTTTTTTTTTTTTTTGTTGTAAAACTAGTTCGTTTATGTTTAGTAATAATTTTTTCTTCTTAATAATGTTTTATTGTAATATTTAATATGAATATTTCGCAATTTAATTGTATACGAAGCGTGGGTGTTTGTTTGGGGTTAGGATTATCTAGTAGCTTTACTTTTCAAAACATATGTGGAGTGTACTATCGTTTATTTCAGTTATAATTACATTAGTATGGTAGTGTAGTCAGCTTAATATTTGGGTATGATTGACATATTTTATTCCAGGAGTCGTTCGACCTTTTTTCCATGTGTAAGTCTGAAAAAAAAAAAAAATTAAAATAAAAAATTATTATTTTAGTTTATAAACAATAATTATAAAAAAAATATTTTTCTTTTTCTATATATCTCGTTTAGTTATAACGATAACTACTTAAGCTGCGTGCTTTTTGCCTGTGCAAAATAATAGTAGAAAATAAAAACCTCGGTAGTAGTAGTATTTATACCCTACACCACCAAAGGTAGGGTATAAATACACCCACCTTAAAGTATACCGTTCGACTTAGAATCACTTTCTGAGTCGATTTAACGATGTCCGTCCGTCTGGTCGGCTGGCTGGCTGTCCATGTAAAGCTTGTGCGCAAAGTACAGGTCGCAATTTTGAAGATAATTTGATGAAATTTGGTACATATGCTCTTTTCAACACAAGGACGAAGCCTATTGATTTTGGTTATGATCGGCCCATTATTTCACCTAACCCAAATACAAATGTCCTCCCGGAATAGAGTTTTAACACTCATAGATGCCATAAAAATAGGAATATTTTAATGAAATTTAGTACAAATAAGTTTTATATCAGCAAAAATCCATCCATAGCTCCCATATAAACACCTCTCCCGAAAATCACTAACGTGCATAAATCCCATACAAATGTTAGTATTATGTTAATATTTAACACAAGTAAGTTGTATATAAGTAAAAAAAAAATTATGTGGATCGAAATGGTTTAGGGTATTATATAGTCGGGCTTGACCGACTATATCTTCTTCTCTCGTTTTTTATTATTTTAGTTTCCTTTTGGTTTTTAAGTAAATTATATACACTAGGAAGCATAAATCTGTGTACAAACTATTAAACAATATCTTTTGTCGTATTTTCTCTATTATATCTTTAAAGATTTTGATTTTTTACAGCTCTATATAATAGCTTAAATCCTTGAAAATATTATAATAAAATATTAAGATTAGATTTAAGGTTCTATAAATATATAGCGAAAGTCTGCGTACACTACGGATTTTTATTTTTTCATTAATCCATGTCGTTAATTTCTCCAAAACGTGATTTAAGTAAAAATATTTCGGTTAATACTAATTTCTCCTTAGACAGTCAAATGGTTTTCTATTAATATTTCTGAATGTTTTATTCAGCATCCTTACAAAAATTAAATTCATATTTTCAATAAGAATAAATTAATTAACAATTTGTAATAATCTAAAACTTAAAAACACGCGAAAATTTTTAGATTTTTCAATAATGTACGCAGACTTTTGCTGTATAATTAATTATATTTATTTTAATATTTTTGGATAACCGCGAATCTATACACTTTTCTAAAGTTGATAAATATTGTTAAATATTTAAGCTGTCATATGGAGCTGTAAAAATTTCAAAAATCTTAAAGGATATATACGGCTATGTGATGAGAATCGCATATCGCATTCTCATCACATAGCCGTATATATGGCGATTACGATTTTAAATCGCATAATAGGTGTGATGTGGTTCACAATCACAAGAAAATATGCGATTTCAAATCGCATGCTTACACCAAAGTGAAGTTGTCTATTTTGCTTAAACATGGCTTCAAAAAACAATAAATATGGCGTACAAATAAAATTAAATATGTTTTCTTTTCATTTAGGTAAAAACTAGTAATATTTTCTACCAATTTTAAGTAAAAATATGAAATTTAAAATTTAATCCATTATTCTCTTTCTTATTTGTTTTCTCAAACAGCTGATCAAATTGAGAGAAATCGAACAAGTAAAACTCGAGAACTGCAGCACATGCTGAAATAAATTTTGGCGATTTTCAAAACGCATGTGAAATGACAATCGTGTGATTTCCATCACATAGGCGATAGAAAACTTGCGTCAATAATGTCTTTCATATGTTCGTACGCAGACTTCTGCTTCCTAGTGTAGTCTTTGACTGTACTTACAGTGAAATTTTGCTTTAAAAAAATGTACAATAGGTGGCGACAAACACTGTATTCCTAGTACACGTATTTTAATGGTTAAAATTATTTCAGAATGTAAAATATACAGATTTATGAAAAAATTTTATGGAATATTCTCACACAGTTATTGCAAATTTCAAGAAATATAATCCAAACCAAAAAAAAAAAAGATGAAAGTAAAAAAATCTTCCAAGTGACTCTACGCGTACATAGCGAATGGTGAACTCAAACCTATTTGTTATGTCCATTAAGGTAAAACAGCACTTATAGCTGAAAGTTGATGTGTCAACTATTCCTTGACATTTCAAAAAAAAAAAAAAATTAAGAAAGAAGTCCAAGAAAAGTCCCATTACTAAACTGCAGACAGGTACGCAATCGCCTTAATTTTGCAATACTTCACTCCGACTGGCCCCATACGAAATGGCGCAACATTCTCTGCATAGATGAGTCTAAATTAGTTCTTTTTGGTATATATGGGACAAGAATATATGTGAAGGGACCAAATAATATTACCCAAAATTTGTCCTGAATTCCGTCAAGCACGGTAGTGGGAAAATTAACGTTTGGGAATCCTTTTCATATCTTGGTTCAGGGTACATATTTTGGGTAAAAGGTAACATGGACGCCCCAATGCATGTGGAAGTATTAAGAATAGTCATGTTGTCTAATTCAGAATAAAATATGCCACTCAAATATGCGTTTAAGCAGGGAAGTGTTCCAAACCCCATGAGCAAATTGACAAAAAATGGTTTTCCGATGTCCTGGAGTGACCGACTTAGTCACCATATCTGATTTCCATTGAAAATCTTTAGAGAGATGTAAAAGATGCTGTTTTTGAAAAGAAACCGGGAAAAGTGCAGATTGGAAAAATATTCCCATAGAAAGGTCTAGGTCATTAGCCACGACTTTGCGTCGCTGTCAAAAATATTTCGCAAAATATTAATGTGTGTAACCAAAATATTTTAAAAAAAGAAAATCTTAATCAGGTAGTTTTATTTAAACAGGTATGTTTCTTCGTTGCTACTATTATTTTGCACAGCAAATTTCTAGTGTACTCAATCATTGAACACAGCTGTATCTATCTATCTATCTATCTATCTATCTATCTATCTATCTATCTATCTATCTATCTATCTATCTATCTATCTATCTATCTACCTATCTATCTATCTATCTATCTATCTATCTATCTATCTATCTATCTATCTATCTATCTATCTATCTATCTATCTATCTATCTATCTATCTATCTATCTATCTATCTATCTATCTATCTATCTATCTATCTATCTATCTATCTATCTATCTATCTATCTATCTATCTATCTATCTATCTATCTATCTATCTATCTATCTATCTATCTATCTATCTATCTATCTATCTATCTATCTATCTATCTATCTATCTATCTATCTATCTATCTATCTATCTATCTATCTATCTATCTATCTATCTATCTATCTATCTATCTATCTATCTATCTATCTATCTATCTATCTATCTATCTATCTATCTATCTATCTATCTATCTATCTATCTATCTATCTATCTATCTATCTATCTATCTATCTATCTATCTATCTATCTATCTATCTATCTATCTATCTATCTATCTATCTATCTATCTATCTATCTATCTATCTATCTATCTATCTATCTATCTATCTATCTATCTATCTATCTATCTATCTATCTATCTATCTATCTATCTATCTATCTATCTATCTATCTATCTATCTATCTATCTATCTATCTATCTATCTATCTATCTATCTATCTATCTATCTATCTATCTATCTATCTATCTATCTATCTATCTATCTATCTATCTATCTATCTATCTATCTATCTATCTATCTATCTATCTATCTATCTATCTATCTATCTATCTATCTATCTATCTATCTATCTATCTATCTATCTATCTATCTATCTATCTATCTATCTATCTATCTATCTATCTATCTATCTATCTATCTATCTATCTATCTATCTATCTATCTATCTATCTATCTATCTATCTATCTATCTATCTATCTATCTATCTATCTATCTATCTATCTATCTATCTATCTATCTATCTATCTATCTATCTATCTATCTATCTATCTATCTATCTATCTATCTATCTATCTATCTATCTATCTATCTATCTATCTATCTATCTATCTATCTATCTATCTATCTATCTATCTATCTATCTATCTATCTATCTAACTATATATCTAACTATCTATCTATCTATCTATCTATCTATCTATCTATCTATCTATCTATCTATCTATCTATCTATCTATCTATCTATCTATCTATCTATCTATCTATCTATCTATCTATCTATCTATCTATCTATCTATCTATCTATCTATCTATCTATCTATCTATCTATCTATCTATCTATCTATCTATCTATCTATCTATCTATCTATCTATCTATCTATCTATCTATCTATCTATCTATCTATCTATCTATCTATCTATCTATCTATCTATCTATCTATCTATCTATCTATCTATCTATCTATCTATCTATCTATCTATCTATCTATCTATCTATCTATCTATCTATCTATCTATCTATCTATCTATCTATCTATCTATCTATCTATCTATCTATCTATCTATCTATCTATCTATCTATCTATCTATCTATCTATCTATCTATCTATCTATCTATCTATCTATCTATCTATCTATCTATCTATCTATCTATCTATCTATCTATCTATCTATCTATCTATCTATCTATCTATCTATCTATCTATCTATCTATCTATCTATCTATCTATCTATCTATCTATCTATCTATCTAACTATCTATCTAACTATCTATCTAACTATCTATACTATAACTATATATCTAACTATCTATCTAACTATCTATCTATCTAACTATATATCTAACTATCTATCTAACTATCTATCTAACTATCTATCTATCTAACTATATATCTAACTATCTATCTAAATTTCTCTAGCAGTTTGAGACAAAAAATAATTAAATTTAAAAATTACTAAGTTCGAATGCTTTTTTCTCTGAGCATTGAACATTTTACTAATAAAATCATCATAATAGAATTAAGTAAATTATAAACTCTTTGACTATAGTCTTTCCAAAAAAAAAAAAAACTGATACAATTTTTATAATGATAAGAAAAAGTTAATAATACCTTCCTTGTACAATTATATCAAGCATTTAAAGCAAAAAGATTAAAACAAACGTAATACAAACAACAAAATTCGCTATTATTAACAAAATATTTATAAAGTTTTCAATATTTTCGAAATTTGGTTCTATTATAGGTTTTTGTTGTTGCTAAATTAATGTTTGTATATGAATGAATATTGTCTGTAATTTTATAGGTACATACTTGTATACATATGTATAAAAATTTAAAGTCATACTCGTACAAATTTTCAAAACAAATTATTGAAGGTTACAATGTCACTATTATTATTACTTTTTTAATTTGTATTTTTTTTTATTGTTTTTTATTTTATTGTAGTTTTTCTATACATATTACTGATTTATTCATATTCCCATCAATGTGGCAATTTTAGTATGTATTATTTTTGGAGTTTTGCAATTTAATATTGTTTGGCTTTTATTTATAAGTTTATTTATTCTCATTAATTTATTATGGCTTTGGAATTATTGTTTTAATAATGTTTTTGCATTTTGTTATATAATTATAAGGAAAGTATATTGAAATTCAACTGAGTATCCAGACTAAATTTAAATTTTATATGTTATTATATACATTTTTTTATACAACTTTTACTTACTTAGAATACATATTCCTATAACTATTTTGTATATACTTCTTATTATAAAACAAACTGTATTTGTGTTAATTATCATATGAACTTAATTTCCACCCCAATAATCCAAATATGTACATTTTATAACACCCCTTTGATAAATAAAAAAATGAACAAAAAAACAAAAAGTTGATTCAATATTTTAACCCTAGAAATTAATTTTGATGAATCATAAAAACGAACTGAAATTTGTGAATGAGTTGTTTTAAAAAAAAAATTTAATACAAACTTATTTCCGAAAAAGAAAAAAATCACAAAACATGTAATAAAAAATCTAAAACTATTAAAATATTAAATTTTTATATAAATATAAATTATAGATTTTCTTACAATAAATATAGTATATTTATAAAAAAGAACGTCTTTTTGTTATCTAATAAAATGTATTTTCCAAATGTTTATCATCTACAAAATATGTAGTTGGAGCAACCACCATGGTTTATGTAGGGTAAAGAAAATAAAATAACATTGTAGTGTGGAAAGAAATGTAATGTGAAAAATGATCAGTGTCATCACACTTTATAGCAATAAAAATATGCATATGTATAGTATGTGTACAGTATTGTGTAAAAAAATAGAGTATTTTAAAAACTGAATTTTTGGTAATAAAGTGGACGAAAAAATATTTTTCTTATTTTATTTCATTTATGCTTATATTAAATAATTCAAAAAGTTCGATTTTTTTAAATTTTCAAGATTATATTGTGTACAAAAACTTTTTTTAAAATCACCGTCGTTGATTCGACGAAGTGTAGCCTTTTCTTACTAAAAATAAGTGTAGCCTTTCAGGGTTAAGAACATTTACCTTACCCCGGGGTGCATTCCAAAATATTATTAAGAGCAATCGTTTCTTTCTCTCGAAGTTGCTGAAACAATGCAACCAGGGCTGTCGAATAAAATTCTACCAAAATCAATTTTGCCAAATAATATCAGCAATTGATATTCGTTGGTAAAAAATTTGTCAAGTATTGTGCAAATTTGAGGAAAAATTAAAAGAACTATTCTTTTTTATATCACCAAATTTATTTGACTTTTAAAGATTATAACTTCCTAAATAATAAATCATAATCTTGTTTTTAATTTTTAAATATGTCAATTCATTGGAGACTTGTCATTTTTTGCATATTGTTCATTTTAAATTATGCAATAAAATGTTTATTAGTGATAATTTTTTTTATGCTTAATTTCAAGTATAATTCTCTTTTTTAGATTTTTCAACATAAATCCCAAAAAGTTTTCAAACATTTCAAAAAATGCGATTTTTTTTTTTTTTTGCTTTATCTTCACAACTTAGATTAGAGAGCAAAAATGTCTATTACCAACAAATTAAAAACATATTATATGATATAAAATGTATATATTCAGAAAAATATAAATATATGTATATATGAGGGCAAGTTTTTCAAGCTTTTCGCTTGGAAAGTAAGCATTTGCATATTTCAAAAGAATTTCACAAAAAATGCTTATATTTTAAATCATTGCATAAATTTGCATATAATGGATACAAAAGTTAGTTTTCTTAACAAAAACACACTTTTTTTTGTGATTTTTTGGATTTCAATCAAATGATTTCTAAAAAATTTTTTGTATTTTGAGTACATTGTAAATATTGTAAAGAAAAAAAGTCAGAAGCTTCAAATATGATACTTAAAATTAAAATAGTTTATTTTTATAAACATCAAAATCTATTAGAGATTGAAAGTTAAAAAATGCATATTTGTGCATATTTTCTACACATTAATATATAATTCGTTGGTTTTTATATACATATTCATGCTATTTTTGCATATTTCTGTGCATATTATACCATTTTTTCGTGCTTTTTCAAGCGCACATTTAAATTTTTTTGTGCATATAAAAACTTGCCCTGGATATAACAGAAAAAGAACACGGGAAAAAATCCAACTTTTTTTTCAAAGTTTAAATTTAAATGCTTATAACTTTTGACTCCGTAAATATTTTAAAAAAATTTAAATAAAATAAAGTAGTTAAAAGATCTAAAATGGAAAAACCCCCCTTTAACGAAAAAACTTTACCGTTAAAAAGTAAAAATTTTAAACTTTGAAGCCCAATATCTCGTAAACTAAAAGAGATAAGATATAAAAAACCTTCAAATCGATTCAGTTATAAGGAATCAGGATTGTTTTTTTTTTAAATTTTCATACCCGAAGTGTCCAACTTTTGGACCCTGAGGACCCGTATCCAGCTTTACTATCACCATGTGAAATTCTCATTGAAATCGTAATAGCAGATTCGAAACTGCATAATTATGTCCATTTAATTTTTCGCAAATCGCACACTATACGTAGTTAAATCAAAAAGAAGGTGAAAAGGAATTTAGGATTGCCATTTGCTGATGTAGAACGATTTGGCATACTTTTTTGTAAGTTTTAGCGTTTTACCAGTTACATTTTCTGGCAACACTGAGAACTTAAGTACAATTCATATCACACGAGCAGGAAACTGAAGAGATTTTTATTGTCCTACGTATTTTAATGATTTCATTTTATTTCGATATATTTTTTTAATATAAAGCGAAGCTAGTTTTTAATGAATAAATAAAAATACACAAATTGCCATTTTTCGAAGTTTCAGAACTGAAGTATATCGTCGGCTTCATTTCGAAAATTAGTTGGCTCAGTGACAGACAGTGATTTATAATATTTTTTTTTTTCAAATTTCACAAATTAATATAAAATCTTACTTTAACACTTAACATTTAATCACTATCACTTCTATTATTTTATCCAACACTGTAAAATCCATATTATAAAAAAATACTGAACAATATAGAAAAATAAAATGAACACAATATGCAACAACGACGACGAATATGTTTTATAGTTTAAAAGATAAGAAAGAGCAAACATTGGGTACTTAACATACTCCATATACGATACGACGCTTCATATGCATTTAACAATAATGACAACAAACATCTAAATATATCAACAGAGACACTTAAGGTTCTCTGTTCTTGCTAGACTTTAAAACTATAATTAGATTTAAAGGAGAATATTTTATAGTAAAACTAAGAAATAAGAAAATACGAAAAAAAATTGTTGCGGGTATAAAGTCGAAAATATGTGTTTAAAATAGGATTTTATTTTCGAAAATACATATAGACATACATATCATACATGTACAAGTATTTAACAAAAAACGTCAAAAGGTGGCGCCAGTAAAGAATTATATTCATATACTATATACAACAAAGTTAATAAATACTACTATTTTACTCATTTCATTGTTGTAACATACAAAATGCGTCATTATTGCATTTCCTTTCCTTCCGAACAAAACGATTGAAAGTTTCTTTGTTAAAAAATTACTGCTTAATAAGCGACATGCTTAAATAACTCAATATGTGTATGTTTAATTTTAGATTCTAAAGGAGACTACGTGTTTATTTTTATTGAATGATCATAATACATAAGCAGACGGGTACATTCCTATTTGCCATTTAGTCGTTAGTTCCTTTTTATATTACATACATCGATACAAAAGGTTGGATAAATATTTATAATCCACTAAATATCTAGGTACGTAAAATCTATTGTAAGTTCGCGTTTAATAAAATATGTATACCAAATGATTTGATGATTTGACCAAAAGTTCTTATAATTTTGTAATAGACGTTTTAAAAACTAAAGCAATAGAAAATTTTGTTGGAATACAGTTTGATAAAAATAAAGAAAATATTATTGGATCTATGCATTACACACTATATTATGCGTTTGTACTAATGTTTGTAACATAAGGAAAAAATTATCGCAAAACCACCGACAGAATCAAAGAAATTTTGCATATGGTTTTTATACGTCAGGTAAGGCAAAATTTCCCATCCACTATAGTTTTTAACTGATCGTAAAACATGAGGTCGAGCTTTTTCATTATGGATAATTATGAATACCTGTCTGGTCGCATATTCTAGCCATTATTCGATCAAAACTCTCTTCAAACGAATAGATAGATAAAGGTTCCTCGTTTCACTGGTTTTAAAAAGATCATAATAGATGGCACTATTCGGATCCCACCAAATACAACAACTTTTAGAATGCTTTCTTTTTGAAAAACAGGGGACAAAAAATATTGTGATATTGGTTCTTTATCACTAATATTACACAAATATTCACCAATGCATTTTCGAAATGGTGAACATACACTGGCACTATTAAGACGGATCCCATTTTTTAATAACCCTAAAAAAATAAAATGTAGACGCTTGCATTTAGATGTTTCTTGCAAATGTAATTAAAATTAGCTGGAAACAGTAGTAAAGGCCTATACAGTTAACCCTTTTATATTTTATTTATTTATTTAATTTTTTCGTTTGGAATATTTAAATGCATGTACTTATATACATATGTACATATAAATACACATACATATAAAGAGAAACAATTATTGTATATTTGATTAAAAAGAAATGAATAAAGTGTCGATAAATAAATAAATGAGACTATGTACATTGTTCACAGACGAACGTAGTAGGGTGACAACACATAATAAACCAAAATAAATCTAAAATAAAAATGAAACCGATTTATTTTTTCAATTTTATTTGTAACCCATACACGCGCTATGAATAATTAAAACTCACACCAAAAAAAGATTAAATTTACTAACTACAAAAAATAAAAAAATAAAAATAAATAAAAAAAAAAAAAAAATAATAATAAAAAAAATTACTTTGGATGACCATCGTAGTCTGAGTATTGCATCCTAAATCATTATTTATGCGTACGACTAATAATAAAATGTAGACAGAGTCAGTATTTTTCCGAATCGAAAATGCGTTTCTGTCTTCGTAAATTGAAACACGAATGCAATAAAAAGTGCACGAGACATACTATATATTTACATAAAGCATACATACATGACATACATATGTATTTAATCAAAGGAAATTGAACAAAAAATAAATAAAACTATAAATCTAATATAGTAAATGACGACAAATTAAAAAAAAAAAAAAATTAAATAGATTTTTTAAACCGTAAGGGCTAAAATATTAAAGTAATTCACGTCATTAACTTAAGTTTTGTGAAAGTACAAAAATGTGTTTTTTTTAAACAGCAATCACATAGAAAGAAAATTATTTTCGCAAGACAAAAATTGGTGACGTGAATTACGCTATTTTTTACATGGCTTGCACTGGAAATTTAATAAATGGTGATATTTTTTCGGAATTTCTTTTAATTAATGTGTATAACTTTTAACATTCCTCAACGTTCTCTGAGATTTTTGTGACTCTCCACATGAAATTTTGTAGTTTAAACTGTCGCCAAAGTAAAATCGTTAAAATAAAATATAAAATTAATAATAAAATTAATTTTTACTTTTAAAGCGAATTTAGGTCTGGGCTTTTGAGAATCCCTTCATTACTTGCAGCTCCATGTTTTGGATAAGATTGAACAGATTTGAACTTGAATTATTGTAATGCAATTATATACACAGAAACTGGAAACTTTTAGCCAATCACCTTTATTACGAGTATCGGAAAAAATTGAAAATAAGTATATAATCAAAAAAAAAATTTAATATTGACTTTTTGTTCGAATATTAGTTTCGGTTCCGGCTTTAAAAACCAGTTTCATTCTGCCTCTAGTTATTTTTTCTATTAGCCAAACAAATATATTAATGTTTAGTATTTATATAAATAAAAATAAAACCTAAAGAGTATATTCTACTATTTTGGTCCTATTCGGATCTATCATTGAAAACATAAAGCCTTAAAATGTAAATTGTTATTCAAAAGTGTTTACTTTTGCTCCATACAGTTGATGGGAAAGATATAAAATATATTTTGTGCAACCATTGCATTCAACATTCAGGCTTCAAATTAAACCAAATATTAAGGTTGGTGAATGGCAAATATGTAATTCATTTGGAACCAATATGCCTCGAAATAGTTTAATAAAACACCAAATTTCAAAATTTTGTCTTGGAAAGAATTTAAATAAATTGAAAACTAACTGCTTTAAGTATGTTTAAGATTTAAATTGTATTTTCTAGCAATTAATGAAATTTTACTATTTACTAATTTAAATTTTAACCAATTCAGCAGTTATTCATTAACACACATTATAGCCGATTTAAATACGCCACCCTGAAATATTACCATTGCAGGTCTTTGTTGTCAAACGTAACGTAATAGGCTGTTTAAAACAACAATAACATAATAACAAAAAAAAAAAAAAAAAACAATTGTTTCATTAAATTTATAAAAAATGTCAATAGGTTTGTTGTTGGATTCGTGTATCCAAATTGATTAAAATAACAATAATGACCACAAAAATATACATATACCGAGAAACAGAGAAAGAGTAAAGAAAATATAAATACATACATTCGTAGCTTTAGTGTAAGTATATGAACATATAGAAACGTACACAATAAAAATCAAACATTTTAGTAAAATATTCATATACTTTATATTTGTGATTCATCTTTAATTCCAAGTAACAAAACCAAATGAAAATATTTTCAGAAAAAAAAAATAAATAAAAACAAAAACTATAAACAAAAAAAAACAAGAGCCAGAGAGAAAGAGTAGAGGCTTTTAAAACAGAAAAACCGTATTAAAAACAAAAAAAACTTTATTTAAACTTATTTTGTGTTGTTGAAGAGATGTGGAGAAATTATTGGCATTTTTTTAAATTTGTATATAAAATTTAAAATTTATTGGTTTTCTTTTTTTTGTTTATAAAAAGTTCAGTTTTTTTTTCTTTTTGTTATGAAATGATTTTTTTATGATGTTACGTGTGACTTTTTCAAACGTATGTAGTATGTTCGAATGAAGATACATACATTCATATTCCATAGTAATCATTTCACCCAAAATCAAATTACAAATTTAATTTGATTTAACAAATGTTTGTTATCTTTTACATTTTCATAGAGGAAGAAAAACAAAAACAAAATTTGTTTGTGTATCTTAACTTCCGTTTTTGTTGTTAAAGAATTTTCCACTTCTTATATTGAAATATTTGTGTATAAGTATATTATGTATACATTTTTTAAATGCCCTTTCAATTACATGTGTAAAAATAAGTAAGATTTTGCTTACAACATTTAGAAAACATAAATACATATTTATACTTATCATTAGGTTGCGGATTTTCATGCATTTATATATTATTATTTATATTATTATCAATTTTAAAAAATATTTATTAAATCATACAAACAGCCAAAATCCTTTCATGAAAATCTAAAACAACTCATCATCCACCTCACCCACACGGCTTTTTTAAAATCGTCAAAATATTGGTTTTAACATTTTACAGCATATATTTCGTAATAAACGGCTCTAGAAGATTTGGTAAGTAGAAAATTTTTATTTAACATTGCTACAAATGGAGTTATGTATATTTATTTTCCATACGAGACCAACTAATCAGTCTGAATGCATTTAATCAGCTACTCACACAGAAAAAAGTAAAAATGGACTTCAATTACGAAATTTGTAATATTAATTAATTTTTAATTGATTTTGCTCCAATCATCAAAATGATAATATTAATAACTAGAATAATTGATATTATTATTACCTATTTTCCTTAAATAAATGCAATGAGCTGAACATTTTTGAAAATTTACTTAAATTTATTTTATTTCTGTACTTTTATAGACAAATATTTAATTTTTTTTTATATTTTATTAACAGCTGTCAATTTATTAAAAACAAAACTGTAAATCAATTATAAAATTAATTATATTAATAAATCATATAATTAAATTGCAATATAAAGTTAATTAATAATTTTATTAAAAAATTATCTGAAATATTTTTTTCTGTGCAGTGTAATGCGGCTAGGGGGCTATAGCTAAATTTTTTGGATAATCAATTTTAATGGCTTTTGATGATGATGATGTTAATCATTAATCAATATATTCTTTTTTAAATTTGTTTATTTTATTTAATTGAATATTGAACAATTCTTTCCGAACGATGCACATTGTAGTAACATGGGTCAAAAATGACACTTAATTCAGGGAAAGGTCATATCAATATTTTAATGTTTTCGTTTTGCTTTTATATTGATCAAAAATGCATTTTTGAACTTTTAACATTTTTTGTGAGAATTCTAATGTCCGTCCAACCATCTTTTTATTTTTGGACTCATTAAAGATATTGAAATTTCTTTTATTCAATAGATAATTCTTTAACTAACTAAAAATATAATAAAATCGGTCGAAAATGTTGGGATATATATGTAAGAAACTGGACCAAGATCTTTTAATATTGATATAGCTGAGATAGTTAAAATACATATACAGTGCTGCGCAGAACAAAAGCAACAAAATTAGGGTAAACCTAAGAATAGTTTTATTTTTTAGAATATTAGGTTTACAACAAAAATAATTTTACGAAATTATATACATATTTAAGTATTAACAAAAACACAAACATTTAAAGAACTTTAACATTGTCTATTAACAAAAACTGGAATAAAACACTACAATATTCATATAGGAGTGTGCACAACAATAGCAACATATTCATATTTGCTTCATTTTGTTCTATATTTTATATTTTACGTAAAATTTAGTACTTTTAATGCGATTAAATTGTTAATTGATTTCTCTGGAATGATTTCCATTTGAATTTGTTTACTAAAAAACACTTTGGATTGCACTAAACTTGAAGCTGCATAAAAAATCTTCCATAGATCTTACGTCTGAGTATTAGACCACATGGTTAAAAAATGTTAAGCAAAAAAACCTTCAAAAGTTTTACATATACATATAAATATTGTTTTAAATTAAATAAAGTACTTTTTTTTTAATATGATTAATTTTGTTAATTTCAGGAAGAAAGCAACGTATTTATATGATATTATAAATTGTTTCTTGTATAAAAACAGAAATAAAAAAATGTACCTTTATTGAATAAGCTTTTCAGTGAGCAGTGCTATATTGCTTAGCCTGTAACTTCTTTAAATGCTTTCAATGGACTTTAAGTATAGTATATATTAAACCTTAGAGACTATATAACCAATCTATATAGACAAATCCGTTTTTATAACGTGTTACATATTTATTTTTAATAATATCTGAACGAAGTTTTTAGCGGAAGTCCTTTTACATGCACTGAAAAGTCATAATTTTTAAAATTGTGCTTCCAAAATAAATTTGTTTACCTTAATTAAGCAATGTTTTATAATAATGTTATGAAATTAGTTTTGTTCTAAATTTAATACTTTAAAAAATAATGCAACATTTAGGATAACTTTAATTTTGTTGCTTATGTTCTGGACAGAACATGCTATATACAAATCTTTCAAATCGGGTAGGGAACAAAAATTTGGCTAGTGGTTAAAAATTGTCTATGTCAGAGTTACCCTATTTTGAGCCCCATTGCTCCGTTCCTTTGATGCATGTAGTGTCCTCCTTCCAAACTTTAAATTTTACTCTCTTCTACTTAGTTTCAAATAATGAAATAAAGCAAAAGGTCTGCATTTAAGCAGTTTTTTGTATAGAAGAAACTGTAGTCTTAATATTGAACAAAACAATATGTACTATTTTTCAGAAAAATTTGAGAATAAGCAACCTCTAACATTTTAAGTTCCATTCGAAAGTTCAAAATTAGTGAACAATTTTCAAAAAAAATTTTAAATACTTAAGATAAAACACATTAGAATACCTGAAGTTGATGGTTCCATTTTAAAATTTTGCTTTAAGAAACTTTTTATTTGAGAAAGTACACCTAAAGTTGATAAAATTATATTTTTTTTATCCAATTTTATCAATTGATACATAATTTCATCTATTTTTATTCGATACCCATTTTATTACAAAAAGTTAAATTTTCAAAATTCAATTGTGGCCACCAATGTTATCACAACGTCCTCTGATTCGGGTGGTAGGGGAGACGGGAGCAGCTTCGGCTTTGGGGCAATGACGTTTTTGATATGAAGCAACCATTGTGCATCACTAACTATTTATGTAAATGTATCAAAAAGCTTAATAAATAACTCACACGAAATGTTTCATCTCTAGCTTACTAACTGACATAGATGCAGATGTTTTAGTATTTTTGCAAGTGTTTTTGTAATATTTTGACTCTAATTTTTAAGTATTTTGTATTTGAAATTTTTCAATATTTAAAACAGAGTTTACAAAGTAACATTTAGAATTGTGCTATTTTTCTAAAAAATAAGCCAAAATCTTTGTTGGAGATTAAAAGAAAAAAAAGAAAAGTGTGTAAGTAGTGCTTTCGGAGTAGATACAGCGTTTTAAATCGGGGAAGATTCGGCATCGGTTGAATTATGATGTTTTGCGTGGTGTTAAAACTCCAACGTCCGCCGGTAGAAATTACAATATTAAATGCCAAACAATTGAATCGCACATAAAAAACGAGATATTTATTAAATAAGCAATATAAGGGTTAATGAAATATGTTAATTTTTCATTATTTTTATCCAGCTAATAAATGAATACTTAGTTGGTTCATAACAAACACCTAATTCTATCTTTAAATTAATTTTTAATATCCAATTGTTTGTAAGAACATGATAGGCGAATGTGTCCCGTTAAATGCCGAAGCTACCCAGGCGTGGGGCACATTCAGCAAAAATTACTTTTTCTACTAATTCCCAAAAATAAGTAACCAATAAGTATTCATAAAATTTTGTACCAATATATTATTGTTCAATATCCAAGGATACATTCTTAGATTCAGACCTTTAAAAAAGAAGATGCCGAAACTGCCTCAGTCTCCCCTATATTTTCATTTGTTCAGATCTTTATGCAAATTAAATAAAATCAGATGAATTAATTTTTCTAAGGAACGTCAGCTATACGCAAATCCAAGTTAAAACGATTTATTTTATTATAATTATTTTTTTTTTTTAATTTTGATTGTGCAAATTATAATAATGCATTATTATGTGAAATATAAAAAGAATCCATTATCAATTAAATATGAAAAATATGCATAAATTAATTAAAACCATGAAAATCCGCTCTCTACTTATCATATAAAATATAAGTTTGATTGTGTTTAAATTATACAGAGAAGCAAGTGTAGATTTTAAAATACTTTGGTAATATGCGACAGAAATTAATGTAAATAATTTCAAATTATCCGAATTTTACAAAATTTAAATTTCAATTGTTCAAACAAATAACATTAAATCTGCAAACTATTACCATATTTAGAAAGCTCCCATAGGCGGACAGCGACCGTCACGCTGTTGAGATGTTTTCTTTAAAAACAGGCGTCCGCCTAGCGGAGATTAATTTATTCTAAAAATGCCATCTAAACCATGGGACCTAAAAAATTGTCCGTCTACCGGAGCTGTCCGTTAAGGGAGCTTTTACTGTATTAGTATGTAGAGCTCTTAATAATCTATGTTGCCTCTTACTTTCTCATTTGCACTTAATATTATTTTCTTTGTGTTTCTCTCATCATTCCTATATATAAAAAAAATGCATTCAACCACCCTCTTCATTTGATTTGTTCTATTCTTCATTTCAATTTATTAGTAATTGATCGAACATTAGGAAAATTTTAAATGCCACATTTGATTGAGAACATGCGAGAGATGGTTGATGTTTTTAGTTTACTATAGTTGAAATACACACATACAAATACAGAATTTTGGTACATTATGGACAATTATTAAATGTTGTTAGGTCAATGACATATATATATTTTTTCATATTTTTATTTTTTGCGTTTTTATTCTTTAACAAATCGTCGTGGTGAATGCAAAAGAATTTGAAATGATTTGCTTTCTTGTGTCAAATGCCCAATTGGAATTTTTTTAATAATAAATTGTATATACTTGATTTAAATAATTCTATTGGAACAATGCTATAATCAGGCTAATCACAAATATGCTCTAAAAAAATGTTTTATTCTGTAAATAATATAAAAAAATATGTTCTTGAAAAGCAAAAGTAGTCGCTTTAAAAACAAACAACAAATATTAAAACAAAGTATTTTATTCATATTTTAAAGTCCCAAAATACAATAAAATTAAAATGAAAAAATAAGAATATGAAGAAATTAACATTTTTTTATAAATATTAATGTGTGTGAAGTTATCTCCGTTTTTAATTTTTCCTAAGTTGGTAAGTAATTTAACAGCACTGTTACTCATAGAATGTTAAGTGAACATAAATAAGATATTTAAGATTAAGAAATTGCAACTTTTCTAGACCCTTGCAAAGTAGCAAAGTTGTATCGATTTCTGTAAACACAACAAAAACCACAGAATAATATTTTGCACAACTTTTGCAAAATTGTCAGAGTAGAACCAATTGCAAAAATATTAGAGTAAAAAGTAATAAATTTTTAACAATTTTTATAACGTTGCCACTCTGTAAAAATTTGTAAATAGTACTAAAAAATGAACTCTAAACTGAAAAACACCACTGGTAAACCAAATTCAACGTAAAACAATAGTGTTTGGAATTTTACAACAACAATAAAACAAAAAAGTTAAAATTAATTAAATAATATAAAAAGAAAATATCAATAAATAAACTGATTATTATGAACAACACAAGCCGAAAAAAGTATTTGCACAGTACATAAATTGTTATAAAATTGGTCACTGCACTGAAATTTCATTAGTTAGAAATGTGAGTGTTAGATATTTAATGCATCCTTGTGTATGTTTATTAATGCCCATTAAACTTTTGAGCTTAAGCTCAAAAGTTTAATGGAACAGGAAAGTAAAAATGCATTCATATTTTGAGATTAGTTTCGTCAATGGGTCAAAATTTAAAGCATATACTACAACTACAATATTTTCTTCAATTTAGAGTCTTTGTATTTAAATTTATCCCAAAAATATCTCAAAAGATGCAAAAATTAATACCTATGATTTTAAATAAATATAATATGATTTTAAAGGTCTATTGATATCAAAATCGGTCAGAAATTAATACACTACAACCTTAGAAGCATTTAAAATTTACAAAGGAAAGGCAGGGTTCCCAATAAAACTCACTATAAACGAACGTAGTGAAGAATTAAAAAAAAAAAAAATTGTTTAGTGAAAGTTTAGATCCTAAAAAACATCTGGTAATAATATCTATGGCCAAAAGGAAAAACCACATAACTTGAGATATATTGTTTTTTTAGAATTATTATATTCCATTACATATTATGTAATTTTTTTTTAGAGAAATCTGTCCATTACTTTAGGAGATAGTAGTCTGAAAAACAACATAATTTGGTTGATTTTCCTTTTTTCGAAATGTAAAAAATATATAAATTAACATATGTTTTTTTCCATTTTTCCTATATTAAAATTCATGATTGAATTAAATATACTTATTTCGAATACCTATGTACT
The DNA here is from genome assembly GCA_951394005.1 of Protophormia terraenovae. NCBI lineage: Eukaryota > Metazoa > Arthropoda > Insecta > Diptera > Calliphoridae > Protophormia > Protophormia terraenovae. The sequence continues at coordinate 51,461,666 of OX596073.1, forward strand.
TTTTTAAGACATAAATTTTATTTTTATAATATTTTGGAAATGGAATAAGTACATAATTCAACATATTCATAATATATTTTAAAATACCATTTTGGAAAAAATATAAATTTTATAAAAGGAAAAACAACGCTATATTATTCGATAACCAGTATACCCATCGGTTCCAAAAATAAGGACTGCGCACGAAAAAAATCCGTGCATGCTCTTGGACTTATAATTTTTAATGTGGTGAAAATTAAATAATTCTGTTAACTGGTTTACATTTATCGTTATGTTCACTAGCTATGTGAACAAAGAAATCAAAATTCCCAAGAATGTTTTTGTTTTGGGAAGCCATATGCATGTGCGGGAAAGAGGCACTTCGTTCATAAAAAATGGTTCCATTAACACAGAAATATACGTGAATGAGTGACTTATGGCCTGTTCTCGCTTCTTCTCCTTACAGCAACAAAACAATGGAGTGATAATAAAGAAATTGTTAGTGTTTGTACCAAAAGAGGCTAATCCATCCAATTGTCCGGAACTCCGAGCAATTGAAAGATATTGGGCTCTAGTAAAAAACAATTTAAAGAACATTAAAAGCTCAGCTTAGAATGAAGCTGAAATAAGTGGACTTATTCGAGAAAAAAGTGACTGAAACACAATAAAACCTTTAATTGGGAGAATTGTGGAAAATATCAGATATTTCCTTAAAAATCAACAGGAAATAATTTATTCTTTTATGTTTAAAATTTTAACATAACAGTCATTAACAAAAATATAAGTCGTCTATTGGTTTAGTTTCTATAAGCACATTTGTATGCACGGATTTTTTCGTGCGCATTCCTTATATCAAGCAATTTTCATACGAATTGCGGATTTATTTAGACGGAAGGTAATTCGAAATTGTATACCTATGACCTTTTTAAACCTTAAAAACGGTCTCCCGAAAAGTAATAAAAATGAATTATATAGTTTTTCCTTTTTGCCGAAGCACTCCGAAAATAGCTGGGTATAGATCAGGAGTTTTTAAGAAATAAATTCCCATACGAAAAACTATAAAATGTATGAAAATAAATATTCGTAAAATACACTCAGTATTTTATAAAGAGATGTTGGGATACAACCAGTGTTAACCAATTTTTAGTATCCCAATTTTCTTCATAAAGGAAGTGTTTTGTCAATTCTTCATTAAATATTTTTCGTCGAAATCTTTAACATTTTGGAAATTTTAAATTGCTTCTAAGGGTGTAGTGACTTCATTAACAACTGTGTTAATTTCTGACCGATTGTGATATTAATAGACCTTTAAAATATATTATATTGAAAGGTTATATTTTTAGCATCTTTCGTGATATAAGGCTCTATATAGAATAATATATTTTAGCTGCAGTATCTGATTTCAATTTTGACTCATATACCGAACTTATGTTAAAATATGAATGCATTTTTCATTTCCTGTGCCAATATTTTTTTCTTTAAAATATTAGGAAATAACATAAATTTTGCAATTTTCTTGGAAATGATTTGCATTAACGCAGAAGTTTAATGGTCAATAATAAACTTACATATGGATTTATCAAATACATAATACTCACACCTCTAACTAAAGAAGTTTAAATTAAGTGACTTATTTAATATAAATTTAAACACTGTGCCAATACTTTTTTCGGCCTCTGTATATAAATATAATAGTGCCTTGAAAAAAAAGCTACTACTTTTTTTTGCTAACTTTATTTATTTTTTTATACCCATCATCAAAAAGATGGGGGGTATATTGATTTTGTCATACCGTGTGTAACATATCGAAGAAATCATCTAAGACTCCACAAAGTATATATTTTCTAGATTATGAGTCGATCTAGCTATGTCCGTCCGTCTGTTGAAAGCAGGATAGAGCTTGAACGGGACAAAGTAGGAGGACGAAATATTTGTCTTATATAAGGTTTGTTTGGGATTGAAAATGGGCAAAATCGGTTAATAAACAAAAAAGTTATGGGCTAAAAACTAGAAACACAGGGTGTCCGTTTTATACTTTTCTGCTGATATTTCTTCAACAAAAGCATGTACGACAACGAAATTTTGTACATATAGTTCGGTGATTGATATAAACTCGAAAACAAAAAATGGGTGTAGTCCGCCCACTTTACCGCCCACCTCCCATATAAGGTGAAAATCAACGAAATTTTGTACAAATAGTTTAAGGACCAATGTAAACTCGAAAACAAACTTTACCGCCCCCATATAACGTAAAATTTTAAAAAGTTGATGGTGGGTTTATAGTTTCGGCCGGGCCGAATATAACATTCGCGCTTGTTTTAAATTGGTTGCTCACGTCAAGTTGAAACAGTGCGAAATTGTAAGTGTTGCAAAATTTTGAGGTGAATACCTTTATTGTTTCTTAATAAAAAAAATTGCTTATTTGTAATTTTTACACTGTAATACTGGTTATATACAGAAAATTTGAAAATTTGAATTCTATAGTTTATATTCTAAATGTATTTCAGATCTGAGAAATTCGCGACCTATGCTGAGCGTAGGATATACTTTTTATTAAATAAATTTTATAAAAAAAACTTTTTTAATCTTTGAAATCGAACTTGATTTGTAAAAGTTAAGTTTTTTTACAAGATTAGGAACAACTCTACAACTCTCATATAACTTTCGATTCGTTCCGTCCGTTAGTTTAGGAGATTATCAAAATTTCTTTCTGGCCAAAAATGAAAATCCAAAACGCTTTTTTGGAAATAGTTCCGTAATCTGTAAACCTTCGGAAATAACTCAATAAAATATAACTTGGCCAGAAACGAGGTGTTTTCGAGTTAATTTGAAGAAGCACAGATTCCTAGAGGGTCAAGGTTGAGTGGGTAGACCTTAGGGTATCCATTCGAATAATTTTTATGAATAATTGTTCGAAGAATTTAAAAATTATAGTTTTCGAATAACGAATAATTCGAGTATTTTTATGTCGAATATTCGAATAAAACGAATAATTTTATTTTTTATTATAATACTTCTTTTAGCTTATTTGTTTATAATTTGTATAAATACAAAATATTTAACAACTATTTTATTATTTTTAATTTAAATAATTAAAATTTTATTACATAAATTTTAATTATTTAAATTTTTATTAACTCAACTAAAAGCTGTAACAGGGACTTCTTGTCTCAGGTAGCTTTTTCACCTAATATATCACATCATATTGAAAGTAATAATTTTTTCAACAATTTCTTTGAAAATAAACGAAAGGTTTTTGATGATTGATTAAAAAAAAATTAAAACGTATATTAGGGTGGCCCTCTTTTATATGGAAAAAAATAAAGGTATTTCAATTTTCAGTCTCACCCCCTAGAAATGCTCGAATACCCCAAAAACGATATAATACAAAGTTTTAGATTGATTGGAACAAATTTAGAGGTGGCTCAAAGCGATTGAAATATTAAATTTTTCTGTTCTGTTTCATAAGTTTTTCATTAGAACCTAGATATTCCTCGGTTTGACCTTTTTGAATTCTTCAGTTTATTACCTTTCTAAAATGACCAAAATGAAGAAAATTAAACAACTAATAATATCATAGTTATTAAAATCAATTTACGTAAAACGCATAATTTTCGACCAAATACAACCCAGTAAAATAAGATTTCATCTAAAACTTTAGAGAGAAAAACGAAAGCATATAGTTTTGTCTTGGTATCTTACACATCATATCAATACATTTTTCGGTAATCCCTTGTAATCTGCGTAAGATATTAACGATCAAAATTCAAAGAAATCTCTTGTTTTGCATATTTCCCACCTACGTATTTTTTGCTATCACAACAATTTTGGATAACAAATTATTTGCATGATATGTATATAAAATGTCTATAGGAAACTACATGCCAAGTTTCGTTTCTCTCCTTAAAATTTTGGTTGAAATTTTATTTTTCGGGGTCTATTTGCCGAAAATTACGTGTTTTTCGGTAATTTTATTTTAATAACTATTATGTTATTAGTTATTCAATTTTCTCGAGTTTAGAAATTTCAGAAAGCTCATAATATGTGGAATTCAACAAGACATAAACCCAGGATTTTAAAAATCATCATTATCCTGATTTCATTCGCTTTGAGCCACCTCTAAAACTATTCTAATCAGTCTAACATTTTGTACATCGTTGTTTCTAGGCTATTACCATATTTCCAGGAGGTGAGAACTAGAATCGGAACACTTTGACAATTAGGGCCACCCTAGTGTATATATAAAATATATATATTTTATACAATGATCATATCCGTACGTCCCACAATATTAAAATAGAAAATCATGAAGAAGAACTACTTCAATCGGTCCAATGTTGCAATTTATTATAAACCAATCTCTACATTCCCTTTAAGAAATTATATGCAGAAGTGTAGCAGAAATTAGAAGTTATATTGGAATTTTTAAATTCTAGAAATTTAAGAATGCCATCAAGTGAAACCACAATATGGAATTATATTGACAATTTTTATTCTGAAAAGAAAAGTGATATTATTACGGAAATTTGACAAATTATTGAAAATAAAGGTCGCCTTTCAATAACAGTAGATGAGTGGTCAGATAACTATTTTTATAAATCAAGGACCCAAAATAATTGTTATTATAATTTTCTAAATCCAAAAAATTGGCACTTTTTAAGAGTTATTACAAAAAATTGATTTTAAATAATTATTGAATAATATATAAATATAAGTTACTCATAACTATTATTTTTTAACTAATATTTTAAAAATTAATTAAAATAATTATTGATGAATAAATAAAATATAAATTTCAAATAATTATTATTCTTCGTTATATATTTAATAACAATTATAATAATAATTTTTTTTTATAATAATTAATTGCGAATATCATTGCAATTTCATCATCTCAAGCCTCAGATGATATTAGAAATCTAATTGATCTTACGTACCCCAGTCAAATAATTATATGTGCATACCTATAAAGTAATTTATTTTCTTCAAAAATAGGATTTTCAAATTCAAACCTTTTTTATATTTTTAATGTTTATTAGAGCTTTATAAGTCAAATGAAAAATTTATTTCTTATGTGTATTTTATAGCAAAACTTAATTGATTTTAAAATTGTTCATAGAAAATAATTATATGTGCACGACAAGAATTTTATAAAAATCCTTTATTTAAATAAAGTTAATTTTCAATATTCATGAAAGTTGTTAAGGAATTGTGTTGTCCTAATATAACGTTACCAGATGCATCCTTCGTTATACAGATTCGTCCTTTTTGCTTTACATATATATAGGTCAAAACTGTAGTATATTTATAAAAAATCAATTTGAAACATTTGATATTGTCATATAGCTCTGAATCTAAATATATCTCAGCATACAGTATTCTTTGGAAATCCTTATGTCATGAAAGTCTGAGGATCATTACTGGTCGCTGCAGAAATATAATATTTTGTGACTTAAAAACCGATTTTGAGGCCCGATATAGTAACATCGTCACATTAATTTACTGAAAAATCTAATTTTTGTAGGAAATTCATCAACGAAGCTATTGCATTTTTTGTAAAGTAAATTTATGTTGTGCTGTGAATTAATTTAGCTACGTCCAATAAATATTTTCAACTTCTATCTAGAACTAAAATTGACTTATATTATGTGCGATTCGATACTATGATTACGCTTCAAGCATGTCTTTTGTAGACGTCGAATACCCATGTAATATTTTTGATAAACACTTGGATAATTTAAATATAATATTTTTCATCCCTTATGTACATGAACTCATGGTGTAATTAAAGTTTTTAACCAAAAAATTATATTTATCATAAAATCCTGCGTGTGGATTTTTGTACTGCTCTATTAGTTATGTTTTTGCCACCCAAAGGTCATAATTTTAATCTAAAACCTCTTTTATTATTTTATGCTCACGTCCAATTATTAAAACCCGTTCATTTGGCCGATATTTTTCTGTAACACATGTTGTTTTTCTTCGAAAAATTTCCTTAATCCCCGCTAATAAGCAATTGATTATGGGTTACCGCTCCTAGAATGATAGCAATTTCTCAGATTTTTTTAAAATTTTCAACAGTATTATGATACCCATTTTCTGTATACACCATTTTTTGGAATTTTACATAAACTGACGTCTTACTTTAATGATTTCAGCTCTTAAACTGACAGTTCATGAACTGGTAACATATTTTGGCTATAAATTAAAAAAAAAAAAAAAATAAAATTTTTTTGGTATTTTAGGTCTAATCATTTTAAATATTCCCCAAATAACTTTAATTTTAACTTTAATTGGTTAAACGGTTCAAACTGTGGACTTCATGTCAGTCTGTTGAGTAAAAATTTCAATTTGCACATATAATTATTTTCTATTAAAATTTAGAGAATGATATGTTTATTTTAACGGTACTTTAAATACAATGCTAAGAGGAACCTAAAATTTTGCAAATAGGGACATTAGGTAAGAATGAAAAAAATTGTAAACCAAAGAAATGTATATCACTCTTGGAATATATAAAAACCAGAAAACAAATATTGCACATATAATTATTTGACAGAGGTATATTGTTTTCATCAAATTTCAAAGAAAAAATACCCAAAAAAATATGCATGAATTTAAAAATTATACATAATTTTAACTATTATGAATTATATTTTTCAATAACTATTAAAAAATGATTTTTAAATAAAAAAATTAAAAAATAACTATTATAAATAATATATATTATTTTTCTCAATCATAATTTTTATTATTTCGATAAAAATATATTAATTGAAAGCAAATAATTATTAATAAGGAAAAAAATAAAAATTGCAAATAATAGTTAGAATTTAAGAAATTCGACATAAAAATTGTAATAATTAAGACCTTCTTATAAATACATAAACGTTACAGCAAGAAGTTATAATTCTAAAAACAAATCCTTTAAACATTTTAATTTCGGACTTGAACAATTAAAAATAAAAGGAATCGTTTCTAACATTTGTTATTTAGACTTTTTTGTGTATTTATATATTACGATGAATTGTTAACTGTTAAGTTGTTTTTGTTTTCCTTTTACAATAACTTATCAAAATTTAAAATTTAAATTTTATATTTTGAATTATTCGAATAATTCGAATAATTTTAAAAGCGTGATGGAATAATTCGAATAAATCAAAATGGCTTATTCGAATTATTCATTTCATTCGAACAATTAAAAAATCGAACAATTTGTATACCCTAGTAGACCTCCAAAGTTGGACCATATTTTTTAATTTATTTGTAAAATTCTCAAATCGCAAAACTGAGATCGAAAAAAATTTTGTTAATTGTGTTTTCTGATGGACGCCTCTTATAACGGCAAAATTGCCATTTGAATGACAAAAGTAAATTTTTAAAACACGCTTTTTCCGGTATGTTTTTAATTCCCTGATTTTAAGGCAAGTAAGTAAGTATCTCTACTCGTTTATATTTTATTTATGTCCAAATATTAAAAAATCTCGTTTTGATAGTTACGTGTTTGCTAAATTTCGATAGAAAATATTGGTAGGATAAGTACGAGATAAATCAAATACAGATCCAATTTACAAAAAACTATTCCATGTGGTATACAAAATTATAAAATAATTTACATTAAAAATATCAAAATCAGTTTCAAAATTGTCAAAATTACTTAAAAAATTAAATCCTCTTCAAACTTAGATTAATCTTTCTATAACAAAGAAAAAATACACAAATTCTATTTTAAATACTAGTAGCAATTAATAAAAACTACTATTGCATAAGGGTGTGAATTTTTATTTATTTTTGTTTTAATATTTAAGTCATGGTCAAAACTCATAAAGTTATTTATTTATATTGTAGAAATAAACCTCAATAACGAAAATAATCAAAAAAACATCCCCTAAAAAATTTTTACTGTATATGTATGTGAGTAAGTTTGTCATTTGACAAAATAAATTATTTGTTATTAATGCTATACCTTAATTATATGAACATTTTATGTAAATAATACCACCAATGAATCACACAGTCTGTGGGTTTTAAAATGAACTAATTACTTAAGCAAATTTTATTTATTTATTTATTTTTTATTTCTTTCGTTCACTTATAGATAGATAGATATGTACCTACTTTCTTTTTTTTTTCCTTTTGACTTTGAATATACCAAAAAAAAATATATACAGTTAGGGACAAAACTATTTGTACACCTCATATATTTCGTATACCTTCAATAGTTTATAAAGAATTTAAAATTGTAGTATGCAGTATTATTTTTAATATATTTTTATTTAATTAAGTTATAAAAACAAAATTAATATCCAACACATTATTTAAAAAAATACAAAATAATGAAAATTCATTGGGACAAAAGTATTTGTACATATAATCTACACCTACTTATAATACTTATATTGGAAAAATTTAATATTTTGTGGGTCCTCCTTTTGCATCTATCACGGCCTGTAATCTTCTGGGCATCGATCGGACCAAATTTCTCGTTTCATCTGGAGATATTTCCTTCCAGGCTTCCTCCAAAGCAATTTTAAGTTCATCCCTGCTTCGGACGTGCTTTGTAGCGACTTTACGTTTCAAAATATCCCAACAGTGCTCGATGGGGTTTAAGTCAGGTGATTGGGGAGGAGAATTAAGTTGTCTTGATGCATGGTAAAGCAACCACTCCTTCACTGAACGCGCTGTATGTTTTGGGTCATTGTCCTGTTGGAATATCCAACTTTGGCCAAGACCCAAACCATCTACGGAACCCTTCAAATTGTCTTCCAATATACGTTTATATTGATGCTGGTCCATTACACCATCTATAAATACCATTAGCCCTACCCCACTGGCTGCTATTGCCCCCCATACCATAACACTTCCCCCACCATGTTTCACTGTTGGGGTCAAATTGTTAACATCTAACGCTGTATTTTTTTTTGCGCCACACTTTTCCCCTGCTATCATTTCCGAAAAGATTGACTTTAGTTTCATCAGTAAACAAAACCCTATTCCAAAATTCTTCGTCGTTATCAATGTATCGTTTGGCAAACTCTAAACGCAAATGCTGGTTTTTTTTACTAATCAGCGGTTTCTTGCGGGGAATTCTACTTGCATATCCCGCAGAATGTAAGATCATCCCTACTGTTTTTGGATGAACAATTGTTCCGGTAGTATTTGCGATTTGTTCCGCTAATTTTGCCCGAGTTACTCTTGGATTTCTTGCCACTTCTTTTATCACCAAGTTCGCTTCCCGTCTGGAAACCTTTTTTGGCCGTCCAGTTCTTGGCACATTTTCAACAGATCCGCTATTTTTATACTTGTTTACAATGTATTGTACTGTGGAATGTTGCAAATTTACTAAATTACTTATATTCCGGAGAGATTTTCCTTTTTTATGTTCATAAATAATTAAATTTTTAATATCCAAACTCAACTCTTTTCGCTTTCCCATTTTTGATGTGCTTATTATTCAAAACGTTAAAACCAACTTCTTATTTTGTAAAATAAAACTCGATTAACGAAGAAAATATAACGGTATTTAAAAAAATCATCATACAAGAGTCCAACGTACAAATAATTGTACAAAGTACTGATGTACAAATACTTTTGTCCCAAAGATTTTTACTTAAATTGTACTTTTTTTTAACAATGTGTTATATATTAATTTATTTTTTATCAAATAATTCAATAAAAATGGACCTGAATTAAAACTACATATAATAATTTTTTATTCTTTATAAATTATTGAAGATATACGAAATGCATGGGGTGTACAAATAGTTTTGTCCCTAACTGTATATTAAACACTTGGCGTGTTTAACATATATTCAATTAGGCTAAAAATAAAATAAGTGAATAAAAAAAATATTAAAAGTAGTGATTTAAATTTTATTAATTTACTCTGCTATTTAAAGAGAAAGAGGAAATTTCTATTTAAATATTTGCAGGAATAGATTAAAGATAAATATTTTAATTAATTACTGATTTCAATATGTTGAAAAGAAAGAAGAAAAAAAATAAACAAAAAAAAATTTCCAAATATTTTTTATTTATAACTACTTTAATAAATTTTCAGAAGTATTATGAACAGGGCGACTAAAATATGCAAAATCATATTTTTTTTCTGGACATCAAATGGACCCAAAAAATGTATGACTTTGACCATATTTTTTGATATGTTTGAAGATAAATATGTTTTTGTTTTTAAAAATTAGTTGTCCATCTCGGTTATGCAATTTTTTTGAAAAATCGTATAAATTCGTTTATTCCTTATAAAATTCTACAAAAAATACGCTTACATATGTAAGCGTATTGTAAGATTCCCTACAATAAATAATATTGCTGCAATAATCATATAAATATATGAATCCGTTAAAAAGTTATATTAATCTCAAGTTGGAACTGTAAACAAATTTCACATTTTTTGTGTTTTTTTTTTCCAAAAAGGTGGCAATATTTATTCACGGATAAAATTTGTTTTTTGTTCTGGCCTTTAACATTTTTTAAATGCTTTCAAAGGAAATCTTAATGAAAATGTGTATAAAGTAAATCCGGAGGATCTTGGGGCAAAGGTCTGCACACAAGCCCTATTTAAACATTTTTTGTAATTCTTTTTGTTAAGTTATCAAATTGCAAAGCTGGGATCGACTTAAAGTTATTTTAATTATATATCTCCATATATAAGGTACACGAAAAGATATTTTCTGACGGACGTCCCTTATAACGCATGGTGACCATTTCAATGAAAAAAGACAATTTCTTAAACATGTTTAATACAGATTGGGATTTTGGTTATTTTCATGTAGAAAAGTGGGAGTTTTTTTAATTCTCTGGTTTTAAGACACGATTATACATACAATCACAGTCATATACAGTGTTGGAAAAAATAATAGGGACGACCCTTACTTTCGCAAACAGATGCAAACAGTTTCTTTATATTAAGTTTTTCTTTGGGGTACCGCTATTTAACTTTTCCTAAAATAACGGAATTTCATTATTTATTTACTTTTTCTCTTTTGCGCTTTCATTTTATATTTATTTGCAAAAAAAAAATCAGTGAAGTTGTAATTTCAATTGGAAAAAATAATTAGTCAATAGAAATTATTATTTTTAACATAAACATATTAAAAATCCGTAAAGCAAAGTTGATGTGATTAATTTAATCATATTGGTTTCGTGTTTATGATTTATGTCTTCGGTAAATAAATTTGAAAATGGGTCGTGGTGTTCATTGTACTGAATCTGAAAAAAAAAAAAAAATGTTATTCTTAAATTAAATTCGGACGGGTTATCAATTAGAAAAATTGCACAGATAATGAAGTGTTCCAAAACTGAAATATTCAATGTCATTCATTCGAAAAAAGTCATGAAACTAGAGGTAGAATGCGTAAAACGTTAGCGCGTTTTGACCAACGTTTAGTTCGACTTTCCAAAAATAACCCTTTTATGTCATCAAGTAGCCTTAAAAATGAATTGTGTGCCTCAGTGACAAGTTGAACAATAAGAAATAGGCTGCAGGAAGTATTAATGGGACGCAGTCCGAGAAAAGTACCACTGTTGAGCAAGAAATACATACATAAAAGGTTGGAATTTTCCAGGCGACACCTGTGCCGTAAAAACTGGAACAACATACTATGGTCAGACGAAACAAAAGTCAATTTATTTGGATCTGACGGAAAATCATTTGTACGTCGTCCTGCAAATGCTGAATTTGATCCAAAATATTCCAAAAAAACAGTCAAACACGGTGGTGGTTCTATAATGCTATGGATGTTTTTCGGCCTCTGGAGTTGGTCCAATAGTTTGGATTCAGGGAAAAGTGAATGCTGCTCACTATATAGACATTCTCCAGAATAAAATGTTTCCATTTGCTGAGGATGAAATGCCACTAAAATAGGAATTCATGCAGGATAATGATTCCAAGCATTCCGCTAGAAGCGTCAAAGCGTGGTTTCAGCAGAATGAGGTGCCTGTAATGGAGTGGCCGTCCCAATCACCGGACTTAAACCCCATTGAGAATCTCTGGGGAGACCTCAAAAATAAAATTGGTAGCTTTAAATCAAAAAATAAATAATAATTGTGGGAAAAAATTCAAGAAACCTGGTACTCAATTCCGCCCGAGGTATGTGCGAATCTTGTGGGATCTATGAATCGCCGTTGTCAGGAGGTTATAAAAATGAAAGGATCTTCAACCAAGTATTGAAAAAGTATTTGAAAATGGTAATGTTAAAAAAAAATTTCGAACACATTAAATGTCCCTATTATTTTTTCCAGGCCTTTTAAAAAAAAAATATTTTTTGGCAGAACTAGTTCCTTATTTTTGCTTTATAAGTTAAAATATTTGAAGTTATTTAATTTTATGTATATACTTCTTAATATTTATGGAATAGTAAATAAAAAAGTAAGAATATATTGAAAAATTAGAGTGTCCCTATTATTTTTTCCAACACTGTATATTTACACATTTTCAAAATTTTCGAAAAATTGGAAAAGAAATCAAAATTAAAACTGTGTAAATAATTACGATGTTTAAAAAATGTGTGCAAATACTTTTGAAATAAAAAATGCATCAGAAATTAATACCTCTACTTTTCAGAAATTTGCACAATCTACTCTACACATTTCAGGCCTTACAATACAAAAAGAACTATTTCAAAATATTTTATAATAAAAAAAATATTTTACTTCTTTTCCAAATTTTTGAAAAATTTTAAAATGTGTAAATATATATGATTATGACTGTATTATACTGAAATTTCAATAAAATATCACTATTCGTTTAAATTTTATTAAGGTTTAAATATTAACTTTATTTAGAAAAAAATAATCGCAAAAATGCTTTGAGAAATTCTGCGATGAAATTACGTTCCACTAACTTTTTTTTATAAATTATCAATCTCCATATTCTAACATTTTCTTAGATACCAAATACTTGTATAAAAAGTTTATAATTTTTCTTAAAACTTAATAGAAACTTTTTTTTTTTCCTCGACATATTGACAAAATCCTTTAGAGAACATTTATATGATAGTTTTTACTATATCAAACGTTCATCATTTCAAAGAATATTCATATAATAATTTAATATAATGGATATATTTTTCCAACATGAAGTTAAAATTTCAAAATATGTCAAAAAATTCTTCAAATTTGGGATTTTGATAATCTGAAAACTTGTTTATCGCATGAAATATTTTCTACAGACGTATTTAACTAGGCATATTTATCTACACACATCTTCATAAATAACTTTGCGATTTGCATATAGCACTTTATGAATACAAGCTTCATGATAAGGAAAAAAGTAGACATTTTGAAGGTTTAAGATTTTTTGAAGAACAAAATTTTAAAATTTTGTTAAAATTTAAATTTTTTTCAAAAAAATTTTTTTTTAATATCTTCAAATCTATTGAACAATTTAAAAAAATTGGACATAACTTGCGAATAATTTGAATTCGAATTTCTTCGTATTTTACTACGCTACACTATACAAATTATTCTCGATCTATGTGCAAATATGTCCTGCAACAAAGAAATCCTATGACACAGAACCAATGTTGCCCTGTGTAATTTTTATTATTAATTTTTTTTTTTTTTTTTTTGCAATAAACGATTAATAAATTTTGTGTGCTTCCATTTCAAAATTAGGAGTATTAAATTATTTTTTTATTTGGTTCATTTTGAAACATTTTTTTTTATTATTATTTTTTCAAAACAATTCAGTTACTAAACATACTATTTTTAAACTTGTTAAACTTTTCGCAAATTGTACACTGAAGTATGTATGTAACAATTGTTTATAAAAAGTACATATAACATTAACAAATGTACAGTGATGATTTCTTAATTAGCATACCTAAAATTGCTACTTCATTAAAATTGGTATTATTAGCTATTGACTTATAACATTGATCGGCAAGGAAATCCACCTTTAAAAAGAAATATAACTTATATTTGTATGCTAAAAAAATATCAGATTTTTTCCTGTCACCTATTGATTTTTTATATGGATATTTAAAATTTCTCCCTTAAAGTTTGAACTGGAATTCTAGCAAAAAACAAACGCTAATTGTGATAATCTCAAGCATTCCGTTGAATATGTTCTATTTTCTATGAAAAATGTTTCAAACATCAAACATTTTTCTAATTTTTGTTTGACGGCATTTAAATATAAATAACAACTTACGAAGACACATATATTGCCAAATGATCAAAATATTGTACTAGGAAAATATTTTTGACATTTCAACTAACTGATTACAAGTTTTATACATATTCACACAAAATAATGTGCTAATTAGTTGTTTATTACTGTTTATACGTTGTAGCCAACTACCATATATAAATCACATTACTTTATCATTAAAAATGAGGGAATATTTTTTTGGTTATCAGTCGTTTAAAAAATCTCTGATAAAATTTATATATATTTTGTTTGTACTTTTTTCTAAAGGCTAAAAAAACAAAATGATAAAGTCATTAATGGATTCACATGTACATATTCATGTATATAAACATTATTCCTAAATATTTTATAAAATAATAGTTTTATGCTAAAAAATGTATAAAAAATTATAAATTTTGAATTAAACTTACCTATTTTCAAAAAGTTGTAGTAGTTTGTATAAAGTAGATTGATACGTTTATAATCGCCCAGCGACTTCACAGCAGAAATTTAATTGGTTATTTTTTTATTAATATTATGTGTTTATAATAACGATGATAATGTCGATGTTGTTTGTTTGTTTTGTGTAACTAACAACTGCTCCCTTCAAAGTGTGCGTTATTACTTTTTTTTCTTTTTATGTAATTTTATGTAAAAACGTGTTTTTTACATAAAAGAGGAGCATTTTGCGGCATGCATGCAAACATTTAGTTTACTTAGTAGAGTTTTTATTGTTATTTTTGTAATATTTTCTATGACAAATTGTGTTTGTCTACTATTGTATATGATCTATTAAACGTACAAACCAAAACTATACATATGTATGTGCGAGTACGTATGTCCGTACGTACATTATTTAAAGAATACTAATAGTTTGTAGTACGACTAAATTTATTTTTTTTTTTTTTAATATTTACAATGGAATCACACATGTGGCTGAGTGAACTGGCGCTTTAGTTGTTTAGTTTTTTTCTTTTTAATTTTGTTTTGTTTTCGTATATCTTTTAGATTAGTAGAATGGAGTTTTACTACTAGGCACGTACATAGATACCTACACAAACCCTGTTCTATGTGCCTTTTCTAAGGACTTTCTTGGCCGCCTTAATATTGGGCACTAAGGCTTTCAATTCACTGCAATCGTCTAGGAAAGGATGTTTTAATAGTTCATCGGCTGTGGCACGTTTGTCTACCTCAACTTGAAGACAACAATCAAGAAAGTCTTGTAAATTGGGACTTAATTTGTCCCAGCTCTTGACATCGGGTCTGCCATTGGCTGCTATAAGGTAAAGGGCTCTTAATGGTGTTTCATGTAGATAAGGAGGTTGACCTTCTATCATTTCTATGGCCATAATGCCTATTGACCAGATATCAACTTTTTTGCCATATTTTTTTCGTGTTACAACTTCGGGGGCCATCCAGTAGGGAGTGCCTACCATGGTTTGACGTTTTTCATCGCCCTCGATGTTGGCACAGAAACCAAAATCTGTTACCTTAACGGAACCATCCATTCCTAGGAGGACATTATCGGACTTAATGTCACGATGAATAATTCCTTTGGAATGTAGGAAAGATATAGCGTAGAGCACTTCCCGGCAAACACAGGCTATTTGTCTTTCCTTCATTACAGTCTCTGTTACCACATCAGTTAAGGGGCCACCATCCATGTACTCCATTATAACCCAAAGTTGATCTTCTGGCTCCAGAAAATAGGCATCCAAGAAATTTACTAAATTTTTATGATTGAAATCTTTAAGAACTCGTATTTCGGTCAGAATAAGATCTTTGGAAGACTGATTTTTTAAATCAATTGTTTTAACAGCCACCTGGGTCTCATTTTGTTTATCGGCAGCTATGAAAACAATGCCAGAAGCTCCTTTGCCCACTTCCATGGTGGTTTTGTAACGTTCTCGTGGATCATCTCCATTGCAAATGGCTCTAAGTTCTTCATAGATTTCAGCATCGGTTTTTTGCACACGTTTATCTTTGGAACGCCTTAGAATAGTTTCATCACCATCGCCTTCGCCGGTAGTTGCATCATTAGGCGGCTTTATTATAATAGTGTCTGTGTTAATGGTATGATTACCATCATTTGTGGATAAGGTTGTTAAATCATTACGACCTTTGGACAAACTGGGAGGCAGACCTTTAGGCTTGGCTTTTATTTGAGGTTTAGGCGGTAATGTTTGGGTTTTTTTGGCAGGCAATGGAGGTGGTAGTTCACCTGTTATATCTAATTGTGGCTTAAGGGTTTCCCTTTGATGCTCCAAGGTAGATTGTAACTCTTTAATAACATCATTGAGTCCCTGCAGGCCCGAAACGTGTTGCTGGTCATTAAAACTATTATTGCTACTATTGCCACAAGTGCTACTACCGCTGGTCGTGACACTGCCCTCGCTGGAGCGCTCCTCTTCAGCACTATCTAAGTCTTGAGACTTGTGTTTGTTTTTATAGTTGACATAGTTATCTATCTCTTTTGATTCTTCATGGATTGCTTCTTCCGTAATGAATGGCTTGAAGATAGCTTCATTTTCTTTCTTTTTAATGGAATAATTATAAAACTTGACTGCATGATAAGCAGCATCAGGATTTTTACTTTGTTCATCTTTTGAAATCTGATAATTCATTAAACGTAGCCAGGGCGCTGGTAAACCTTCCAGCACGCCCGTTTCTTCGTTACGCGATACATGGAAATGTCTTTGAAAGTTGGTAGGATTGCCTATTTCTGAAATAGGTTCCTTCTTTTTAAACCAACCCTTTATTCCCGTAAAGCTAGTCATTTTTATATCGATTTTTTCCAAAATAAAATCTAAAAATCTCTTTAACTCCAACAAAGAAATTTCTTTTGGAATCACACGTTGAAATAAGATTTAAGTGTTTCTCCCAGTTTTCACCATAAATTAACTAGTCCATGCAAATGAGTGCTCTGGATATTTCCTCTTGCTTCTGCTACTGGTGCATGTGTCGAGTGAGTCATGCAAGTTTCAATACGCCGCTATTAAACAGCAGCGCGACAACAACACAATTTACACAACTTTATTTTTTATTATTTTATTTTTTTCGTTTTCCTTACTATTCGTAATATTAAAAAAATAAAGAAAAACGTAGCAACGATAAAACACCAACACACTACTAGTAACTATTAATACCACACGACTGCTACTACGACGACACTACGATTGATGTGGACGCGACTTTTGAACTCCCCTCTGGTTACTTTTTAACTGAACTGCGCTTTTGTTATTACACTTTTATGAAAAATGCTAAATTGTGAGTTAATCATATCTTTTCATTTATAGTTTTAATTAAGTTCGATTTTTATTTACATAAATGCACTTTATTTAATTTTATTCATTTACATTAAAATTACACATTTCCTTTGTTATCTTTTCAATTTTTCTTTCTCTCTCTCTACCTGCTGTTTCTTAAGCCTCCTAGGAGGAGATTAAATTATATTTTTCTCTGGAATTTGCGTTCCTTTATATTAATTATTTCTGTTTTTTTCTTGTTACACTCACACATACACAAAAGGAGTGGCACTTGCTGTTTTCTTGTAAAAAATTATTTTCGACTTTACTATACTTTGTTGATTAATTCTAAACAACCTTTTAATTCGTGTTATTTATTTTTTACATTATTATTAAATTAATTGGCAATTTTTTTAGTTAATTAATTTTAAAGTTACTAAATTTAATCAATTTCTGTTCAATGCACTCACACAAAAGTCAACTATTTCTCAATGATGGTTGTAAAAGTAATGAGTAGTTGAGTCTTAAGAACTTAATACCGACTAGTAACCATATTTAACAACACTAACCTTAAACAGTGTTGTTAATATTTATTTATTTTTTAAATTATATATTTAATTACGTTAAAAATCGCTGGAAAACGAAGGTATGTATATATTTTTTTAAATTTTAACATCAATATATTTCTTTGTAAATTATTAAAAATGTAATTATTTCATATTTTTAACTCAAAGTTTTAGATGTCAAACTTATTTAGGATTGTTAGGATGTTCTTTTTTTTTAATTTATGATTCTTATTTACTGCTTTAGAAGTACTCAATCTTAAAAATATATAATATATAAAAGAAAATAATATAGAAATAATTTCTTTAAAAAAATAAGTTTATATATATTTATATATTTTAGCTTTATAGACAGATCTTATATAAAACCTTTGTTTTAAATTGAATACCTCGAATCAGCTCCAATTTTTTGGATTTTTGTTATCATTAATAGTACTTTTAACGCTGAAAATAATGATAATTTGTTTAGCGTAATTTAATAGTTTGTTTACAAAACAACAATTTTTGTTTACAAAACAACAATTTTTGTTTACAAAACAACAATTTTGTTTAATTATCAATCGAGAATTTCACCTCTATGCTGTAAACAAACACTTTCCCCACAAACAATTTGCTCTTTCAGGCAATTAACCGTTTCAATTTATTTTCAACGTATGGCATCTCATACATCAAAACGGATATGTCATTTTCAAGCAAAATGATATTACCACCTAATTCCGTATTTTTAAATTCAAATAAAAAACAACCGTTGATGATAATTAATTTTAGTACATTCAAATTAAACATTGCTCACATCCCCTTTTGTTGAAGCTGATCTATCCCATAACATGTGTTTTAGTTTATGTACATTAAAATGATATTAAGTATAGAATACTTGCAGCAGATTTACTTGCTACATACATATTTATGTATGTACAACTGAAGAGTACATACAATAGACATACATAATTTGCACGCTTAAATTACTATTGTATTGACAATGAAATATTCTCAATATTGTTAACATCTGGAAACAGTTTAGATGTTTTTTTTTATTATTTAATTTCGCACTCCCCTAGAGTATATTGAAAAGTTTTAAGATACACCAACAATTATTCAGTAGCTGTTTAACCACGAAGCAAATAAGATACAATTTTCAAGAGCTGCTTAAGAGGACAAAAATGATGGTAAATTGAGGACTACATTATTTTTAACTATAATTTTAGTAAGGGTTTAACTATTTTTTCAATCTGCTTTTTTAGCTTTCATCCTTAATTATGTTTATACTGGCAATATTATTATATAACATTTTCAGTGAAGTAAACAGTGCTGGTTTGCCAAATGCTAAATATTTTACCAAAATTTCTACAATAGAAGACAATAATGCAATGCCTAAAACACAAATGGAATATTTAAATAATTTCGATTATAAATTTGATACTTTGAGTTCAATTATCCATAAAATGGATAATTCCTTACAAGAATTACAGGAAAAATCTAATACTTGGGCCATTTTTCAGCATCATATTAATTCATGGAATGATGTTATGCGTAGTTTAGAAAATAAACTTGAACTTTTAAAGCGCAGCCATGAAGAGCAACAAAAACAATTAGACAAATTGGAATTTGCTTTTGCTAGCAATAATCACGAACAAGTTCTTAAAGATATAAAGCTGTTAATAAATTCCGATCATAAAACTAAAAATGACATTTCATTGAAGCTTAATAACATTTTAAGGCATCTACAAGGAATACCAGTAGGAAATAATGAAAGAAAATCACATAAAATGGCCAACATTATGGCACCCATAGGAGTCTCTCAGTCTACACCAGGATTTTGTCCCAATATAAGTAATCGAATTGAACAACATCTTAATACTATGGCCCATCAAATGGCTTTGCAAAAAGATCTAAAACAATTGAATTCGCTTGAAAAAAGAAATTCCAAAAGTTTGGAAAATATCAATCAAGCACTCAATAATCATTTGGATAAACAAGATGAAATCACAACACGCTTACAAAAATCAAACGAATGCTGTTATTCCCTATCAAGTGAATTAACAACTTTTACTGAAAGTTCGGATATTTTATTGAAACGCATAGAGAAATTGGTACGAAATGTTAGTGTAAAGCTTAATGATATTGCGGTGACAACAAGTAGTGAAGAACATCACGATGATAATACAAATATTGATAATGAAATTAAAGAAAGAGAAGAAAATAAAAATAAAGGAAGATTTTCCAACGAAGATTTAGATTTAGAAGCAGTTGAGGAGGACAAAGAAGAATCTACTCTAGAGAATGATGTCGATGATGATATCGATAGAGTTGTAACGGAAGTATTCGAGTATGATGATAGCCACGATGTTGGTAAGTAGAATTTGTTTATACTTTTCACCACAGAATGAAAATATAACGCCATATAAATGGCGTTTAAGTAGATTTAGATAAGGTTGGATGATATGGCTATTCAAGAACTTGGTTCCTTCTACTTCGTTTCTCAGAAATTTTCTGTTTGTGCCTAAGATATTCCTGATTGGGTATATTATCCCTGTGGGAATTTTCGCTTCTAATACGATGCAATTCTGGGCATAGTATGCTCTACATGTTATAACCTAATTTCCTAAGTGTTTTAGTATGTTAGTCATTTCGAGAGATTGAAACCAACTTAAATATTAAGATCTTTAATATGATAAATATAAACTTAAAAAAATTAAGAATTTAAGTACAACTATCATACCAGCTAAACTTAGACAATAAATTAAAAAAATATGGCCTCAGCGAATCTGGTTTGGTTATATAAAAAATTACCCTACAAGCAAAATAATAAGAAAGAGGTTCGAATTCGTATTGCTTAGAAGAAAATTTGTACAAATAGTTAAAGGACCAATGTAAACTCGGAAACAAAAAATTGGCGTGGTCCGCCCACTTTACTGTCCACCTCTCATATAACGTAAAATTTGAGAAAGTTGATGGTGGGTATATAGATTCGGCCGAGCCGAATATAACATTCGAGCTTGTTTTAATTTCTAAATAATTTTTCGACAAATTAAAAAATGTGATTGACTTCTTAAAAAATATGACTTCTAGATGATTTCAATGAGATATCATCAATTTATTGCGGAGGGGATAATCACCTTACTGAAAAAGGGCGATAATTTGATAATAAATTTTATTTTATAAATGACAAAATATAAAAATTTTATCTATTTTTTGAGTTTGTTTCCTAATTTTCTTTAAAATGATAAAAATCATAATACAATAAATTACAAGGTAGAATTATTAGGGAGAGTTGTCATTTTCATGTCTTGTCAAGTCATAAAATTGAAACCATAGAATAGAACTAGAAGTTTATGTGAGAGCCACCCTATACATAGAAAACAACTAGAACTCCAACTTGCTCACAAAAAACCTAACTCAATTGTCAAAAAAAACCTAACTCTTTGTATGTGTTAGTAGAATTTTCTACAGAACAAATTTATACGTGTGAAGAGAGTAATTTTTTGTTTCTGAGCGAATGAAAAGAGTTGGACTTCTAGTTGTTTTCTATGACCCTATACTAAATATTCAAAAAATTTACTCATTTTTTTGAAAACACAAAAACAAAATATATGTAACTACATGTATTTTATTGTTGTATGAATTAGGTTTTTGACAATTGAATTAGGTTTTTTTCTCTCACATAAATATCTAGTTGTTAATCTATGATTGAAACATTGAAAAAAGAAAATAAAAAACACATATAGAAAAAATAAAAATATTTAATTTACAATTCAAATGAAGAATAAATATTTCTTGAAAAACAGCAATTCTTTTTCGCGATATTTCGCAAAATTTAACTTGTATATTTTTCTCTATACACAATTTATTAATTTATTTTTTGTTAACAAAAAGAACCGTTTTTTTATTTTTTTTTACAATTATTATAATTACATTTTTAAAATTATTTTTTGTTATTTTTTTGAAGTTTGTTTTAATTTTTTCATATTTTCTTTTCACTGACTTTCCAGGGGAAATAAATTTGAGAATGTTCTCTCTAATAATTGTGCCTTATTATTTATTGTATCATGGATAAAATATAATATTAGAAAAATAATGCTTTGTTGATTTTCTTCTAAATATTAAAAAGAAGATATTGCGTAAATATCTTCTAGGAAGATATCTTCCAAATGTTTGAAGGGTAAAATTAAAATATGTGAACATAGTTTTAAATGTAATAGTAATCACCCATATTTTATTATATTAACCCCTATGTGATTTTTTCAATTTTTAAATTATAAATGTTTCGCCTTTTTCAATTTTTAAATAACTAGTAGATTATAGAACTTTTTTCAATATAAAAAAAAAAAAAAATATATATAATAAATTTACTAATCCTTATGTATATTGTCTAGTACTCATCTATTCTCGAGAAATAGAAGCATGATTCAAAAATGTTACTTTATTTATTATCTTGTTGCTACTTCAATGTAAACAATTTTTTTGAATATGAAAAATTATCCAATTTTTTGCTTGTGTCTCATCTCAAATAATTGGGAGTAGATCAAGCAATCATTTTCGGGTTTTAAAAGTATTTTACGTTCAAGTTACGGCGATGAAAAGGCGAGCCTCTATGATAATCGATAGCTCGGCCAACCATGAAAATAAGCCGTTGCACCCAAGTAATGCTCTATAATTAATGTGACCTATTATGCGCTGATAAGTAGAATGAAACAATCACGAAAGACTTGTGATGAACACAATGAATGAGTACGGAAATCTTTGAATGAAAAAAGCCAAGCATAAGCATAGAAATATGTCCATGGCTTTCCATCGCACGTTGGGTTGAACAGTACTGATAATGAGGATTCATTCAAAATTTTAAGTTTGTATTTTATAATACATTTTAATATCGGGTAATAAAGGTAAAATTCGTTTCTGCGCATTGCACATTGGTTTCAAAACGCTTTTTTAGAAATAATTCTGTAACTTGTGAACCGTTGAAGATATCTCAATAATATTTTACATGGTCAGAGCTGAGCATCTTGAGTATGTAATTTTTTTTAATCGCCAAAACTTTATTTATGATATGATAGAAAATAAATTTAATATATAGATAGTCCTTGTAAATCTCTATAAAAAATATTCAGGTAAAAATAAATTTTTCTCTCATTTTTAGCCTCGTTATTTTCCATTTTTTTAACTTGGCGGGCTTAATATTGGCCCCAGAATTTTTTAAATATTCAATAGATTTACTACAAAATTTTAAATAATATTGCTGCAAGAATCATATAAATATATGATTCCGATCAAAAGTTATATTAATCTGAAGCTGGAACTTTAAAAAAACTTCATATTTTTTTGGTTTTTTAAAAAAGGTGGTAATATTTATTTACTTATAAAATTTGTTTTTTTTTATTCTGGGTTAAATATTTTTTAATGTTTTCAAAAGAAATCTTAGCGCAAATGTGTGTAAAGTATACCCGGAAATGCTCAGGCCCTATCCAAACTTTGTCAATTTTTGAAAAAATTTTTAAAATTGTTTTTGTTAAATTCTCAAATTGCAAAGCTGGGATGAACATAAAATTCCTTTAATTAAATACCTCCATATGCATCTTATTAATTCAAAGTGACAATTTCAATGAAAGAATTAAATTTTTTAAACATGTTTTTCCCGGATCAATATTTGCCTAAACAAACAATATTTAAGTTTGTATTAAAATAAAACAGTTGAAATTGTGCAAAAAAACTCAATATATTACACTATCAGAGGAAACTCAGGACGTTTTAACTAAAAATGAAATGAATGAAATCTTACGAACAAATAATTAAATTTTCGCCTTAACGTATGATTTCATTATTTCACATTTATAAATCTACATTTTTTTCAAACTACGAAAATTTGAATATGAAAAAAAAAACAATCAAAACAAGCTTTGCTTTTAAAAAATAAACAACAACAATAATTCCATATTTATTTTTGTATGTGTGTATATATATACAAACTGACTGGTTGTGTTTGTGAGAGTGAAAAAATGCACTTAAAGAAAAGCTGGATCTAATAAATATAATACGTTAGTTATGCATGGTTATTTATTGTTACATAAAACTTATTTTTATGCACTTTCTCATTCCTTACACTAAAATTTATTAATATTGAAGTAAAAAACATAATTATAAATCCTCCAACTTTATCTTAAAACATTATTATTAAAGAAATTGATTACTAAACAATTAATTCCCATAATTTTTTCCAGTGCATTTTGTACTCTTTGCACTCTCAGCAACGATTAAATGAAAGAGCGTAAGAATACTTGTGAACTCAGCCAGCACAATTGTGCAAAGAAATTGACATCCCTACTGCATATACAAAGAACAACAACAACAACACTGTTATTCACTATATTACTGCTGTTGCTAACTAAACTACACTTGTCTTATAGGAAAAACGTCACTAATGGTCATTACAATGCTTAATATACATGTTTGTGTGTGTATTTATATTCTTAACAAATATGTTTTAGTTTTTGGCCCATAACTGTTGATTATGAACGAATTTGGTTTATTATAAAAATCGATATTTTATAAAAACCTATAGCTTAAACAAGGGCTTCAAAATCAAAAATGCTTTTTGCCCGATATCTCAGTTATTATGAACCGATTTGTTTCATTTTTTTTAGAAAAAAAAAAAAAAAAAATCAGAAATAAATGTCCGAGCATTCTTTGCAAAAACGAAGTCCCTAGTATATACAGAGGCTTCAGAAACTGGAAAACCAGTTCTAAAAACAGGGTTTTTAACCATTTCCGGATTTCCGATCGTTTGATATATATATTATATATGCCAGTTATCGGTGGGCTTCATAAACGCCATTTCAACCGACACACGGATGGACGGACGGACATGGTCCTATCGTCATCGCTTCTTACAAGGATCCCGAAAATATAAACTTTTTTGCTCTCCGACGAAAATTGTGGAAATTACAAACGGAATGACAAACTTAAATATACCCTTTACACCTTTGGTGAAGGGTATAAAAATAATTCTCATATAAAACGCAATTGTCTGTTTTTCTTTAAATTATCTAATATAATAAGTATAATTAAATTTGCTATTTGATTTATTAATTTAAAGCTTATTAATTTAAAGTTTAGAAGTTATAACAAATAGTCTTTCTTTCCTGGAAAAAAGAAAAAAAAAAACAAACATAACCATAAGATATATTTCTAAAATTAAAAGCTTCCCCGAATTAATCGCCACATTCGCTGTCGTTCAACCCACTGTGCATCGTGACCATGCTCGTCCTCATGTTGCGCTGCTAATTATAAAGTTGTTGGGAATTTTTTTTTTATCAAAAAGTTATGAATATACCAAAACATTTTCTTGAGGACTCTAGAAATTTTTTTACTTATTTTGCATTTGTGAATTTAAATATGTCTGGAGTCCGCGGAAAAATTAAAAATTTCTCAAAGGGTTCGCGAGATGATTTTTTGTAGGAACTCCTGATTTAGTGAACACTAATTTGTAGTAATTGGATTTTAAAACTAGAATTAAAAAGTTTCCACAGTTCGAAATTATCAGTAGCTTTCTAAAAATCGACACTAGAAAGCTATATATGCTAAAAGTTTATAAACAATTTCGTAGAAGAAATTTTTATAAACTTTTAGCATACTTTTTAAAGTGTCTTTACGCTTTTTCATATAAAGTTTATAAAGGAACACATCGTCACTGAAAATGCAAAACAACGTAACATCCAAAATTTTCAAATTTGGGTTTTTGATGAAATATTTTCCCAAAATACACGTGATCACAAATTTTTGCGAATTTAGGTGGCAAATTATTAAAAATATAATAGCTATTAAAAATTTGGAGCAAAAAATATCCGAAATTCTGTTAATTATAATTTTTACTAAAATTTGTGTTGAAGTTATTTCTTTTTGGCTTTATAAATTGAAATCTTGAAAAATGTAACCCACATAAATTAAAAAATATTTAATAAAAATAAAAATTTTCATCACCAATATATTAGGCGTTATTTAAGGATGTCATAAACCAAAAATGTTGTTTGTAGGACAATTTGTTTTGATTTTAGAAAGTTTTTTGGGCCTCCTGTAATCTTATGAAAAGTGAATTTACGTTGTTTTGCAATTTCGGTGACAACATAATAATTTTGTACTTTTGGAGAAAATCATAAAGTAGAAAACAAGATTTCCTATAGAGAATGCTTTGTTTATATCCTTTAAAATTTTACTTATTCAACATAAAAACTCAAAAGTTGCGATTGACAAATTTTAGGAAACCCTGATGTTAATCTGTTAACAGATTTATAATACAAATAATCAAAAGAGTTTTTTTTCTGTATGTTCTTATATATTCTCCTTCAAGTCTAGGAAAAATTTGGACTTCAAGGGCATAGATATGAAATATCTCCAATTTTCTACTTATTTATTTAGAAATTGTGGGATTTTCCTTGTCCCATTCTAAGTTTTTTGTACACTTTATTATATCTAATAACTGAATCCATAGTCACTGAAAATTTCATTAATGTGGGTAAAAAAAAAAAATAATTAAAATCAGATAAAAGAAAACTAAAATTCAATGTTGAGACCACATTGCCCTTGAAGGGTTATAAAATACAAATTTTATACAAATTTTACAATTGCCTTTAAGCAAGTGGTTGGTTGGTTTAATTGATAGAAAATTATGCACAAACTGTTAAATATGTCTAACTGATCCTATAGCCGTGAAGTATCTTAAAAGATTTTTAGACTTAATCCCGATACTTGATGTCAAAGGTCATCAATTATCTAGTTATCTATGAATATCTGTTTCTTACTAGGACATGACATTCGCGGAGAAGGTTTAAAATTTTTTTCTATCCTTGCAACTGCGACAATGGTTATTGAAGCAAAATCCTAGTCTCTGCGAGACCCGTCAATACTGATAGCAATCTCGATATATTCGTGCGTACATTACCTTGGATAACTGCATGAGTCTATGTAGAATACGTAATGTTCATCTTTAAGAATGTAATTGAAAATTCTGCTCTTTATAGTTCCAAGCGGAATTGCATCTAACATCGCTTTGAAAATATACATTATCAATATGGTCTCTATGCTAAGTGTTCCAAACTAATGTCAGATAGTCGACTTAGCCTTGAGAAGTCTTCCATACATTGATTGACCAGTAGAGACATAGTAGTGTACGATTTGAGAGACAGAAGTGCCGACAAAAATTCCAATATTCCCGCGAATATTTCTGTTTTACATACTTTGTGAATGGCAAATATTTTAATCAAAAATTCACTGCTTTTATTTAGAAGATATGAAATACTTATCTCAAGATCAGCAGAAAAGACGCTATATCCAATACCACAGTTTATCTTAGAGCAGTCAGTATAAATCATGGAATGATAGTTTTCTTCGTGCTTACTCCTGCACGCTCCTAGAGGGAACTTTAAAGATTCTATCAAAATCCGTATAGGGAGTAACATAAGTATTTATATATACACCAGCAAAATGTGGCCTTTTTACTTAGGTTGGTGCCATTTTCAGAAACCCAACTTACAGCATCAGAAGTTTGAGGCAGGTTACAGAACATAAATATGGTCAATGCCTCATTAACTAGTATCAGGTTCCAAGTATCATAAAGTTGTAATCAGTATACCTTGATATTTCTCTTTGGGTGTTACCAAAACAAATGTGTTCTAATTTCCAATTTGGGTTCCTTCCTTCAAAATAGCCTTTAAAAGAAATCTAAAAATTAATTTATTTTCCTATCATTTTAGAACTTATAAAACCCTATTTAAGTGGTTGCCATGAATTAGTCGACGAATTAACGGATAACCTAGATGATGATAGCTTACGTGTTGATGGTATTTATAAATTTTCATCGCCCGATATTAATGAAGCTGAGCGTGATTTCAATGAACGTTACTGCGTGTTTCCACGCTCCGAAAACGATACAACTGGAATACCATGGACTGTTATCCAACGACGCGGTCCCTATCAGCAGCAAGAAAACTTTAATCGTTCCTGGTCCGATTATCGTAATGGTTTTGGTCATTTATCGCGTGACTTTTGGTTTGGCAATGAATTCATCCATCGTCTAGTCTATAATGATGATTATGAGTTGCGCATTGAACTGGAAGATTTTGAGGGTACCCAAAAGTGGGCTGAATATTCGCTATTTCGCATAGATTCCGAAAAATACAATTATAATTTGCTAATAGGAGAATATCGTGGTACAGTTGAAGATGCTATGAAATATCACAATGACAATGATTTTAGTACTTACGATAGACGCAATGACAAAACTATAGATGCATGTTGTTCCTGTGCTATGGGTTATGCGAGCGGTTGGTGGTTTGATAAGTAAGTATAAATATAAATAATATACAGCAAGTATTCGATATAATAACAATTCTTTTGGTATTTATACTAGTTGCTCTGAGGCCAATTTGAATGGAATTTATCATTATACTCCCTTAAATCATAATTACATTGGCATTATGTGGGAATTGTGGCACGGTGATTATTCTCTTAAGAAGACTCGCATGATGATACGTCCTCGTACACCAAATATCCAAAATACTGTTAGACATTCTCAATACTATCATGAATATACTGAAGATCCATAAAATATATATATAAAACATATTTATAATATTATTAATACTTACAAAAATTATGTAATCTGTGAAAAAATAACCTTTAAACGTCTTGAGCGTATACGTTTTTTTTTTTTTACAATAATGCGATATAATTGAATGTTATTTCATTTTTTTTAACATACTATAGTATATAGTTTTCAAATAAAGGTAAATCAATGAAAAAATTAAATAGAACTAGCGGTATGTGAAGTATTATCGCACGATCTTGATGAATAAGCACGTCACACAGTGCTTTGATCCCATACAACGATGGGACAAAAATAGAAGGAGTTGTCGTTACAAATTGAAACTTGGTACGCATATTGCCTTAGGCCTAGAATGAATAAATCGACGGACACGCCTATCTCCCATATATCCTGAAGTTAAAAAAAACATTTTTTTTTTCTAAAATACCTGTCCGAACTTTGCCAAAATTTGTGGCAGCCATTTAAAATAACTTGCTTATAAGTCTGCTAATTTATTTTTTAATCGGAGCATGGACTCGCTTACCTCCCATATATTCTGGAATTATAAAATGTATTTACTGCTCGAATATTGGTCAGAATTCCACCAAAATTTGTGATTACAGTTAAATATAGATTATTTGTGAGTCTGCCAATTTTTATTTGAATTGGAACAAGAACGATCCTACCTCCCATATATCCTGAAATGAGAAAACGCATTTCTGGTTAAGATACTGTTTTTAATTTTATACAAATTAAAGGTGTCGCAGAAAATTGAAACTTGGCACATACAGTTAGGGACAAAACTATTTGTACACCTCATATATTTCGTATACCTTCAATAGTTTATAAAGAATTTAAAATTGTCGTATGCAGTATTATTTTTAATATATTTTTATTTAATTAAGTTATAAAAACAAAATTAATATCCAACACATTATTTAAAAAAATACAAAATAATGAAAATTCATTGGGACAAAAGTATTTGTACATATAATCTACACCTACTTATAATACTTATATTAGAAAAATTTAATATTTTGTGGGTCCTCCGTTTGCATCTATCACGGCCTGTAATCTTCTGGGCATCGATCGGACCAAATTTCTCGTTTCATCTGGAGATATTTTCTTCCAGGCTTCCTCCAAAGCAATTTTAAGTTCATCCCTGCTTCGGACGTGCTTTGTAGCGACTTTACGTTTCAAAATATCCCAACAGTGCTCGATGGGGTTTAAGTCAGGTGATTGGGGAGGAGAATTAAGTTGTCTTGGTGCATGGTAAAGCAACCACTCCTTCACTGAACGCGCTGTATGTTTTGGGTCATTGTCCTGTTGGAATATCCAACTTTGGCCAAGACCCAAACCATCTACGGAATCCTTCAAATTGTCTTCCAATATACGTTTATATTGATGCTGGTCCATTACACCATCTATAAATACCATTCGCCCTACCCCACTGGCTGCTATTGCCCCCCATACCATAACACTTCCCCCACCATGTTTCACTGTTGGGGTCAAATTGTTAACATCTAACGCTGTATTTTTTTTGCGCCACACTTTTCCCCTGCTATCATTTCCGAAAAGATTGACTTTGGTTTCATCAGTAAACAAAACCCTATTCCAAAATTCTTCGTCCTTATCAATGTATCGTTTGGCAAACTCTAAACGCAAATGCTGGTTTTTTTTACTAATCAGCGGTTTCTTGCGGGGAATTCTACTTGCATATCCCGCAGAATGTAAGATCATCCCTACTGTTTTTGGATGAACAATTGTTCCGGTAGTATTTGCGATTTGTTCCGCTAATTTTGCCCGAGTTACTCTTGGATTTCTTGCCACTTCTTTTATCACCAAGTTCGCTTCCCGTCTGGAAACCTTTTTTGGCCGTCCAGTTCTTGGCACATTTTCAACAGATCCGCTGTTTTTATACTTGTTTACAATGTATTGTACTGTGGAATGTTGCAAATTTACTAAATTACTTATATTCCGGAGAGATTTTAATTTTTTTATGTTCATCAATAATTAAATTTTTAATATCCAAACTCAACTCTTTTCGCTTTCCCATTTTTGATGTGCTTATTATTCAAAACGTTAAAACCAACTTCTTATTTTGTAAAATAAAACTCGATTAACGAAGAAAATATAACGGTATTTAAAAAAAATCATCATACAAGAGTCCAACGTACAAATAATTGTACAAAGTACTGATGTACAAATACTTTTGTCCCAAAGATTTTTACTTAAATTGTACTTTTTTTTAACAATGTGTTATATATTAATTTATTTTTTATCAAATAATTCAATAAAAATGGACCTGAATTAAAACTACATATAATAATTTTTTATTCTTTATAAATTATTGAAGATATACGAAATACATGGGGTGTACAAATAGTTTTGTCCCTAGCTGTATATTTCTTTAGACCCAAATTAAACATATACAAAGTTTTCAAAAAATCGGAGCAAGAACACTGGTCAAAACAGTATCAACATTTGCAATAGCCATTGAAAATAGGTTTTTCTATGGGTCAGACAATATTTTATTTAATAGGAGTAAGGGCATACCTACCTACCCCAAGCCCTATCATTTTTAAATATTATTTTAATTACTGCACCCACATTTTATCTTCAATAACTTATTATTTGCCTAATTTCGCCCGATTTCCGGTCCCAACATTTTTATTTTTAGTTTTCAATATTAGCTGTGTTTTGTTGCTAACGTTCATGGGTAATTTCATACTAATTTTAAATTTATATACGTTGGGAGTTAACGTGTAGAATTATACATGTTAATTTTAACATCGATAAAAGTGCTCCCAATGTATGAACAAAAATACAAATATGAATATAAGAAATAATAAAAATATAAAAATTAAATTAAATTCAAATATAAAATTTGTTAATTTTTAATTTTCTAACAAATTTAACAATTAACAAATTTTATATTTGATTTAATTTTTATATTAATTAAAAATATAATTAAAAAATAGGAAATAATTTTACCTTTTATATATTAAAAAACAATATTAGATTTCAGAATCAAGCAAAAAAAATTTTATAATTTTTTTATAGTCTATCGAACTTATGTAATTTTTGTATTAAAAATGCTCTATAATTAGCGCCATCTGGAGGATTTTTTACGTAATATATTGGGTCCAAGATATATTTTTCTGTTTTTTAGTTGTTTTTTAATTGTCGAAATAATTTTTTTAATTTTTTTATTTCAATTTAGCAAAATTAATTACGTTAACATTGAGAACTATTTGAAATTGAAGTAAAAACAGGAAATCAGACACTTTTTCAATTTAACTTTTTTTAAAGTTGTGGCAAAAAATAGGCTCAAATTATTTTTTAATATATTAAATAACTGTAAAAACTTACATGTACCGTTAAAAAAATTTTATAATTTTTTTATATCCTTCATCAAATTTGATAATTTTTTAGGTTTTAAGTAAAAAATATGAGCATTTTTACATTGGGTATTATCGCTGGGTATTTTTATGATATTTTGTTTTCAAGTTGCTTCGAAATCCCTTCCATATTTACACATATAAATTTGTATTGTGAAATTTTTTATAAAATGTTTGACAAAAAACAACAAATCAGAAAAATTAAAAATAAAATTAAAAAAATTTCATAAAATTTTTAGCTTTGCTACGACGTGAAATTTTTCTTAACCCGCTTGCTTCTCTACACCTCTTGCCTACAAACGTAAAAGTTGCAGCGATTTTTTCCAAGGGATATCCCCAATGTAAATGGGCTCTATGTGTAAATTCAAGCAATAATATAAACGAGAGTACACCTGGGGTGCTTCGCTACACCTATTGTGTTTAAATAAAAAAGTTTATACATATATGTATGTATAAGTAGTAAATTTTACCGCTTATAACTTCTTAAATACTGAAGATTTCAGTAAAATTTATATTCTGCACATCTATGAGAAAAATTTTTTTTAATGGTATATTTTCTATAAAAGTCGCATGTTTAGTTTGAGCGTAAAAGGGATTACAGGTAATGTGTTTGCCTATTAATTATATAGATATATTCGAAACAATTTATTTTGTAAATAATTACAGTTTTAATCATGATACAATGAATAACAGGATACAATTATTAAAGAGAAAGTTCTCAAATTTATTTTCCTTAAAAAGTAAGAGCTCATTTACATTGGGGATTTTCCATGGAAAAAATCGCTGCAACTTTTATGTTTGTAGGCAAGAGGTGTAGAGAAGCAAGCGGGGTAAGAAAAGTTGCATGTCGTCGCAAAGCTAAAAATTTCATGAAATTTTTTCAAATTTCTTTTTAATTTTTCTGATTTGTTGTTTTTTGTCAAACATTTTTTAAAAAATTTCACAATACAAATTTATATGTGTAAATATGGAAGGGATTTCGAAGCAACTTGAAAACAAAATATCATAAAAATACCCTGCGATAGTCCCCAATGTAAATATGCTCTAAGTCAAAAGAAAATGTAAGAAATAAAGAACACTTAAAAAAAAAAAAAATAAATAAAATATTTGATATTAAAATTATAAATTGTGAAAAAATAACTTTTTATGTGAAAAAACTAATATGTGTATAAAGAATTGTGCACAGAATATCATTTTGAAAAATATACGTGTTAAATTTCGCAAAATATCCAACAAATATTTCTACATTTCAAATGTAAACGAAACATATTTAAATTTTTTTTATGTGTATTTTTGTTTTAAATTTTTCAATTATTTGACTTTACAAGACTTGAAAATGACAGCTCTCTTTAATAATTGTACCTTGTTATTTATTGTATCATGAGTTTTAATTTAAAAATTTTCTGAAGTATTAATAAAACAAAACTTCGACGCATTTCATCAAAAAAATAATTTTTAACATTCGCGTTTTGTAAGCACTAAAGGCGGTTTTACACTATAATACCTTGTATTAATACTAAAAATATTTTCAAATGTATTATGGTATAAATACCTTCAATACAATTGTATGATGAAATATTAAAATTTTTGAAACGTTATTACATTTCTTACTGCAAATTTCGCCAAAATTTTTTATTTGTAGTTTTATTTTTATTTAATTTTGTTCAGTTTTTTGTTTTTAATTTTTTTAAAAATATTTTAATAAGGAAAATAAAAAAATTAAACTCTGGTATTAATATTAAGTATTATAGTGTAAAACCACCTTAAAATTTGAAAAAAATTATTTTTTATATATTTTTTTATATTTTCGGGTTTCTTGGGGCGGGAACTCGTGCTCATCCAAAATAGTTGTAAACTACCTCAGTAATAACTATGTGAAATTTCATTGAAAGTTTCATTTAAAAGTCGCACAAAATTATTTAAAAATACACGTTTAAACTGCTGTGCACTTATGTATAAGAATGCTCTCATTTACTATGGAAATTAAGGAAAATGTGCACATTTCGCTAAAAGGGGTCAAGTTTCAGTTAGTATTTAAACGATCGTGTAAAGGATTTATGCAAGTATTTGGAAATACTCATTGGAAAGGTTATTACTTGAAAAATAATAATATATAAATAATAAAGTATTCGAACTAAATTTTTTCATTAAATTGATCAAAAAACGAAAAATTTTTGTATTTAGTGTTATTTAAAAAAAAAAAAAAAATAATAATAATATTTGAATTTAAATAAAATCTACATTAATTAAGCTATCATTATAAGATTTTAGTATAATATAAAAAATTTTGTTCTTAAAAGAAGAAAATAGATTCCCATTTTTTTACACAAAAATCACAATTTTTTTCAAATTTTATGCTTCAAAATAATATAACTTTTTATCTAAACCACATAGGTGTATGAATTTTGTACAGAATCCAGAGAATATTTTAGAAAAATTTTAGCACTCAAATTGAGTCCGTCAAGTCCAAAAAACTAAAAAAAACATGTCCAAAAATGGGTCAAAATTTTACTTTGGTCAAAATATCTCTTAAAGTAAAAGAGATAACCAACACATGTAAGCGTATTTTTGTAAATCAAATCATAAATGAAATTTTGCCGATTTTTTTTTTTAAATTTCATACCCGAGGTGACCAACTTTGGAGATCCACCCCCCGTCCCCTAAGGCCCTGTGCTCCTCCAAATCAATTGGAATATACCTCAGGATTTCATTCAAATTTATACAGCAGTTCTAAAGTTACAGAATTATTTCCAAAAAATCCGTTTTGGGACCACTGTGCGTAGCTGTTCACTGTGAATATTTTCATTCAAAATATTTGTTAAAAATAAATTATTTTTATATTTTATTTATATTTTTATAAATAAAATTGTTTCAAATCATTTTATAATCTTTGTAATATGATTTTCAATTAATTTAAATTACTTTAAATTAAAATTATTTAAATATTATTCCATTTGTTAACAAGTCAGATTAAAAAAATTTCCACAGAAGTATTCGAATATGGATTTATAAAATTTAAATCAAATTGCAAACTCTTCAACTAAATTATTTCTTTAGCTTGAATACAATTGCTCTTTGTTTTATTTTATATTTTATGCTATGTTCTCATATAAAGGTCTTTTAAAAAACGAGTCGTTTTCTCAAAAAACACAACAAAATTTATTTGTTTTTTCATATATTTCGAGCCCTATTCACATATCATTTTCGATACCCACCATCTTTTTGATGGTGGGTATAATAAAATTTAATTTAATTTCATTGTGTTTTCCAAAAACAAGTCAAAAACTAATGTGTGTGAATATAATATTAAAAAAAATAAAATCTGTTTCAAAACATTTAATTTTTTTATTCATAGAAAATTTTTGAACATTTTTATTCAAAATAAATTTGTTTGAATAGTTTTAAATTTTGTTTGGAAAAATAAAAATAAGTAAAATATTTTTTTTTATACTTGAATATTTGAAAAAATTATGTAATTTTTTTATTCAAACCTTTTGTGGCTGAATAATTTTACTTCTTTGGAGTTTTTGTTGAATAAACTTATTAAAATATTTATTAAAAATGTTTCTATTTGAATAAGTATATTGTTTGCAAATAAAAATCATAAAAATTTATGGAACTTTTTTTATTTAATTAAGATACATGTTTGAATCTGTAAGCTTTTTACAGGCTAGTGCGAAAAATAATTTATTTGCTTCATAAACGAAATACTCCAATTTATTTGGTTGCTGTATTACGAACTAGAGCCCTGCAAACTGTGTCTTATAAGGCTGTACAAGCCACTTGATATTTTTCAAGTGTTGTTATCAGTGTGTGTGCGGAGTAATAAATACTGTTCTGCAGGCACTTAAAACCATACAAATACTGCGTGTGTGCTTCAACTTTATGAACAAATCATGAGTGTGCTATGATAGCGACCAAACAAGCCTCTCAAAGGCTTGTATAAAAAAAATACAAGCCTTTTGACCACTTGTTTGCTTCAATAAGGAAAAAAATTGTGTTTTCTTTTTTATTAAAATTATATGTGTGTGTGTGCGTTCATGACTGTATAAAGTAATTTCGTAAGTAAAACAGTCGTTTAAAAGTATTGTTTATAAACTTATTGTTATTTACGATCAAATAAATTATTAATGTTACTAGTTATAACAATTTAAAGAAACATGCATTAAGTTTTATTAGTAAACAGATTTTATTAAATATTTAATATTTATATTTTATATTTTTATATTTATATTTTAAATATTTATATTTTATTTATAAACTCATTTTTACATTAGGTAATAATATGTATAAGCCTTTTCTAAAAATAACTTTAGTCCAATAAAAACAGGTATATTTCTTAGTGTAAAAAATTTATTTAAAACAGCAAGAATTTGGCAATAAAATCTGTAGAAGCACCTAAATAGATCAATAAGAAACAGGTACATATGTTCTGCACTGTAAAAAATGTAAATTTATTTTTTATAAAACCACGAATTGAGTTCGCTTACAATCAGGTAAAACAGCATCCTTTACTTGATTATATATTGAACATGTACATATGACGGGACACACAATATAGGTAAACGTCTTAAAATATTTCATTTATAATTTTATTACAATGCAGATGTTCCATCGTATTCTTAACATTTGGGAAAATTTATTAGTCAAGGAGTAAACGTATATGGAAACGAATTTGAAAAATGAAAAGACATTGTTCTATATTATTTCCTTTTAGTTTTAAAATAGAATGATTACTTAGTAAATATAAATTAAATGCAATAAAATCTATCATAATATAAATAAGTACAATTTTAAAATTTTTTATAAACATACAATTAATTATAAGACTAACTTTATTTAAAATATAAATAAATACTAAAGATAAAAATTTTCTAACTTACATATGTAACTGACAGTTTCAAATGTCAACTTTAATTTTTTTACTTTTTTAACTCTTAATAAAGAGTATTTTTTAATAACTTTATGAATTCACCCTTTTACATTTATTTAGAAAAGAAGAACCAACAATAAAATATAGACATACTGTATATATGTGTGTGTATGCAAGAATATTTATAAACAACCACTTTTTACACATTATGAAGATTTTTTGCCACACACAGCAACTACGTATTACAAAAAACAAACAAATCATTAAGCCCACTTGAAATCTTTAAATCATTTCTCAACGTCTTGTATGATTTGCTTTTTTTTTGCCACACCACTTGCACCACTTGTTTACGATAAATGATTTGAACGCACGGATTTGCAGTCGCTCATATACAGTACACACTTGCTTTGCTTCGGGCAGCGAACAGTACGAACAGTATTTATTGTTGTTTTTGCACATGTTGGCTATGAAACACACACACTTGAAATTCAAGTGTGTTTGCTTTTCAAATCATCTTGCGCAGGAGACTATTACGAACTACTAAAATTACAAAATCAAAAATATTCTTAATAGACAAAAAAACAAAATTAACAAAACATCATCATTAAGATTATTAACTTCATTATCTAGCTGCACCGTTATAAATATGAATTTTAATATTTCTTTTATTGTTATTACAAAATCAATAACAAGTAATTAGCTTTAAATGCAAGTGCGTAGAGAATAATACGCACATACATAAATATACATATCGACGCACGTATGCATACGCATAATATTTAGGTATATAAATACGCAGTCGGAACAACTTGTTTCTCGCTGCTTTGGTCGACGTCTTTATAAGCCCCAACCACTCACCTAAAAATCATCGTATCGCAATCAGCTGTTTCAACCTGCTTTATGCAGATGTGTGTATGTACCTTTTGGCACAAAAATTCTAGGTAGCGTATCGTAGAAATCTACAGAAAATAGGTTTTTACGTAGCTGCGTAAGTTTTTAACAACTCTATAATTTATTTTGTTCACAAAATAACCGAAAAACAGAGTTTACACAATGAATGTTCAAAAACACATGATACGTACGTATACTTTTGTTGACTGGTTGTACAAAATGTATCACGCTACTTTTCTTCATTCTGCGTTGCGTTGCAAAGTTGACTGGTTGGGCCTATAGATGCTGCTTGCTTTAATTGCTGCTTGTATGATTCTGCCCTTTTTATGATGATCTTTTTTGTGCTGCCTTTTTTGGTGATAAATTTACAGTGGCTTCTCTAAACAATACATATGAATATTATTTAAGGTTAGAATAATCAAATTGATTATCATCTTTTAAAAAAAATATTTGTTTTACTTTTGATTAAATAAAATATTTTCTTTTTTAATTTATTTTGTTCAACCAGATACAAAATTATAATAAATCCAATTGATTTAGCATAAATAGTCCGTTTGTAATTTCCACAATTTTCGTCGGAGAGCAAAAAGTTTATATTTTCGGGATCCTTGTAAGAAATGATGACGATAGGACCATGTCCATCCGTCTGTGTGTCGGTTGAAATGGCGTTTATGAAGCCCACCGATAACTGCCATATACAATATATATGTATATCAAACAATCGGAAATCCTTTCGAGAATTTTGCTATTAAAATTCAGCAAGATCGGTTCATAAATGGCGGAGATATACTTAAAAAACCGGTTTTTAGAACCGGTTTTCCAGTTTCTGAAGCCTCTATATATACAAGGGCCTTCGTTTTTACTAAGAAGACTCGCACATTTTTTCTGGATTTTTGTGCTGAAAAAATGAAATAAATCGGTTCAATAATAACTGAGATATCGGGCAAAACGCATTTTTGATTTTTTGAAGCCCTTGTTTAAGCTACAGATTTTTATTTTTATACAGATAGGTTATAAATATTTTTATAAAATTTAGGTTTTTTGAATCAACCAAATTCGTTCATAAACAACCGAGTTATGAGCCAAAAACCAAAAAAAAAAAACTGTTAACAATATAAATACACACAAACATTTATATTAAGCATTGTAATGACTATTTTGTTGTTGTTGTTTTGGCAAATAGCAACAGCAGTAATATAATGATTAACGTTGTTGTTTTTGTTTTTTTGTATATGCAGTTATTTGTATATACATTAGGGTTCGTTTCGAAAACAAAAATTTCGTTTGATATTTGGATATCATACATTTTTAGAAGGTTTTTTCAGCAGTAAAAATAATGGCGTATTTTGTTTTTTTAAATTCCAACTCCTTCCTTTGGTATCAATATTAAATATTAAAAATTAGTTTTTATATTTTATATAAAATGCTTTTATTAGGTTTGAAAATTAAAAATTGAAGTAAAACATAAAAATGAATTGTATATAAAATATTGTATAACAAGTTGAAAAATGTTTTAATATAAAACAGTAAAAGGACGCTACATATCTTCCCCTCTCAGAAATAAAATTATGTAATTTTATAGGTGATATTATTTTGTGTATTTGATTCTTGATTTTCTGTATTTATGTATGCAGGTTTAATTAAGTCGATAGAAACTGATCGTATTATGGTACCATGTTGAATTTTAAAAGTTTTATCATTTCTTTCTAATACATTAAATGGACCTTCAAAAGGTGTGGACAGTTTTGAAGGTTGTATGATTTTTACAAATACGTATTCACAATTTTGTAGCGATTTAGGTACATATGATTTTTCATTGTTGTGATATATGATTTTTGTTCTTACTTCTGAAAAATGTTCTCTCAATTTTGAAAGCAATAGGTCGCTGGAAACTTGTTCATCTGATTTAATAACGAGTTCACCAGGAATTTTAAGGCATTGTCCGTAAACTAGTTCAGCTGGTGAACATTTTAAATCACTTTTAACAGAAGTCCGCAAACCAAGTAAAATTAACGGTAGCACTTCAGACCACTTTTCAGTATTTTTGCTCGTTAATATTGATGTTTTTAGTTGTCGGTGGAATCTTTCAATCATTCCATTGGCTTGGGGATGATAGGCAGATATATGTATTTTATGTGAACCGAGTAGTGTAATTATATCATTGAAAAGTTTTGAAGTGAACTGAGAACCTCTATCAACTGCAATTTTTAATGGAACTCCAAAACGGGGAATGTAATTGTACACAAATGTTTTAGCAATAGTACAGGTTGTTATGTCCTTAAGTGGATAAGCTTCTGGCCAACGGGAATATCTGTCAATAACTGTCAAAATGTATTTAAAATTATTTGAAACAGGGAGAGGTCCAACGATGTCCATGTGGATGTGTTCAAATCGAGATTTAGGTATTTCTATAGGTTTAACTATTGATTTGGTATAAACATTTATTTTAGCTTTCTGGCATGTTAAACATTCTTTAGTCCAGTTATTAATGTCTTTTTTCATTAAAGGCCAAAAATATCTATTTACGACTAATTTTCTTGTATCCCTTATTCCAGGATGTGAAAGTGAATGTAAAATTTGAAAAACTAATTTTCGAAGTGAAACTGGAACATAAGGACGATACGTGCTACTGGAAATATCACACCAAAGCTTGCAGTTTTCAGAAACAGAAATTTCTTTAAGATTATATTTGGAATTTGGTTTTGAAATTATACTTTTTAAAACATCATATTTTTGTTGTTCTAAATATATTTGTTCTATGTTCACACTTAAAGAATTTAGTGCACTAATTTCAGGTAAACGAGACAATGAATCAGCGACAATATTGTTTTTTCCAGAAACGTGTCTTATATCATTGCTAAATTGAGCAATAAATTCTAGATGACGAGTTTGTCGGGGAGATTTTTCAGTTTTTGAATTAAGTATGTTTACTAATGGTTTATGATCAGTAAAAATAACAAATTCTCGACCTTCTAAAAAGTGTCGGAAATGTTTAATTGATAGATAAATTCCTAATAATTATCGGTCAAACGTAGAATACTTCGTTTCTGTAGGACTTAATTTTTTTGAAAAATAAGCTAATGGCTCCCAATGATCTCCATTATGTTGCTGAAGGACTGCTCCTATAGCAATGAGAGATGCATCGACTGCTATGGATAAATTAGAGTTCTTATTAAAGTGGTTGAGTAATGTTTTTTGAGCAAATTTTGTTTTAACATCCTGAAATGCATTTATAGTGCTTTCGGTCCAACAAATATCTTTTGATTTTGATTTATTTGCGTTAGTAATAATATTGTGTAAAGGAATAAGGTGTGTAGCTAACTGAGGAACGTATCTGTGGTAATAATTAATAATGCCCAAGAATTGGTGCAGTTTTTTGATAGTTTTGGGCAGCTCATATTGTAAAATAACTTCAATTCTGGATTTTGAAGGAGATATACCACATTCTGAAATATTATATCCTAAGAATTCGAGCTCAGGAACATGAAATATACATTTTGATAATTTAATATTGAGACCATAGTTACTTAGTCTTTCAAAAACTTGACGTAAGTGAATAATGTGTTCTTTCTCATCTTTACTTGCGATAAGTATATCATCTACGTAAGTGAATACAAAATTTAAACCATTGAAAACTTCGTTAATGAATCTTTGGAATGTCTGAGCACTATTGCGAAGGCCAAATGGCATTCGAATAAATTCGTACATTCCAAAGGGAGTTGTAATGGCTGTTTTATGTATATCTTTTTCCGCCATTGGTATTTGGTGGTACGCACGAACGAGATCTATTTTCGAAAATACTTTTTTATTAACTAAGTCAATATTAATATCGTGAATATGTGGAAGAGGATAACGATCTGGAATGGTTACACAATTCAATAGTCTGTAGTCTCCACACGGTCTCCAATCGTTTTGTTCTTTTTTTGGAACCATGTGAAGTGGTGAACAGACGGACGAACGCGATGGGCGGCATATGCCCATTTTTACTAAATTATCGAATTCTTTTTTTGCTATATTAAATTTAACTGGATCTAGTCGACGTGGTTTACTAAATGGAAGAGATCCGTTAGTTTCTAGTTTGTGAACTGTATTATGTTTTACCACTTTTCTATAATCCGGTTCAGAAGTTATGGATGGAAATTCACTTAAAAGTGGTGCTATATTGCAGTCTATATTAGTAAATTTCAATGAAAATAAATTTGAATATCCTAATTGTACAGATGATATAATTCTATTTGTTGTATCAATAAGTTGCTTGTTCTTAATATCTACTAAAATATTAAATTTTTCTAAAAAGTTTGCACCTATAATTGGAGTTTCAATATCTGCTAAAATAAATGGGAATGAAAATGTTTGTCCAGAACCAAAATCTATAATAAGATTTGTGTAACCAAAAGTACGTATTGAAGTTCCGTTTGCAGCAGTAAGTAAAATTTCGCTTTTTTTATTTTTGCCTTTAAATTTTGTAATAGGGAATACAGAATAGGGAATACAGTATCTACCAGAAATTTAATGTTAGTATTTTTATCAATAATAAATAGACGACGTGAATTCGCTAAATGATCCTCATTATGTGCCGTCAGCATAATGGTGTTATTTAGTTTAAAGATTTTGACTGGAAGTTTTTGAAAAATTTACAAAATTTTTCACATTTACGTGCCTTCTTGCCAAAACGAGAATGATACCAACAAATATTCTCAGTATTTTTAGATTGATTTTGAAAATTTTCAGAATTATTTCTTTTGTAGTTTGTGTTAAAATTTGTATTGTTCAGTTGGGAAATATTTAAAGTTAATTGGTTTATGCTTTCAGCTAAAACAGATGTTAATTTAAGAACATCTTGTATTGCGTGACCTTCTAATGATTGATTTGAATTAACTACTGATATGTTAGTTTTTTGCATATGAAAAATTTTGTCGGCTAAAATTACTACTTCATTAATTGATTGTATACCTGAAGAAGTAAGATGGATTTGAATGTTTTGTGGTAATTTTCTTTGCCATAACTTAAAAATCAAATCACGAGAAACAAATGAAAGTGGTGTAGCTAA
Source organism: Protophormia terraenovae (assembly GCA_951394005.1). Classification (NCBI taxonomy): domain Eukaryota; kingdom Metazoa; phylum Arthropoda; class Insecta; order Diptera; family Calliphoridae; genus Protophormia; species Protophormia terraenovae. Next base: position 51,504,390 of record OX596073.1, read on the forward strand.
ATTTGTTAACTCTCGAAAAAGTTCCGAAGGTTTTCTGTCTCCCAATTGGGTGTCTGAAAAAAGTTCCTCAAATCTGCCTTCTTCATCTAGAGAAAATCTTTCACAAAGTGTTTTTTTAATAGTATCATACTTGTTGACAACTGGAGGATTTTGAATAATGTCAAGTATCTTCAAAATAATATCTTGGGACAAAACAGTGATTACGTATTGGTATTTTAAATTGTCATTTTCAATATAATAAAGTTCAAACTGAGTTTCTATCTGTATAAACCAAGCTTGTGGGCACGATGTCCAGAATTGAGGAAGTTTTAGATTGGTTGTGATGTTCTGTGTGTTATTTTGTGTTGGATTTATGTTGTCTGCAGGAGAATGTTGCAATGTAGAGGCATCATGAAATGTTTCATCATTACTACCACTTCCTGATCTTGTTAAAACCATTATAGAATATTATAAAAAATTTCTAAGAGAGGTTACAAAATTCTGTTGTGTGGTGGTCTTTGAATGACTTATAAATTTAATTTGAAAAATCTTACGTGCTAATGAAATTAACTACTTATCAACATTTAATTTTTCTTGAAGTCCAAAATAGATTCATTCAATTAAAGGCAATTAGATAATTAGGATACTGTTGTTCTTGACAGTTCTTTAAATATTTGAATCCAGTTGGTATTTTCTTTTTTACAGCAATTTTTAATTAAGATTGATATTTGAATCCAAACGGTATTTATTTGTTTAAGGTGATTCTATTTATTTTTAGATAAGATTGTTCTAAATATCACCTATATTTTGATTTGATTTTTTTATTCTTAAATATTAAATATTTATATTTTTAGATAAACGTATATTTAACAAAATTTATTGTTCTGGTCAAGTAATTGGTTAACTATTTGATTATGATGATGATTCGATTTGCAGGATCGCCAATTTGGTATCAATATTAAATATTAAAAATTAGTTTTTATATTTTATATAAAATGCTTTTATTAGGTTTGAAAATTAAAAATTGAAGTAAAACATAAAAATGAATTGTATATAAAATATTGTATAACAAGTTGAAAAATGTTTTAATATAAAACAGTAAAAGGACGCTACAATGATTAACGTTGTTGTTTTTGTTTTTTTGTATATGCAGTTATTTGTATATACATTAGGGTTCGTTTCGAAAAGAAAAATTTCGTTTGATATTTGGATATCATACATTTTTAGAAGGTTTTTTCAGCAGTAAAAATAATGGCGTATTTTGTTTTTTTAAATTCCAACTCCTTCCCCTGCATATCTGCGGCTAAAAACGCACATTTTGAGCGTCATTTTGCGCAGAGACGAATCCAATTGATTTATAATATCATCGTGTTCCAATTAGGGTGACCGAAAAATTGATTTTTTTTTTTTTTCAAAAAGTTTTAAAAATATATTTTTTTTTTATAAATACAGTGAAAATATACTATTTGCTTTAAAAAATGGCGCAAAAATAATTAATCTATGACTTTTCGCTTTAGATTTATAAGACTAAGAAATTTTTAAATAATAACTATAAAAAATAAATATCTTAAAAAATAATTGCTATTAAAAAATTTTAAAACATGAGCATTATAATTCACAGTAGCTTCTGCATTTTACAGTTACAATATTCAATATTTTTAATTTTGGTTTAAATAAATTTTTTTTTGCTATTATATGAAAATTTTAATACCTTATAACTTTAAAACGAAAAGTGGTAAAGTAAACATTTTTGCGTTATATTTCTAAGTAAATAGTGTATTTTTATTGTATTTATAAAAAAATATATTTTTAAAACTTTTATTTTCAATGGGTCGAATAATGCTCATTCTTACTAAAATTTAATGTTAAATCGAATTTAATGTTAAATCTGCGCAAAATGCCGCTCAAAATGTGCGTTTTTAGCCGCAGATATGCAGGGGAAGGAGTTGGACAGTTAAAAATGTGAATGTCGTTCAAAGCTGTCAAGTACGAGTTGCGGTCCAAGGGATCCTGAACATATCTTAGTATGCTCTCCTCGTACTTACGAAGGTCATGCCTGACATGCCTCGGGGGGGAATCCAACTGCGTGATGAAGTTTGGGTGTCCCCTCCGTTGACATCCCAGGAGGAACTGTTTGGTTAACATTACGTTATGTTCCTTGACCGGTAGTACCTTCGTCTCCTCATGTAGGTGGTGTGGGGAGGTGAGCAGCATAATTGACTACTGACCGACCAATCGTTTTGTATGTAGCTAACAAGGTTTCTTTGTCCATACCCCAATTGCTGCCGGCTAGCGCTTTGAGGACCTTGTTTCTACTTCGCAATTTGTGCGAGATTGCAGTACCATGAGCTGAGGAGGTAAAGAGGCTGTCAAAGGTGACCCCCAGGATTTTTGGGTGGTTCACTGTCGGAATTTGAACTCCATCGACAAAGACGCAAAGCTCGAGTTTTACCTCCTTGGTCCAGGTGGTGAAGAGTGTTGTTGAAGATTTCGTTGGTGATAAGAGCAGGTTAAGCGCAGTGAAGAAATTATGGATTTGGTTGAGGGAGGAGAAGAGCTTCGAGTGTTTTCGCTACTGGTGATAGGAGGGATATCGGCCTGTACGATGATCCCTAGCTCGCGATCTTCCCGGGTTTTAAAATTGGGATCACTCGATCCATTTTCCAGGCATCGGGTATATTTAAGCTCCTGAGCGACAGGTTAAAAACTCAACTCAGGTACTTGACTCCCCGCTCACCAAGGTGTTTTAACATCAGCATGGATATACCGTCTGGGCCAATCGCCTTGGATGGTTTGGCATCGTTGATGGCTTCTGCAACTTCCGCTGGTGTAATGTGCCGTGGCTAGAAGATTGTGGAGTTTGCGAACAATGCTTCTTTTCGCCTTGTCTCTCTCAGGGTGCTCAATAAATTGCCGGCAATATGCGCGCGCGCATCCCTTAGGGTCGGATATGGTGTTATCTGCAAACTTAATCGCGACCCTATCATCCTTCTTCGTGGGGTTGGAGAGAGACCGGACAGTTGACCACAACTTACCTACTCCTGAACTTAAGTTGCAGTTCTTCAGGTATTCTAACCACCTTCTCCGCTTATCCTCATTAACCAACCTGCTGATGTCTCTGCTCAGCTGTACGATCCTCGGATCGTCAGGGTTGGTGTTTCGGATCTCATCACGTTCATCCGCTAATGCTGCTGCTTCTGCTTAGAAATATGGACGCACGACGGGTATTCTACCAGCTGGAATAAAGCGAGCTGCTGCTGTTGTGATGGTTTCGCGGAACTTCCTCTTTGCGTCATAAACGTTGGAGGGAATCGGTAGATCACTGAAGTGGCGGTCAGTAAATTCTCTGAAGCCGTGCCAGTCTACTTTTTTTTTTTTTGGTTTATATATGTACGGCGTTCAGAGACGATGAAATCGTTGGGTCGATCCAGAGTGATGATTATGGGTAAATGATCTGATTCTAGAGAAACTACTGCCCGCCAGGTTGCGCAGTTGATCACACCAGGACTCGCTATTGATATGTCGGGCGAGCTAGCGCAATTACCCATAACCCTTGTGGGGGCATCATCGTTAAGTGTGCAGAAGGTGGATTCGTCGATTTGTTCCGCCAATGCGGATGATGAGCATTAAAGTCTCCAAGAACCAGACGAATTTCTCCGTCTAAAAGGGTTCTGATATCGGGACGGTAGCTTGTAGAACAGCTGGCTACGGGCGGAACATAGACATTATAGAGCTCTAACTCCGTATCCCCCAACCTGACTGCAATACCTTGAACTTCAAGGTATTGGTCTCTAGCATCAATATCGGGAGAAAGAGCCCTATACTGCACGGTGTTGTGGATAACGAAGGCGATGCCTCCACCGTTGCCTCTGGTGCGGTCTTTTCGGAGGACATTATAACCATTACCATTTTGTCTCCTGGACCGCGGCAACCACGATTTTGTGTTGTTCCATGAATCGGGTTATCTCAACTATTTTCCCTTGAAAGCCATTGCAGTTAAACTGCAAGATGGATATCACCCCAGGTCTTCGGACTGCAATCATCGGTGTGAGAGGCGACTGTTGTTGGTGTTGCTGCTGGAGGTGTTGTAGATGCTGCTGTTGTGGTTGTGATTGTGGTGGGGAGGGTGGTGAGGTGGCGTACGATGATAATGACGATGACGCCGATGAATTACGTCGCCTTTGGCAGCAAGGGGCAACATAATTTTCTGACCACTCCCTTTTGTTGTTAAGTCCGGAACAGGTCCTGAGGTGACACCAGCCCAAGCAAGAGTTGCACCTTAATTGGGTTGACATGTGGTGCAGTCGGTTCTGGCAAAATGCGGAGCAGTACTGCCGGAAGGTGCTGCTCCGAGATTAAAAATTGTAAAGATGTTGTTGCTGAGTTGACAGCCCTTGGCCGAGATATTTCGGGTCATTCCGGTGCGTAGAACCGGCTGTCGTGAGAATGATTATGATCGGTCGATTATTTTACCTAGCCCCCATACAAATGTCCTTCTGGAATAGAGGTTTAACGATCAAAAATGCTTTAAATATAGCAATATTTCAATAAAACTCGGTACAAGGTTTTGTATAAGTGTCAATCTTTGTGCCGAATTTCATCAAGATCGGTCCAGTTGACCATAGCTCCCATATAAATCCCCTCTTCCGTAAATCACTTTAACGTGTATAAATCCCATACGAAAGATAGTATCAAGTTAATATTCAACACAAATAAGTTTTATATAAGTAGAAACAACATTGCTAAAATTTATGAGAATCGGTGCTTAATTTACCATAGCTCCCATATATATAAACCCACATCCGGGAATCGCCCTAAAGGTCATAAAATCATATAGATGTTAGTATTAATGCATTGTTCTGTATTTGTATAATTTATTTTACATTTAGTAAAAAGCGTTGGTCTACCTTGGCCACAGATCTAATTTTTTGCTCATTCACAATGGTGTAGGGTCTTGACCGACTGTAGTTTCTCTCTCGTTTTTGTATGTGGCAACAACAAAACTACATGTGTAAAAAATGTTTTTCTTCCTCTCTTAAATTCCATACATAAAAAATATAAAGCAAATATTTCTATCTCTTTCCTTTTTATATAAATTTAATGTAAACCTATGTGATTCATTTGATTCAACAACGGCAACACTGACAGAGAGGGAGAGTGAGAAAATGAGAGCTCTAAGAGCCCAAACACAACCAAGCGGATTATTTTTTTTTATATGAAGATTTGGCAACTAAAACAACACAGCGGAATCCGCTGGAAATTAAAATCTATTTTAGAGCCCAAACACAACCTAACGGATTATTTTTTTTATATGAAGATTTGACAACTAAAACAACACAGCGGAATCCGCTGGAAATTAAAATCTGTTTTAATTTCACAACGGATTCTCAAAAGCTCTCATTTTCTCACTCTCCCTCTCTGTCAGTGTTGCCGTTGTTGCAAAATGAATCACATAAGTTTACATTAAATTTTTATAAGAAAGAAAGAGATAGATAGATTTGCCTTTTATTTTTTATGTATGGAATTTAAGAGAGAAATATAAACACTTTTTTATATATGTAGTTTTGTTGTTGCCAAACACAAAAAATATAAAGAAACAAAAACAAAATATATATGAAATCCGCTGCTGGATTCCGTCTTCATTTAATTTGCATTTCTCTCTTAGAGCGGAAAACAACGTTGATATCCGTTTGGTTGTGTTTGGGCTCTTAATTTCACAACGGATTCTCAAAAGCTCTCATTTTCTCACTCTCACTCTCCCTCTCTGTCAGTGTTGCCGTTGTTGCGAAATGAATCACATAGATTTACATTAAATTTATATAAGAAAGAAAGAGATAGATATATTTGCCTTATATTTTTTATGTATGGAATTTAAGAGAGGAAGATAAATATTTTTTTATATATGTAGTTTTGTTGTTGCCAAACACAAAAAATATAAAGAAACAAAAACAAAATATACAGTATAAACTCGATAATCCGGATAATTGATTGCAGACCCCTATCCGGATTATCAAATTATCCGGATTATCGAGGTTTTTATCTTTTTTACTTTTTGGCCAAAATAACCATTAAAATCTATTAGCTATCTAGTGTTTGAAACATTTAAAGTATCAACTTTAAGTTTTTCATCTAAAAACATTGTTTATTTTAAGTTTTTCAAAAGTTTTTATTTTATCTGCAAGAAAAACGAACTTGTATGTACACTTTTTAGTGAACAAATTTTGGAACAAAACTTGTCGGTAAACAATGAAATTCAACTACAGTCAATTCTCAAATATTAATTCTAATTTTACTTTTTAAACTGTGGTAAATTTAAATAAAAAAAAAAAATACTTTTTATAGGGAATCCGGATTACAAAGTTGCAATCAATCCGGATTATAGAATATGTAATGAGTTGGAAAACGCCGTCCGGATTACCGAATAATCCGGATTATCGAATTTATACTGTATATGAAATCCGCTGCTGGACGCCATCTTCGTTTAATTTGCATTTCTCTCTTAGAGCGGAAAACAACATTGAATCCGTTTGACAGAAAAATTTATTTTTAAATTTCCGGCAAAATAAATCAGCTGACTCAAAAATTAGTGATGTGTGTTTTCTTTGTTAAAATAATCAATAAACAGTCGAAGTCGTCTCAAGTCTGTTACTTCGAGTCTATACATGAGAAGTTTGTATCAAGACAAACGTCAAATTTTTGTTTGAATTGCAGATAATTTTTTATATCTGTTAATTATAGGGAAAAACTTATGTCATAATAAACCATGTAAAAAGTACTAGCTACAATCAAGATGGCGTATTTTACGAAGCAATGTCAAGACAAAGTTGTCAGAGCCCGAGCGCTGACAATTTTGTTTTAACGCTGCAATAATACTGACAAATTCAGTCTACATTAGACAAATTTTTATCTTAAAAATTTGTCTAATGTAGACTCGAAGTTAGAGAATATCAAATAAGCGTCGAAGTGATGTTGACTCAAAAACGACATTGAATTCGACGACGACAACTGGAATAAGAGTGAACATTTATATTCCTTAAAAATGGTTAAAGATGTTAACCATATTATCAAAAACAATAAATGAATAAAACATAAATATACAGGTATGTCACAGAACACAAATTCGTACGAAAGTGAAATTGAAATCGTATTTAGCAAGCACCCGAAAACGTTTTATTTTTCAATCAAAATAAATATCTTTAATGTTCAAAATGTTTTTTCATTTGTTGAAAAAAATATGTGAGTGTTTTTTTTTTAATTTATACTTTCGTTTTGTTTCAAAAATATTTTTTTTATTCAATGAAATTGTTTTTGTTTAGAATTTTTTCCATTCGATGAAAAAAGTTTAAAATAATTTCAACTTTTGTAATAAATATCAAAAAAGATATTTATATTTTTTATTTCGATCATGATGAAAAAAATTAAACTATTGATGAAAATAAAAAAATCATGATGGATTTTTATTATTTTTTGAACATTAAAGATTGTTTTTCGATTGAAATAAAAATAAAAAGATTGTTTTTTTAGTATTAAAATCCGGTCTCTGGTATTTAGCTTCTACAGAAAACGAAAAACGAAAAAAAAATTTCGTTTTCAATCCACATAAAAATAGTAAAGTGGAATTGATGTTTTCATCGCATTTAAATGTAAGAAACCTTTAAAAAATAATGTAAACAAACAATGGATATTACTTTTATTAATTCGTTTAAAAAAATTGCACATTAACCAGTTTTGTAAGAAATTTAAGCATTTTTTTAAATTAACAGTAAAGAGACAAAAAGCTCATTTTTGTTAAGTGAAACACAAAATTTTTAAATTTAATTTAAAATATATGCTTTTAAATACTTTACTTTCATTAATCAATTGGTTTTAATGCAGAAATACCAAATTTCATTAAAAAAAAAAGCATTTTTAATATCTTTAGAATTTATGAAAACGTATTTGAGCTGAAGAAGCAAAATGAAAACGTTACGAATTCGACTATACGAAAATTTTCACTTCAGAAAAATTTCTGTGACATACTTGATAATTGATATAATTACCCAGGATATAAAATATTATAGTACTACAACTTGTTTTAGAATGCATGAGAATAGCCTGTACTGATTCTAGTTTGGCGTACCATCCATTATTTTTATTTGAAATTGTCAACACCGAACCATGAATCATTAAAATTGATTCTTAAATCTTGATTTTATTCACAGTTAAGTGGAATTACCCACGATACACTGGTGACCAACAAAAAAATTGATTTCTTCTCTTCTTTAAACAAAGATAGGGGGACTAGATAAAATTTGATGAGCTAAATAAAATCGCTATATTTTGCGAACCAGTTGATAAAATTATCTGAAATTTTGAACCAGTGTTACTTTAAACGAGCATGATGAGAAATGTCTCCATATTATCACCCACCAGCTTTAGGATTTTATAAAAACTGCACATTTTTGCCGGTTTCATTTCTTAAAAGAAATAAAAAATTCTTCCATTTTCAACAGTCGACATCAAGTGCTCATTGAATGCAGTTCATTTTTTAGCCTTGTTCGCGCTATTATACTTCATTATAAAACCAGTTTTTATTTTTTTCTCATTACTCTCGCGTGTGATCTTTCTCTTAAATTTACACAAACAAATTATTTTTAATTTTCATCTGTATTTGGTATAAAATCTCCAAATAACATAAAGTGTAACTAATAATGGCATCCTCCTCAGGAGGAAATTTCTTTTCCGTTTTGGATCCAGACAAACAAAAATCTACTCCATCACCCAAACGTAAAAAAAATAATAATCATGTAAACACAAATAACTCATTTGATTTCCCAAAACTTGGTGATAAAAATATAAACAATACTAAACAACAATGTCCAAAATTTGTGGTTCTAAAAAGTAAAATTGCAGACAAACCTATACAAAATTTCAACATATTTCTGGTTTCGAAAGCCCTTGAAGGCATCTCCAGCGAACCAACACAAAAAGTATCATTCACAAGGGATGGAAATTTACTTATTCTTACAAAAAATGAAGCTCAAACTAATAGATTTTTGAAAGCCTTAAACTTACCAGGTGTTTGTCAGATTGAAAGTTTCCTACATCCAACCTTAAATATAATAAAAGGTGTAATATTTGCACCAACTCTGAAAAATCTCAAAGAAGAAGAAATTGTAGAGGGTTTAAAAGACCAAGGTGTTGTTGAATGCAAAAAAATTACTAAATTCACTGACAATAAAACTATAAATACCTCTCTTCACATATTAAGTTTTAACCTTTATAAACTTCCCAATGAAATTAAAATAGGGTTTTTAAACTGTAAAGTGGAACCATATATACCCAACCCAATCCAATGCAAAAAATGTTTCAAGTTGGGTCATACCCGTAAATACTGTGGTGGCATTGAAAACTGCGAAATATGTGCATCAGCATTACACGATCCATCTCCCTGTACAAAAATACAATGCATAAATTGGAATCATGCCCATCGTTCTACAAACAAAAACTGCCCTATCTATAAACAACGTCAGGAAATCTTAAAAATCAAAACTCTTAAAAATTGCTCTTATAAAGAAGCATCAGCAGAAGCACAAAATATACAATCTTATGATATCCCAACAGAAGACTTAAAAACAGCAATTGAAGAAAGAAATAAAAAAATAAAAGCAATAACTACCATTAATAACACCGTTAATCCTACACAAAGTGCAGAAATCAATAAAACAACAACAAACATTAATAATAAACAAGATCCAAAAAATACAACACAAGAACAATTAAAAAAAATCCTCTCTTGTAACTACAGATAATTTGCCATCTACCAAAAACAAAACATCAGTTACAACTAGTCAATACCAAACATCAGTTTCAACATCAAACTCATCAAACCCAGCAAACAATAAAAAATCAGTACCCACACAAAACAAAACATTTAATTCCTCAAAACAACCAATTAAAGAAAGACCAGTTAAAGACAACTTTACAGATTTACCTAACACCTCAAGCAAACTTAAAACTTCTGTATCAGTTGATAACTCCCACAATCCTTGTAAAATCCTCGATAGGAGACCGGAATTGGACTCCTCACTCTCTGATATGGAGTTTTAAAATAAATCTCTCACCATCATAATGGATATAAAGATACTGCAGTGGAACATAAACGGGTTTTCCAATAATCTACACGAGCTTCAACTCCTCATACACGACAACTCGCCAGATATAATAGCTCTTCAAGAAACTCATCATAACACAAACCCAATAAAAATAAATGGATATGTGTCAGTAGTATCTACCAGCACCACAGGTAGATATAGTGGCACAGCAATATTTTTCACAAATAATTTAAAGCACAGCATTTTAAACATTTCAAATTTCTATGTAGCAATGATTATACATTTTGATATAAAAATCAAAATCATATCCCTCTACCTAAATCCGTCTGAACCCCTACCATCTGCGGAACTATCTTCAATTTTATCTTGTAATAGTCCTAATACAATTGTACTAGGAGACTTTAATTCTCACTCAAGACTATGGGGTTCACCCCACACAAATCAAAGAGGATTATTGATTGAAAATATGCTTATTAATTCTAACCTAATATTATTAAATGATGGAAGACCAACGCATTTTTCAACTAGATCGACATTTACTCATATTGACCTAACTTTCACATCAGCAGATCTAGCTGCAATTACGACATGGAATACAAGCACATATCTTCATGGTAGTGACCACTTCCCAATCCATATAATGATACGCAAATATAGAACCACAACGTCTAATAACGGTATAAATACAACACGATTTAATACTGATAAAGCGGATTGGATAAAATTCCAAAATATTTTAGAGAGCATGCCTACTAAAAATTTCTCAAGCAATATCAACAAAGAAGCTGCAGTGTTACAAAAAATTATTAAATCAGCAGCAAACAGTTCTATCCCACTATTTAACAAATATAAAAAACATAAATATACATATTGGTGGTCAAAGGAACTACAAACTTTCAGAAACTCTAAACAAAAACTCTTTAACTATTTCAAGAAACATCCTACCACAGAAAATAGAATTGCATATAAAAAAGCAAATGCTCTTTTTAAATTCAAGTGTAAACTCGCTAAAAGAGAGTCCTTTTTTGCCTTTACCCAACAAATAAATCCACACACACCCATTACAAAAATTTGGTCAAATGTAAAAAAACTTAATGGATCTAACACCTCCAGAAAACTTAAATTTATTGAAACAAATAATACAACAATCTCAGATCCAACGGAAATTGCTAACCTGTTTGCTCAATATTGGTCCCAACAGTCGTGTGATGAACTCTTCAGTGAAGAATTTAAAAATTTAAAAAAAAATGTTAACATTAACGTCAATTATGTATTAACCCAAGTAACAAAAATTCTGCAGGAAGATATTTCAATTTTTGAAATAAAAGCAACACTTTCAACGCTAAAAGGCAAAACACCTGGGTTTGATAAAATTTCATATCCGATGTTAAGACATTTACCAATCAATTCGTTAACACTGTTGCAAAAGCTATATAATTCTATTTTTAGTACTGGTATCATCCCTCAAAGCTGGAAAATATCAACAATAATACCTATACCCAAACCAAACAAAGATAACACTGCGATCGAAGGATACAGACCAATTTCATTAATCTCTTGTCTATCTAAAACTTTGGAAAAAATTATTGCTACCAGAATCACTTGGTTTCTACTTAAAAATAAACTTTTAAGTATACACCAAGTGGCTTATAAGCCTACGAAGGGGACTATAGATGCATTAACCTACATTGATCACATAACGGCCTCTGCGCTTTCGCATCATACTCATGTATCGATCGTATCAATAGATTTCGAAAAGGCATTTGATCGTGCTGGAATACATACAATTATATCTCAACTAAAAGAATGGAAATTTGGTAAAAATATTATAAATTTTATTTATTCATTCCTGACCAACAGGAAATTAAAAGTCAAAGTAAATAACCACTTTTCATCCATCAAAGCACTACATAATGGAATTCCGCAAGGCTCTCCATTATCAGTTATATTATTTCAAATTGCCACAAATAAATTAAACAATATAATATCTACCAACAAATTCTTCAAACATGTAATGTACGCAGATGATTTGTATCTCATATGCAAATACAATAAAAACATTAAACTCCAAGAAGAAATAAATATTCTATTTTTTTCAATAAATGAATGGTGCAATAACACGGGTACAAAAATATCTTTCAATAAAACCAAACTACTTCATATATGTAAGAAAAGATCGTGTACTAACACAAATATTGTAATACAAGGAAATCAAATTGACAAAGTTGAATCCTTAAAAATTCTAGGAATAATATTTAATAAACATTACACATGGTCTAGCCACATTGAGTATCTAAAGGTAAATATCTTCAAAAGGTTAAATTTAATTAAATGCATAACTGCAAGACGTAGCAACTCTCACATTAACTCATCATTAAATATCGTTCGTAGTACAATCTTATCAAAATTAGAATATGGCCTCAGCATTTACGGAAAAGCTTCAAACTCCCAGTTAAAAAAAAATATATCCGCTTTACAATCAAGCCATAAGACTAGCAATTGGAGCACTAAAAACAACTCCAATACAAAATTTAATGGCAGAGTCCAACTTACCAAGACTAAAGCAACGATTTAAAACCCTCACCGTCAACATCATTACAAAAATCTTGTTCCCCTCAGAGCAATACCTACTTGGAAAAATTTGTATTCTTATGTCACAACGTAGATTGCGCTATCCATCTATAATATACAATGCACTACAATTCGCTACAGAAATGAACATAGACTTAAAACCACAGAAAATATATACCCCTTCAGAACCACCATGGAAATTAAAAAATACTAGCTTTATCCCTGATCTAATTTTATTACCCAAAGACACAACACCAAACAATACGTATATATCACTTTTTAATGAAATATCTTCAACCTACAAATATCGCAATTGAGATTTTTATACACAGATGGATCTAAAACCACGTTTTCTACATCGTTTGCAGTCATTAACAGCTCCCTAAAAACAGAATTTCTTGCTACCATGGATAACAATTGCTCTATCTTTACAGCTGAAGCATCTGCTATACTCGTATCCTTAATTAAATATAAAAATGTAGCAGGAAAATTCATTATATGCTCCGATTCCAAATCGGTAATTACAGCTACTCAAAACTTAAAAAATAAAAACACCATTATATCTAAAATAAGAGATCTCTTAATCAGATATCATACAAAATTTAAACTTATGTGGATTCCAAGTCATATTGGTATCACAGGTAATACACTTGCAGATGAAGCCGCTAAATATGCTACAAATGCACCTATAATTACATACCCACTATGTAATAAAACAGATATAAATCGAACCATCTTTAAATTTATAAAAGAAAAAGAAATGGAACAATGGAACAACTATCAACACCATTACAAACTATTTAACCCTAATAAAATACCACCTATATATCCAAATGAAGCTTCTAGGCAAGACATAAAAATCTTTAGTCGTCTAAGATTAGGCCATACGCTAATAACTCATCGTCATATCTTCAACGGCGAAAGCCCAAACCATTGCCATTTATGTAACAATAATGTTCCCCTAAGTATTAATCATCTTATTTTTAACTGTCCATTTTGTGATAATGACAATTTTTACCAACATTTTTGTCCAAGTGTAAATAATTTTATGGAAACTTAGCTTGTTTTAAATTTTTGTTTCAAAAATAATTTTGTTTTATTAATCTAGTTTACCTTTCTTTAAACATTTGAAATTTTTTGAAATTTTGTTTATTCTATCATACATTTCCATCAGAAAGAGTGAAAATATAAATTCAAATTTATAGAAGAAAAAAAAAAAAATTTTTTTTTCCTCAATTGTGCGTTTTGGTATACGAACAAATATATGTATATAAATATATACAATTATAGTTATTGGAATATTGAAGAATTCACTACTTTCGGATTCACTTTTCATTGGAATTTTACATTGTGTATGCCATTCAAACGGGTAAGGAATAATTTCTTATTAATTTTATTTGGAATCTGTGTTAAATCATGGTCAATTTTATATTTCATCTATAGGATATTGTTCTTTGGACATTTCCCTTTGGCCTAAACAATTTTCGTGTCCAAATTATTACAATATTTGTGATTATTAACATTGCAACCTCATTTGATATAATAACTATTTGTGTGAATTTCCGTGTGGAACGCCAAAGGAATCTTAGAAAGATAAACCAACACATATTCCTGTTTTTTTCCACCTTATCATAGTGCATTATCCCTCCTCGCGTTGTTCAGGAGGCAGGAGGGGAAAGTGTTAAATATAAATAAAGTGAACATTGAGACATAAATAGAGTGACCATCTTCTTTTTCCTAACATTTGAAATTTTAATAACTTAACCTGCTTTTTAATATAAATTACCGGATTTGATTTTAATTTAATTTGATAAATTTTCTTTATACAAATTTAACGTAACTTTTGAAACGAGTATTATTCGTTATTAATTAATTTAAATTAACTTTAAATTTTTTTTGTGTTGTAATGGTCACCTAAATATTGTTTATTATAATTTAAAATCATTCATACTTGAAAACTAATTACACACAAAAACACAGTCACATAAAAAAATATAAACACACAAATGTTTGTATTTTATTAAGAAAAGAATTGAACATTCTCTAAAATGATGAAATACATACATTTGCAAAGTATACACTAAACCTTAAATACCTACACATACACTTCTACATTTTTGGTTGAAAATAGAAAAGAAATTAAAAAAAAAAACTTATCGTATCCAGAGTCTTCCGGCGCCTGAGGACATCGTGGGATCAAATATAATGTAAGTTGATTATATTCTTTTTATTTTCTATTTATATCAGCCATTTTGAAAACACACTCTTTAAATTTATGTACTTAATGGAGAGTAACAATACCTATGTAAATTTTAAAATAATATTCTTATACTTTTGGCAAAATAAGTTGCTAAATTTTCATTCCATTTGATAGGTATTTTACTCATTTATTAATCATACCTGAAAACATAGAAACAAAATCACAATTTGATTCAAATTTTAATTTTTTTTTATTATTTGATTTTTTTTTTTTTACTACCCTTTATTTATTTGAAAACGGTGACCAAATTTAAATTAGAAAATTTTCAATATTAAAGTATTTGTTCCTTAAAATAGAATCAGAAAACTAAAGTACTAGTTCACTAATATTATTTTTATTAATTTAATTAATTTTAGAATAATTATTAATAAATTTTGAATGTTAATATGTTTATGAATATGGAATAAGTAATTATTATTTTATTGTGAAAGGTGAAGTTGGAAGTATGGGGTAGGAAAATTTTTTCGTTTAGTTTTTTTTTTTTTTTGGGCTGACAACCATTGTTTTCTATTGTCAGCATGGCGGGAGGGTTCAGGACCAGTGTAGCAAATTACAGCTTGAGCTTTATTCTAAAATTAATTAAATTAATAAAAATAATATTAGTGAACTAGTACTTTAGTTTTCTGATTCTATTTTAAGGAACAAATACTTTAATATTGAAAATTTTCTAATTTAAATTTGGTCACCGTTTTCAAATAAATAAAGGGTAGTAAAAAAAAAAAATCAAATAATAAAAAAAAATTAAAATTTGAATCAAATTGTGATTTTGTTTCTATGTTTTCAGGTATGATTAATAAATGAGTAAAATACCTATCAAATGGAATGAAAATTTAGCAACTTATTTTGCCAAAAGTATAAGAATATTATTTTAAAATTTACATAGGTATTGTTACTCTCCATTAAGTACATAAATTTAAAGAGTGTGTTTTCAAAATGGCTGATATAAATAGAAAATAAAAAGAATATAATCAACTTACATTATATTTGATCCCACGATGTCCTCAGGCGCCGGAAGACTCTGGATACGATAAGTTTTTTTTTTAATTTCTTTTCTATTTTCAACCAAAAATGTAGAAGTGTATGTGTAGGTATTTAAGGTTTAGTGTATACTTTGCAAATGTATGTATTTCATCATTTTAGAGAATGTTCAATTCTTTTCTTAATAAAATACAAACATTTGTGTGTTTATATTTTTTTATGTGACTGTGTTTTTGTGTGTAATTAGTTTTCAAGTATGAATGATTTTAAATTATAATAAACAATATTTAGGTGACCATTACAACACAAAAAAAATTTAAAGTTAATTTAAATTAATTAATAACGAATAATACTCGTTTCAAAAGTTACGTTAAATTTGTATAAAGAAAATTTATCAAATTAAATTAAAATCAAATCCGGTAATTTATATTAAAAAGCAGGTTAAGTTATTAAAATTTCAAATGTTAGGAAAAAGAAGATGGTCACTCTATTTATGTCTCAATGTTCACTTTATTTATATTTAACACTTTCCCCTCCTGCCTCCTGAACAACGCGAGGAGGGATAATGCACTATGATAAGGTGGAAAAAAACAGGAATATGTGTTGGTTGATCTTTCTAAGATTCCTTTGGCGTTCCACACGGAAATTCACACAAATAGTTATTATATCAAATGAGGTTGCAATGTTAATAATCACAAATATTGTAATAATTTGTTCTTGATCATTACACGAAATTTACATTTTTGAAACCACTAAAGAAATTTATTACGAAGCCTATTGTTGATTACCTAACAGGGGAAATTTTTACTTGCTATGGAGTACCCGAGACTATAATCTCGGATAATGGTAGTCAATTCAAGTCAAGGGAATTCAAAAATTTGGTAAATAAATTCGGAATTAATCACCAGTTCACGGCTGTCCATAGTCCACAGTCCAATGCATGTGAAAGGGTCAATCGATCCATTAACGAAGCACTTCGATCGTATATTAGAAATGACCAAAGACAATGGGATGTCTATATAGTTACAGTAAATTGTGCCATACGCAACAGCGTTCATCAGACTACAGGACGGACCCCAACGAACTTGTATTCGGACAAACAATGATTAACCATGGACAGGACTATAAAATTTTACGAAACCTTAAACTTTTGGCGGAATCGGACACGGAAATAGAAAGACAAGACAATTTTACTTTACTACGGGACTCGATCAGGACTAAAATTAAAGACGCGTACGAACGCAATACAAGATCATACAATCTAAGATCTAGAAAGAGAGAATTTAATATTGGTCAATTGGTATATCGTCGCAACTTCGCTCAAAGCTCGTTGACGGATAACTTTAACGCAAAACTAGCACCAACTGGTGTGAAAGCAGTGGTGAAGAAGAAAATCGGGAATGTTAATTACGAGTTAAAGGACATTAACTGTGGTCACATTAGTGTTTACCATATAAAGGATATATGGACTTAATTTCCGTGGGATAAGTTAAAGTTGTCATTCTTTTTCAGATTAAGTCGGCAGCAAGCTTGGTTCTTAATCTGCTTTGTGATAATGACAATTTTTACCAACATTTTTGTCCAAGTGTAAATAATTTTATGGAAACTTAGCTTGTTTTAAATTTTTGTTTCAAAAATAATTTTGTTTTATTAATCTAGTTTACCTTTCTTTAAACATTTGAAATTTTTTGAAATTTTGTTTATTCTATCATACATTTCCATCAGAAAGAGTGAAAATATAAATTCAAATTTATAGAAGAAAAAAAAAAAATTTTTTCTGAAACAAAAATTTAAAACAAGCTAAGTTTCCATAAAATTATTTACACTTGGACAAAAATGTTGGTAAAAATTGTCATTATCACAATTTATAAAACAAGCTCAAATCAACTTATTCGGAAAAATATGCTTACCAGATTTATTAAAATCCATAAATATTGTAAATATAAAAGCTGTACATCTACTCATGAAACATTGTAATTTATATAACCTTATATAAAAAAAACTATAGGTCAAAAACCTTTGTTGTTAGTACCTTATTCATTCCTTTGTAATCATAATTAATTATGTTTATAAATTTTATAAATAAATAAATAAATAATTCTTCCATTTTGCATTAAAAATAACTTTTTCCTACACTAATTTCTGAATAGCTCCGAAACTATAGGACAGATAAATAATATTATAGTGACTTAAGCAACCCTTTCTCGAGATATTGTACAATATACTCGTGTATAGGGTCTACACAAGAGTTTTTTTTATCATAATATGTAAAAGTGTTTAAAATTTTCATTTGTCAATTTCTTGTAAACAATTGATTGATTTTTAAGCTGGTAATAACGTCGCCGCTCGTTGCCGCGGCCTTCCACTATAAGGGGGAAATCATAGATTATAACATAGATATGAAGTTCTGTTTTTAAAAACCTAAGTCGGTTGTCAAAAAAACCTAAGTCTAAGAATGTGTTAGTAAAATTTTTCATTGAAAACAAAAACAATTGTAGTACGTATGCCTTTTTGAGTAATTTTTTTTTCAATTGAGTTTTTTTTAAGCTTCATATCCCCATAGATATGTTATAATTTATGGGGGAGATATTAGAAATGCCAAAAAAAATACGATGGGAAAAAATGAAAGCAGATTCGAATTTAAGATATCAAATTCCATATATTCCACATATTTTTTTTTTTTAAAGGACGATTTTTTTTGCCGACCAGTGATATCAGTGCATTCCATTTACATCACATCAAAAGTATCCAATGTACATTTTCAACTCTCTAGTAGTTATTTTTAACATCGTTATAATTACGCTTTTAAATTACTTTTTTGATCTAATTTTTCCTTGGTTTTTAACTAGGGACCGTTACGATTATGAGTTTATAATAAAATTTATGGTTTAATGATTATTTTTTTACTTATATTTTTTGCTCAAAAAATAACAATTATTTTTGATTTTTTGCTCAAAATAAATTAGTTACTTTTCGACTTTTATTTTTTGCTCAAATTATAATGATTATTATTTTTTTACTCAAAAAATAATTTTTATTTTTGATTTTTAATTTCTGCTCAAAATGTAATGATTCATTTTTATTAAAAAAAATTAAATTATTTAAATTTTTTACGTGTATATATTAAAAAATATCAAATTTACGTTTAATAAATGTATATATTTGATTTTAATTTACATTAACAAATAAAGCTTTTAACAAAGTATCAGAAAACATATTAAATCTGAAGGCACTCAAAATCAATTTTAAACGCTCTATTTACGCTTACATAGATAGCGTGTTCAATATGTAACACTTCTGTCATCTTATATAAATACGATAGGCATATTATTTTCTCTCATAAAAATAAAATAACTAAAATAATCATAACATTTAAGAAAAAATGATCGGAAAAAATAAAATCGAAAATAAGTTATTTTTTGAGCAAAAAAATAAAAGTCCAAAAATAATCAATTTATTTTGAGCAAAAAATAAAAATCTAAAATAATTGTTATTTATTGATTTTTTTATGAAAATCAAAAAAATAAAAGTTTATAACACTTTTTAAACATTTGTTCAGAAACATAAAAAAGTCATAAAAGGACACTTGGATAAATATTAAAAAAAAAGATTCACTTCTGTCGAACTAGTTCTTCATTGGTCTTAACTAGAATGAGTACAGGCTAATCGCACGTATTGTGGAACTAGTTGTAGAACTTATAGGTAAATTTGTATTGTGGAACTAGTTGTAGAACTAATTGGTAAATTTGTTTTTCTGGGAACTTAAATATTTAAACGTTCAATTCGAGAAAGAGTGAATTTCAAACATTATACATACATATTTTTATTACATGTTATTTTTTATTAATATATATCTTTACATATTTCTAAATTTTCTTTAAATTATAACGCAATTATAAATTGCATTTTTAATTTTTATTGTAATTAATCAAAGTTTTTTAATTAAATTTTAAACAATACAAATTACTACAGATTAATTAATAAAAGTGTGTGTTTCTTTTGTTTTTTTTTTCTGAGGGTTATTATTTTTGTTTGCTTTTCATAACATTAAAATTGTTACAACTATAACTACATACATAGAGCATAAGAGAGTGAAAGAGAAAAATAGGAAATGAATTACTTAATAATGAAAATGTTCTTTATATTAAAAAATATATAAACCATAGATTATTTTAAATATTAAACCAATAACATAGGAGAGAAAAATTAAAGAGAATTGTTAACTAAACTTAGCATAATTTTATTCAATTATAAATTGAGCTTTTTAAATTATTTTTTTGTTTTTTTGTAACGACGTTTTTTTAGTTATTTTAATATTGTTTGTTTTTTCATCATTTAAAGCCTGAAATATTTAAAACGCATCTAGGCTGAAATGCGTTTAAGCTTAATTTAATTTTGTTAAATGTATTGTGTGTATGTTGTTATGTTAATTTTTCAAACTTACAGTTTTTATGCTTACTTTATTTAAATAATGAATAAAACAAAGAAAAACAATTCAATGGTTTATGTGGGTGGCATTTAAAATTAAAAAAATAGTATTAATATTAAAATTTTAATCAATTGTTTACACTACTACTTAATAAAAAATATTTACATTTGTTTCTTTTATTATGTATTACTAAACGTACATTAATGAAAAGCCTGCTAAAAATGACTATTTCTTAAATTTAGGGGCTTTTCAACAAAATTTGTTTGTTTGTTTTTTTACAGCTAAGGAATCGTAATATTACAATTTTTATACATTTTTTTTTTTTTTTCTTTTTTTTGTAATTCAATTATTATTGTATTTGTTTAACACAAATGCATTAAATATTATGTTTTATTACATGTTATTAAAATAGTATAATATTCTGTTTTTAAGTAAAAATATAAATAATAATCCAGTTTAAAAATAATTTTTTATTTTTTCATTTTTCAGATATTTAAAAGTGGGTTTTGATTTGCTCTATAATTTACTTCATGTAGTTAATATGGTTTTTTGTTTTTAAGAAGAGCTATTGTTGCAAAATATTTCTGTATTTTTAAACATTATTTTAAAAATTAAATTTGTAATATAATAAACATAACAAAGTTTTGTATAACTGCTATTATTACATACATATATATTATATATGTTAAATGAAATATTTTTAAGTATTAATGTATAAAGGATGTTTGTTTTCCGTAAATAGAAAATCAAACCTTACAAAAACACATAAGACTTAGAATATATTGGGGTAATTATAAAAAAAAAAAAAATATATATGAAAGAAAACAAGTGAAATTAAAAGCGTTTTTTATATTTTCTTACGTAAACGTTCTTCTGTTTCTCCTCGCCATTCGGGATCATTAGGATCATCATCTTGAAATGGCTCTTCTTCGGATGATTCTGCTTCACTATCACGATGATGTTTACGTCGCTGTCTGCCAACATATGCTCCATATTGATCACCATACACATCATCATCGTCATCATCATAAAGACCACCAACGCCACTAGCAGTGACATGTCCAACGCCTACACTATCGGCTGTCAGGTGATCATCATTTGGTGCTAAATGATGTTTTGGATAATCATCATCATAGTCTTCATCATACAATAGCATATCACCATTTTCGTTGCTATCGTCCGCTGATATAGGTCTTAGATTTTTGGACGAGGAACCTTTTGTACGACGACTATTACTTGCAGCCGTTGTTGCTGTTGTTGTTATTGCCTCGCCACACATTGTTGAGGCTCTTGAGGTACGTTTTGATGTGCTCCCACTTATAGTGCGCGGATTTTTATTGTTGAGGATTCCTCCTAATCCCATAATGCCACCACCGCCACCACCTCCAGGAAGATAACATTCATCGAATCTTTTACTGTCTTCGCTATGATCGCTGGGCATAGCACGCATTAATTCTTCAAATTGTTCGTCGGACAGGGGGAATGTGAGTGGTTCATAGGGGGGAATAAGCTGAGAAATAGAATAATATTAATAAATATAATATTTATAGAATATAAGGCGCAAATAATACAGAAATTATAATTTCAACTCTAAAGATTGGTAAAGACTATTTTTCATTGAATAAAGAAGATTTAGTAACAAAAAAAAAAAGTAGAAACGCACCACGACCCAATGGATCTTTTGTGCGCCCTTTATATGTGTAGCATGTCAAGTTGAGACTGCGATCACATAATACATGTTCAGATGTCTCATCAAGCAAAAGCTACAATGACTATTTTAAAAATTCCCTAAGATGTGTTGATAGTATCAAGGATCATAGCGCTCTTTAAATAGAAACTTCTGGGATTTTTATTTATTTATTTATAATTCAAGCAATATAAAAAGCCTTTCTAGCCTATATATTACAAAAGCAAATTCCTGAAAAATTATAAAATTATATAAAAAATAACAGACTTATAAGATACTCACAATTTAAAAAATATAAAATATATTTCCTAACTATTTGGCTCCCCAGCCATAATATAAAATATAATGAAAATGAAGAATCCCAAAGTAGCAGTAAAAAACAATTACTAAAATTGTGTCACCACAAAAAAAAAAAAAAAAAAAAAAAATTAAAAAAAACTGCCAACACACAGTGGGACGAAAATTTTTCGGTAATAAATCTGTATCTCCAAAATTACTGCTCGGATTAAATTGAAATGTATGGATGAGTTGTAGACTTAAGCTTTCAGAAAAATCATCTTGTGATCGCCCTGTGATAACACAAGATAAGCTACAGGGTGTCAAATTTGACTCTCTCGAGTATGTAAAAGTTTAAAAAAATCGTTACTTCTACAAATGAAGTCGGATTTTAAAGATTTTTTTATTTATGTAAAGTGCTTGGCAAGATAAAGAAAAAAAATAGGCTTACTCACCTAAGTTATCTCTTACAGTTAAATAGATATTTACACTTGAATTTTGAATTTTTTGATTTTTTGCCTCGACTTTCTTTCGCATTTCGGGAATAAGTCCTGAGGTATATGAGGTAAAAATTTTTTAAAAATATTTTTTAATTTGCTATATATTTCAAAATAATATTCTGAAAGAATTTTTGGATTATCTCAATTCGTCTAGACGTGAAAAATATTCAAGTCAGCACTCTGAAATTAGTATGAAAAACGGGTATTTTTTACAAAAATATAGTACAATTCTTTAACTTTTTTCTCAAAGTTCCGTTAACGAAAAAAATTCTTTCTTTATATATTTCTAAAGATAAAGCTTCAAAAATGTTTAATAACGAAATTTTGAATTGATTTATGTTTGCACCCTACACAAGGCATTGGTCGAAAATGGTGAATTTTGGAAAAAAGTTAAATATTTATCGATTAATAAAAAAAAAAACGTCATGCGAGCTTTTTTAAATTTATTGACGATATTTTATCAGAAAATAGATTTAGAACAATTTGACACTAAACTGCTTCCCTCCGGCCAAAAACGAAAGCAGGAGAGTAGATTTCATGAAAATAGTAAATTTTTTAAACGACTTTTTTTAAATGCATAAAAAAGCATATTAGCATAAAATTTTCGCCATTATTTCTTATGTAGTGTATAAATTATATATCGATCTTGAAAAATCATTTAAAAATCTTTACAAATAAATTTTTGGCAATTTTTCAAAATTAAAAAACATAAAAAAGATATAAAAACTAAAAAATAATAATGTTTTGTAAAGCAAAACTCCGCCTACTTTCCAAAAACTAATAAAATATTACAAGAATATAAAAATAGACTTATTTACCAATTCATTGATGTATAATATGTATATATAGATCGTTTTAAAAGCATTATATCATGGTCTCAAAATGACAACTTAGGTCAACTCTTACCAAATTCATTGTTTTACAATATGTCCATATGTGCGTATACGTAACACACAACTGTTTTGCTGCATTTTGGTTGTTGAACGAGATAATATTCGTAATAATAGCATATATTTATAAAATATTTTTTTATTTTTGAAAAATTGCCAAAAATCAGGTTTTAAAGATTTTTTTTGTGATTTTTGCAGGAATGATAAGATCGATATATATTCTATACAATACATATGAAATAATGGCGAAAATATTATGCTAGTATGCTTTTTTATGCAATTAAAAAAAGTCGTTTAAAAAATTTACTTTTTCATGAAATCTGCTCTCCTGCATCCGTTTTTGACCGGGCGGGAAGCAGTTTAAAGTCAAGTCGTTCTAAATCTATTTTCTGATAAAATATCATCAATAAATTTAAAAAAGCCCGCGTGACATTTTTTTTTTTTTATTAATCGATAAATATTTAACTTTTTCCAAAATTCACCATTTTCGACCAATGCCTGCTGTAGGGTGTAAACATAAATCAATTCAAAATTTCGTTATTAAACATTTTTGAAGCTTTATCTTTTGTAATATATAAAAAGAAAGAATTTTTTTCGTTAACGGAACTTTGAGAAAAAAGTTAAAGAATTGTGTTATATTTTTGTAAAAAATACCCGTTTTTCATACTAATTTCAGAGTGCTGACTTGAATATTTTTTACGTCTAGACGAATTGAGATAATCCAAAAATTCTTTCAGAATATTATTTTGAAATATATAGCAAATCACAAAATATTTTTAAAAAATGTTTACCTCATATACCTCAGGACTTATTCCCGAAAAACGAAAGAAAGTCGAGGCAAAAAATCAAAAATTCAAAATTCAAGTGTAAATATCTTTTTAACTGTAAGAGATAACTTGGGTGAGAAAGCTTATTTTTTCTTTATCTTTCCAAGCACGTTACAGAAATATAAAAATCTTTAAAATCGGACTTCATTTGTATTAGTAACGATTTTTTTAAACTTTTACATACTTGAGGTAGTCAAATTTGACACCCTGTAGCTTAAACTCTTCCATACATTTCAATTTATTCCGAGCAGTAGTTTTGGAGATACAGATTTATTACCAAAAAATTTGCGTTTGACCCCACTGTGCAATATTGAGATGAAAATATAAAAAAATATAACATGAATGCTCGTTATATTGCTGATAATTTCAAGAAATAGAATAAAACCAAAACCGATAACTACCATATATATAATATATACAGTGCTGTGCAGAACAAAAGCAAAAAAATTAGGGTAAACCTATGAATAGTTTTATTTTTTAGAATATTTGGTTTACAACAAAAATAATTTTACGAAATTATATACATATTTAAGGATTAAGAAAAACACAAACATTTAAAGAACTTTAACTTTGTCTATTAACAAAAACTGAAATAAAACACACAATCTTCATATAGGAGTGTGCACAACAATAGCAACATATTAATATTTTGTTTCATTTTGTTCTATATTTTACATTTACCGTAAAATTTAGTAGTTTTAATGCGATTAAATTGTTAATTAATTTCTCTGGAACGATTTCCACTTGAATTTGTTGACTAAAAACACTTTAGACTGCACTAATATTGAAGCTGCATAAAAAATCTTCCACAGATCTTGCGTCTGAGTATTACACCACATGGTTAAAAAATGTTAAGCAAAAATTTTAAGCAATGACGTTTAATCCAATCATTCAAAAGTTTTAAAATATATTTAGCATTTTTTCCATGCTATGAATAACGAAATTTCCGTTCTTTTTAATAAACTATTAACCTAAAAATATCAACATTTCAATAGATTTTTAAGAAAAGGACATAGTTTTTTCGCTAGAATTCAAGTACAGTCTTTATTACATTTTTTCTCTGCCCAAACACATTTTTTGGAACTGTGCGGTTTAAAATGTACACTTTGACAATATACCGGTCATAGTGGATACATATAAATATTGTATTTAATTAAATAAAGTACTTTTCTTTTGTAATATGATTAATTTTGTTAATTTTAGGAAGAAAGCAACGCATTCATATGAAATTATAAATTGTTTCTTGTATAAAAACAGAAATAAAAAAATTTACCTTTATTGAATAAGCATTTCAGAGAGCAGTGCTATATTGCTTAGCCTGTAATTTCTTTAAATGCTTTCAATGGACTTTGAGTATAGTATATATAAAACCTTAGAGATTATATAACCTATCTATGTAGACAAATCTGTTTTTATAACGTGTTACCTATTTATTTTTAATAATATCTGAACGAAGTTTTTAGCGAAAGTCCTTTTACATGTACTGAAAAGTTATAATTTTTTAAATTGTGCTTCCAAAATAAATTTGTTTACCTTAATTACGCTATAACTATAATTTGTATTATAATTTGTATTATAAAACGAAGTTACTTTCCACTTTTCTTATTCCAAATGAACTTATATTTATTGCATGTCAAAAATTATAATTCTTATTAAAAAAACTATAAGTAAAAGAAAAAATAACAAAAATATGTGCAAATAATGCTGTATTCAGATATTTTTTAAAATAAATTTTAAAATTTTGTATAAATTTTTACAATTTTGTTGCTTTTGTTATATAGAAAACATACAATATTTTTCTCGTTTTTGCGAAAGAAAAAAAAATCACATCTTCTGAGGTACAAATGTTTGTTAGTATCCAAATGTGTTAACAATGTTATGAAATTAGTTTTGTTCTAAATTAAATACTTTAAAAAATAATGCAACATTTAGGATAACTTTAATTTTGTTGCTTATGTTCTGCACAGCACTGTATATCAAGCGATCAAAAATCCTTTCGAGAATTTTGCTATTGAAATTCCGCAAGTTCGGTTCATAAATGGCGGAGATATGCTTAAAAAACGGTTCTTAAAACCGGTTTTCCAGTTTCTGAAGCATCTGTATATACTAAGGACTTCGTTTTTGCAAAGAAGGCTCGGACATTTTGAATTTTTGTGCAGAAAAAATGAAATAAAACGGTTCAATAAAAACTGAGGTATCGGGCAAAACGCATTTTTGTGCAAATAATGCTGTATTCAGATATTTTTTAAAATAAATTTTAAAATTTTGTATAAATTTTTACAATTTTGTTGCTTTTGTTATATAGAAAACATACAATATTTTTCTCGTTTTTGCGAAAGAAAAAAAAATCACATCTTCTGAGGTACAAATGTTTGTTAGTATCCAAATGTGTTAACAATGTTATGAAATTAGTTTTGTTCTAAATTAAATACTTTAAAAAATAATGCAACATTTAGGATAACTTTAATTTTGTTGCTTATGTTCTGCACAGCACTGTATATCAAGCGATCAAAAATCCTTTCGAGAATTTTGCTGTTGAAATTCCGCAAGTTCGGTTCATAAATGGCGGAGATATGCTTAAAAAACGGTTCTTAAAACCGGTTTTCCAGTTTCTGAAGCATCTGTATATACTAAGGACTTCGTTTTTGCAAAGAAGGCTCGGACATTTTGAATTTTTGTGCAGAAAAAATGAAATAAAACGGTTCAATAAAAACTGAGGTATCGGGCAAAACGCATTTTTGAAGCCCTTGTTTAAGCTATAAATTTTTATTAGATCGGTCATAAATATTTTTATAAAATGTCGGTTTTTTTGAATTAACCAAATTCGTTCATAAAAACTAAAAAAAAATCTGTTAATAATATAAATACACACACAAACATGTATATAAAGCATTGTAATGACGATTAGTGATTTTGTTGTTTTTTGTATAGGCAAGTAGTTTAGTTATCAACAGCAGTGATATAATGATTAACAGTGTTGTTCTTGCCGATTTTTAGAAACATCGGTCCATAATTGACCATAGCTCCCATATAAACCCCTTTTCAGAAAATCACTTCAACAGGTATAAATTCCATTAAAATGTGAGTATCAAGTTAATATTCGTCACAAATAAGTTTTATATAAACATAAATGATAGTTCCAAATTTTACAAAGATCGGTCCATAATTTACCATAGCTCCCATATAAGACCCTCTTTCGGGAATCACCCAAAAGTGAATAAATTCGTATAAATGTTAACATCGAGGTAATATTCTGTATTGGTATGTTTTATTTTACACTTACTGTGAGTATCGGTCCACATTTGGCTCTAAGTCTAATAAAAGACCCCTCCACGAATTATGATGTACACAATGGTGTAGGGTATCATATGGTCGGGCTTGACCGACTATATCCTTTTCTCTCGTTTGTATATGCAGTCAGTTTGTTTGTATATATGTACCTTAGGGTGGCCCTCTTTTATATGAAAGAAAATAAAAGTTTTTAAACTTTCAGTCTCACCCCCCAAAAATTTTCGAATAGCCCAAAAACAATAAAATACAAAGTTTCAGATTGATTCTGTTCAACTATAGACAATTCATTAGAACTTAAATTTTCCTCGGTTTCATATTTTTGAATTCCTCAGTTTATTACCTTTCTAAAATGACCAAAATGAAGAAAATTGAAAAACTAATAATATCATAGTTGTTAAAATCAATTTACGTAAAACGCGTTATTTTAGACCTAATTCACCCCAGTAAAATAAGATTTCACCCAAAACTATAGGGAGAGAAACGAAATTAGGCATATGGTTTCAACTTGGTATCTTATACATCATGTCAAAATTTTTCGGTAATCACTTGCGATCTGCCTAAGATATTCACGATCAAAATTCACAAAAATCTCTTGTTTTGCTTATAACTCAGCTACGTATTTTTTGCTATAACAACAATTTGGATAAATAAAATTATTTACAGGATATATAAAACGTAAATAGGAAACTACATGCCAAGTTTCGCTTCTCTCCTTCAAATACTGGTTGAAATTATATTTTTCGGGGTCTATTTGCCCAAAAATTATGTTATTAGTTATCCAATCTTCTTGATCTTAGGAATTTCATAAATCTCATATTGTGAGGAACTCAACAAGATATACAGTGGGGAGCACAAATGAGTACATGTTTGTAATTTGTGCATTTGACATTGCATAAAAATTAAAATAATAAAGCAAATACAAAAATTTTTTCTTTAATATATTTTATGTTTAGTATTTAATAAAATAATTTATAATTTAAAAACAAAAACATCAAACTATAAGAAAAAATCCAACAAAACGAAAACAACTCGCATGTACTCAGTTTTGCACCTGAGGGATTTTATACTATTTTTTAAATATTTTTTACAACAATAAAAATATATTGGGATATAATATATTGTAGTTTATAGATATGGGTCAGAAGATTATTATACCATTTTTAGAATTTTAAATATACCTTTAAAATCGGGAGCTATATCCGAAAAACCTATTTTCCGGACTTCGCGGACTTAAAATGTTACATATAAATACCAGATAAGAAATTATCCTTTTTAAAAAGTATATACGGATTTAAATTAGCAGCAAAACTATGTTGAATATTTAAGACACAAATTCAGTTTTTGAATTTTTTCTTCTATTATTTTGAATTTACATCTATTTTTGACCCACTCTTTATTAAAATATATACATTTTTTAATACATAATCTAATTCTATGCTTCATTTGGAAAAACAAAAAGGTATCGCTTGATAAAATCGGACAAAAAAACTGGCAAGTCAAGAGACTAGATCCAAAGATTCTGGATAATTGAGATACAAAAATAAAAAATCAGACATTATAATATAATAATCTACTGTTAGTCATAAACTGAAGAAATCGGGTAGACAAAAGAGGGTAGTGTTCTATAAGATCAAGTTATCAGAAGATTGAAGATCAATTTGAGACCGTGGAGTACATTATCAGTCACTGCCTAGTACAGTCGAACACGGTTATAACGAACACCGGTTATTACGAACTATGACTATAGCGAACACTTTTCTTCGGTCCCATTGATTTTACCAACATTTTCCATACAAATAACTACTTGTTTTAGATAAATAAAATTACACATTTCAAAATGTTTCAAAAATTTAAAAACTAACAGAAATAAATTTTATTTAATTCCCTTAAAATGATTGGATAAATAAAATAATTTTCATTAATTTTAATTTAAATTATCGGCAAATAAAAGATGAATTTTATATTTATAGTTGTTGACCTTTGAAACATAATATACAGTTATCGAAAATAGCTAATAATAAAATTGAAATTATTTGAGGATTAAACACTAAATATTAGAAAATCAATATTCCTCAAAAGGTAAATATCTCAAAACATGCCAATCTAAAAACATCGGTAATAAAAAACAAAAACATTAAATTAGTATAAAGAATATAATTAATCTCAATTTGCCATTTGTGAAATGAAGGATGAATACAATTAATATAATTATTAATATTGAAAAATCATAAATACCACCCATTTTCAAAAGAAAGAAATACGCTTTAATTCCAACGATTAGTATTGTAATGAAATACGTGAATTTTGTTAACAAAAATATATATACATATACAGTGAAAGCTCCCATAGGCGGACAGCGATCGTCACGCTGATTTTGTCCGTTATCGGGAGATGTCCGCCTATGGGATATGGTACATAATATTTTTTTACAAGGTGTAATTCCGTACTATATCTTTTTATTCCAAAATTCAAGATTGATTGTAATAAATTAACTTTTAAATATACATATTCTTATTTATACATATATATCGTCAACTAAAATGCAAAGGCCGTAACTACTTAAACATCAAATGCTGGTTTTATTTACTGGTTTATAATGTACTGACCCAAACTACATTTATACTAAAAATTTCATGTTCATATCTCCAAAAATTACATCAATATTGATAAAAGTCAAATAATCGTTACATTAAAATCATGAACGAAACAGTCGTAAAATTTGTTACATATAAGAAAAATTTTATTTGAAAGGTGTTTTATGCAAAATTTAAAGCAAAAAAAAAAAAAAAAAAAAAAACCTAAAAATTGTGATTTCTTTTGCTTCTGCGGCAAATGACGTTTTGCATTTTCATTTAGACATTATTTGCAATAAATTATAATTTTATGGAATTTATGGCTACATTTCGATTCTATCCGTTTTCATTCCATTTCCTAAATTTACTTTCTAAATTTAGTAATTTTTTGTACGCGAAAAAAAGGTCAGACTTCTTTAAACAGCATTTTTACTAATGATTTTTCCACGAAATTTTAAAAATAAAAACCATGTTGAGCACAAGCTTGACAACAAAGTCTTCATTGGCAAGTAACTCTATTTAAAAAAGACAGGATTAACTTGGGAAAATGAAGTTGGTAGCCTGGCCTCGATCTTAAGCTGCGCCCAATTACTTTTTTTTATATGACTGATGACAATGTCGCTCTGCTTGTTGTGCAGAATTTCTATGCCCTTTGTTCAAAAAAGTTGTCAAGATTTGTAGGAATCTGTCGCCATTGTGTTCTCATCGAGACAGTGTTCAGTCTAAAAACAGATACTGTTCCATAAATAACTGGAACAGTATCTGTTTTTAGGGATCAAGATTCATTTTCTCTTTTCTAGTATGAAGAATTTTTAATCAAGTGTAAAAGTCAAAGTTAAATTAAAAAAAAAATAGTTTTTGCTCAAAACCAGCAAAAAGTTAAGTTAACTTAAAAAAAAAATGTAAATAAAGATGAAATATGAATGCAAACACGGACAAAAATTAAAATAAGAAGCATTTCATTATATAATGCCACCTAAAACATGGGACCTAAAAAATTGTCCCCCTACCGGAGCTGTCCGTCTATGGGAGCTGTCCGTTAAGGGAGCTTTTACTGTATATTAGGGTGGGTCAATTTGTTCGAGTGAGAAAAAAAATTCTAAGGAAATTACCCAAAGAAAGTATGGGTCTAAAATGAAAACCTAGCTCCCGCCGAGAGACATAAAGATTTTATTTTAAGGTATTTCAAAAACATTTCATAGATTTAATGGAAAACAACATGTTATCACTAAATCCAAATATAATATTAGATTGCTAGAATTTATTCTTTATTCTTGCTTCCAACTTTGTTGGAAGTATTTTGACATTTATACTAACGAGTAAACCGTTAACGGTGACTTAAATATTGTTTGCCACCAAACTAATTGCTTTTAACTTCACTTCTAATATTATCTTCGACTTAAGCACTACGTGCACCACCACCACAATACATTTATAAATTTGCTTATTCCTTCTACGAGGTAACATTTATTTGAAATAAACAGAGATCTACGTCTCAATTAAAATTGAATTTGGTCTGTTTTATTTCATGTCGACATATTTTGGATTGTGCCTAAACAGTGTGGGTCAATTTGTTTGAGCGAGAAAAAACGTGACAGGCGTATAGCAAAATCGAAATCAGCAAAAAACATTTAGAAAAGTGTATTTTGATAAAAAAAAAAGTCTTAAAGAAAAAACAAATATTTTTTTCCAAGGAAAATACACAGTTTTATTTACCTGCCACTATGTTTTCAAATAACTCAACATTCACGCAACTCTCTATTATAAAAACTTAAGTAGTATAGGAAATCTGTATAGACATACGGATTTAGGCAAAATGTTCAAAATAGCTTTCCAAGACTTAAGGTTTAACCAATGACCTTTAACCTTTATTTACAAAAAATGTGGAATGCCATTTTGAAGGTGCCCTCATTACCTATTATTTGAAACCTAATTTGGATTGAGATAGCAGTAATTATATCAAAACACTGTTGTTAAATTGAACGATTTTCCCCAATTTCCATGTCTCTCGGCGGGAGCTAAGTTTTGATTTTAGACCCATAGTTTCTTAGACAAGTTTTCTTAGAATTTATTGTAGATAAAATTTTTGCTATACGCCTATCTACAAAAAGAATTGACCCACCCTTATAATATATATATATATATATATATATATATATATATATATATATATATATATATATATATATATATAGAAAGTAAGGGTCGTCCCTATTATTTTTTAGGATACTGTATATATAAATATATACATCAATATAGTGAATTTATTAATGTTTTTTATATATGCAATTAGCCAGCTGTAATAACCAAAAATAATAATCAGCTGTTTAACTGAGGTTACCTTATATAGATTCGCACTGTTTTTAACCTTTTTCTTGACAAAAATATGTCTAATGTAGACTCTAAGTAATATAGTTGGACAATAAAAAATGTATACAGTTAATTTGCGGTCCACACGTGCCGTTTTCATGCTCGCACATAGAACAAAATATTGTGCGCACATGCATTTGGATAGTGTGGATCCAAGTTGTTCATGTTTTGTTCTTGTTCGCACACCGTTGTTCGCGCAATTGTTCGAGCAACTATGTCTGCCATCAAACAAAACTATTTGTACACCTCATATATTTCGTATACCTTCAATAGTTTATAAAGAATTTAGAATTGTCGTATGCAGTATTATTTTTAATATATTTTTATTTAATTAAGTTATAAAAACAAAATTAATATCCAACACATTATTTAAAAAAATACAAAATAATGAAAATTCATTGGGACAAAAGTATTTGTACATATAATCTACACCTACTTATAATACTTATATTGGAAAAATTTAATATTTTGTGGGTCCTCCTTTTGCATCTATCACGGCCTGTAATCTTCTGGGCATCGATCGGACCAAATTTCTCGTTTCATCTGGAGATATTTCCTTCCAGGCTTCCTCCAAAGCAATTTTAAGTTCATCCCTGCTTCGGACGTGCTTTGTAGCGACTTTACGTTTCAAAATATCCCAACAGTGCTCGATGGGGTTTAAGTCAGGTGATTGGGGAGGAGAATTAAGTTGTCTTGGTGCATGGTAAAGCAACCACTCCTTCACTGAACGCGCTGTACATTTTGGGTCATTGTCCTGTTGGAATATCCAACTTTGGCCAAGACCCAAACCATCTACGGAACCCTTCAAATTGTCTTCCAATATACGTTTATATTGATGCTGGTCCATTACACCATCTATAAATACCATTAGCCCTACCCCACTGGCTGCTATTGCCCCCCATACCATAACACTTCCCCCACCATGTTTCACTGTTGGGGTCAAATTGTTAACATCTAACGCTGTATTTTTTTTGCGCCACACTTTTCCCCTGCTATCATTTCCGAAAAGATTGACTTTGGTTTCATCAGTAAACAAAACCCTATTCCAAAATTCTTCGTCCTTATCAATGTATCGTTTGGCAAACTCTAAACGCAAATGCTGGTTTTTTTTACTAATCAGCGGTTTCTTGTGGGGAATTCTACTTGCATATCCCGCAGAATGTAAGATCCTCCCTACTGTTTTTGGATGAACAATTGTTCCGGTAGTATTTGCGATTTGTTCCGCTAATTTTGCCCGAGTTACTCTTGGATTTCTTGCCACTTCTTTTATCACCAAGTTCGCTTCCCGTCTGGAAACCTTTTTTGGCCGTCCAGTTCTTGGCACATTTTCAACAGATCCGCTGTTTTTATACTTGTTTACAATGTATTGTACTGTGGAATGTTGCAAATTTACTAAATTACTTATATTCCGGGGAGATTTTCCTTTTTTATGTTCATCAATAATTAAATTTTTAATATCCAAACTCAACTCTTTTCGCTTTCCCATTTTTGATGTGCTTATTATTCAAAACGTTAAAACCAACTTCTTATTTTGTAAAATAAAACTCGATTAACGAAGAAAATATAACGGTATTTAAAAAAAATCATAATACAAGAGTCCAACGTACAAATAATTGTACAAAGTACTGATGTACAAATACTTTTGTCCCAAAGATTTTTACTTAAATTGTACTTTTTTTAACAATGTGTTATATATTAATTTATTTTTTATGAAATAATTCAATAAAAATGGACCTGAATTAAAACTACATATAATCATTTTTTATTCTTTATAAATTATTGAAGATATACGAAATGCATGGGGTGTACAAATAGTTTTGTCCCTAACTGTATATATATTGAAATTACAACTTCACTGATTTTTTTTTTTGCAAATAAATATAATTATATATAATTATTTTATCCAATTGAAATATATATATATATATATATATATATATATATATATATATATATATATATATATATATATATATAATTATTTTGTCCAATTGAAATTACAACTTCACTGATTTTTTTTTTCTGCAAATAAATATAAAATAAAAGCGCAAAAGAAAATATATATATTTATATATACAGTGTTGGAAAAAATAATAGGGACGACCCTTACTTTCGCAAACAGATGCAAACAGTTTCTTTATATTAAGTTTTTTTTTTTGGGGGGTCCCGTTATTTAACTGTTCCTAAAATAACGGAATTTCATTAATTGTTTACTTTTTCTCTTTTGCGCTTTTATTTTATATTTATTTGCAAAAAAAATCAGTGAAGTTGTAATTTCAATTGGAAAAAATAATAGGGACGCATTACAAAAAATTACCATTAGTCAATAAAAATTATTATTATTTACATAAACATATTAAAAATCTGTAAAGCAAAGTTTATGTGATTAATTTAATCATATTGGTTTCGTGTTTATGATTTATGTCTTCGGTAAATAAATTTGAAAATGGGTCGTGGTGTTCATTGTACTGAATCTGAAAAAAAAAATTTTATTCTTAAATTAAATTCGGACGGGTTATCAATTAGAAAAATTGCACAGATAATGAAGTGTTCCAAAACTGAAGTATTCAATGCCATTTATTCGAAAAAAAAAGTCATGAAACTAGAGGTAGAAAGCGTAAAACGTCAGCGCGTTTTGACCAACGTTTAGTTCGACTTTCCAAAACTAACCCCTTTATGTCATCAAGTAGCCTTAAAAATGAATTGTGTGCTTCAGTG
This sequence comes from Protophormia terraenovae, assembly GCA_951394005.1. Classification (NCBI taxonomy): domain Eukaryota; kingdom Metazoa; phylum Arthropoda; class Insecta; order Diptera; family Calliphoridae; genus Protophormia; species Protophormia terraenovae. The sequence goes on from OX596073.1 coordinate 51,539,833, forward strand.
ACAAGTCGAACAATAAGAAATAAGCTGCAGGAAGTCGTACTATGGTCAGACGAAACAAAAGTCAATTTATTTGGATCTGACGGAAAATCATTTGTACGACGTCCTGCAAATGCTGAATTTGATCCAAAATATATGCTATGGGGATGTTTTACGGCCTCTGGAGTTGGTCCAATAGATTGGATTCAGGGAAAAATGAATGCTACTCACTATATAGACATTCTCCAGAATAAAATGCTTCCATTTGCTGAGGATGAAATGCCACTAAAATGGGAATTCATGCAGGATAATGATCCCAAGCATTCCGCTAGAAGCGTCAAAACGTAGTTTCAGCAGAATGAGGTGCCTGTAATGGAGTGGCCGTCCCAATCACCGGACTTAAACCCCATTGAGCATCTCTGGGGAGTTCTCAAAAATAAAATTGGTAGCTTTAAATCAAAAAATAAACAAAAGTTGTGAGAAAAAATTCAAGAAACCTGGTACTCAATTCCGCCCGAGGTATGTGCGAATCTTGTGGGATCTATGAATCGCCGTCGTCAGGAGGTTATAACAATGAAAGGATCTTCAACCAAGTATTGAAAGAGTATTTGAAAATGATGGTAATGTTAAAAAAAAATAATATTTTTTCCAAAACATTAAGTGTTGTTGTGTGTAACGAACTACTTTATAACGAACTGAATATGTTGGTCCCTTCGAGTTCGTTATAACCGTGTTCGAATGTATAAGTTCCAAACGTAATTTATATATAACCACTTAAAATCAACCTAACCTATATATTATTTATTACATTGCTCTTCTAAAAGTTCAGCTCTTACAAAGTCGACAATCCGATTGAAGTTTGGTAATATTACTCTATTTCTTTTTTCTATTTGTAAATAAACAATTAATATACCAAATATTCTTCATTTACCTCTTTAGAATCAGGTGTTGAACTGCGCCTTTCGAAGTCTCGATCTCGTTTTGTTGAAGTTGTGCGTCTCCGTTCATGTTTTTTACTACTAAGGCTAGGTAGTGGGCCAACACCCAAGAAAGATGCTAATATAATCAGAAAAACAAAAAAGAGAGAGAAAAAAACGCTATAAATTTCGCTATTCTGTAAATACCATTATTTATATCATACTTGAATTATCTCCGGCTTCAGAAATTGTATCTAAAGGATTCAGGGGTGTTGCTGGATTTAAAGGTGAAGGAATACTCTAAAAGTAAAAATAACAGAAATAAATTTGCATTGCTACTTTTCTTCTTTCTGTAAAAAAAAAATAAATAAATAAAACATACTTCCAGATCTCCTCCACCCACACTGGGTGTCTGAGGTGCTGGTGAGCTGGGATCCGGAGTATTTGCTCCACTCGATTCAGCTCGACTGTCTATACGTCGATTTGCTCTTGAACGTGTACTCCAGGGAAATTTAAGGTATGTTTGGAATTTACGCCGTTCCTCGGTTAAAGCTCGTTCATGCCTTAAGAACATGGCATCGTCGGATATGTCTTCATCCTCTTCAATGCTTTCTTTTGAACTATTCTGCAGTGATATTTTGTCTTCATCATTTTCATCCTCCTTTTCAGTTTTTGTTGTTGTTGTCCCTTCCTTCTCCTCCTCTTCTACTTCATCTTTATTTGCGTTATCTTTTCTAATATCTATCACACTCGGTTCAATTTTAGGTTTTTTTAATTCTGGTTCTTTTGTGGTTTCGTCAACAACATCACCATCAGCAACATCATCTTTTTTAACATCTACCGTGCTGTTTTGAAGCTTTATGTCTTTTTCTTCGATCTCTCCTCCAACCAAATGGTTATTGCTCTTTGAGGTGTTATCATCGTCAGCCGCAGAAACTGAGTTGTTTTCATTTTTCTCAAGTTTACAATCAATCTCTTTGGAATTATTAGCTTGCTCTTTGCTGTTTTTAGATTGTTCTTTAAAATTTTCATCACTATCTGCTGGTTCTGTTTTTACGGTATCTAACAATTTGTTATCATCACTAACGTGACCATTGGTTAAAGGTTTACAGTCTGTTGATGTTTCCACATCTGACTCTTGGTTTTCAGGAATTTTTAATTTGTTACTTTCTTCAATATCATTTTCAATGACGCGCCACCTAATTGAAAAAAAGTATATATAATGAATTAGATTCATAATTCTTACCTTTTAACATTTTTATACATACTTTGGTGTTGGAATTTCTTTATAGGGTAAAATCTCAACACGTGTAGCAGCAGCAACACTGTAGGGTATCACAATATTGTCAATATCGTATGATGTACGATTTTTACGATCTAAAGATCTAAAAAAAAATATATATATATATGTTAAAAGAACATGCAAATTACAGTTACGGACAAAATAAATATATTTTAGATTTTTACCAAAACATTACGAATACGTTAATTTACAAACCTATGTATATAAAAAAAAATACCCTTTAACACAATCCCTATAACGCACAATGTGTAATTTTAACAATTTAGTTTATCAAAAGCCTTAAAAACCTTTTTCGAGTTTTGAAAAAAAAAATAAGTTATATTGATAAAAAAAATCTTTATAGTATACTGAAAAAAATCCATGCCTTATATAAACGAAAGCTAACGTACAATGTACGAAATAATTCGTGATTTTGGACCACGAAAGGATGGTGTATATAAACGAATGCTTACGAATATATTTCTTATTATTTAAGAAATTTTTATATTGTTTTACGATACGACTTTGTATTTATTACGAATAGGTATATTTTGTTTTTTCTTATAAATACAAAAAACTTTTATATATTTAGTTTTTAATTTCATATTAATAGAGTGTGATTTTTATTAGTTTACAAAAAAATCGTATTTTTTTAGATTTGGAATATTAAGGGCTTATATTTAACCGGATAAATTTACACAATTCGCAAATTTCTGCGTTTTACTCAGATCTTGATGAATAATTTGGTATTATTTTATTAATCTTGCAGAAATTTTGGCAAATAATATAGGTTTCCGATTTTGTTACTTTTTTTTATTTATTTAAATATAAGAAATTAAAAAATAATAAAATTTTCTTTTTACAAATTTGTCTTTTCAAATATAAAAGCTTACGAATTCATTTACAGATTGAAATTAAACCGTAAATATTTTTAAATTGTGTAAATAACTTTTCGAACAAACTGACAAATTTTTTACGAGCTTGTATATTTATGCAGTTTATAAGATTTACGAAGCATTTATTTGATCGTATGAAAATCGCTATTAATTCATATATATATTAAGGCGACTCATTCAAAAAAGTGACTTTGTTACCCCCCTCAAAATTTGCTCTGATATGTTTCCTGATGTTACCCAAAATATTTTGGTTCTACTGCTGACCGTTCGTGAGCTGGACCATTTCTTAAAAAGGTCTTTTTTTACAGTTTTTTTAACTTTTTTGTATTTTCTCCCAAAGCAACATATTGAAAATGTGGTATCATTTAAAAGCTATTTGGAAGGTGCTTCCATTGGTATATAAAACATATCTAAGAGTGACCTCAAAATTTTTTTATTCCATGAAACATCCTATTTTTAAGGTTTTTTTTACAACATTGTTACTTTTATTGAAAATTAAAATTAATACATTTCTACTTGCTTTTGGACATGAGTTTTTGGTATCTGTTTAATATTTGTTTTAAAATTCTTTAAATATCAAATTTCTTCTTTTGATAAGAACTAACTGTTTATATGAACTCATTAACCGAAATTACAAAAATGTTAAAATAGAAACAAAAAACATCAACGGAAAATGTAAAAACTAAAGTTATGTTTTATAAAAATGTTATTGTGATTCAATTCTTAAAAAGGTCTTTTTTTACAGTTTTTTTAACTTTTTTGTATTTTCTCCCAAAGCAACATATTGAAAATGTGGTATCATTTAAAAGCTATTTGGAAGGTGCTTCCATTGGTATATAAAACATATCTAAGAGTGACCTCAAAATTTTTTTATTCCATGAAACATCCTATTTTTAAGGTTTTTTTTACAACATTGTTACTTTTATTGAAAATTAAAATTAATACATTTCTACTTGCTTTTGGACATGAGTTTTTGGTATCTGTTTAATATTTGTTTTAAAATTCTTTAAATATCAAATTTCTTCTTTTGATAAGAACTAACTGTTTATATGAACTCATTAACCGAAATTACAAAAATGTTAAAATAGAAACAAAAAACATCAACGGAAAATGTAAAAACTAAAGTTATGTTTTATAAAAATGTTATTGTGATTCAATTTATGCGCAAAACTTTAACCAAACAGCCTGTTCAATCTTAACTGAGTTATTTAAAGAGTCATAACTATTATTTTACATGTTATTTGAATAATTTCATTAGAATCATTGGTCTCTTTCAAAGACTGCTGGGAATAAACCCGCAATTTATTATATTGTATAACGTTTTACAGTCAATAAACGTTTTCAATACATAAAATTGTCATATTTTTAGTCCTTTATGGATTTTTGCATTCACTGTTGTTATTTATTGATTTCATTCTAATTATTGCAATTTTTGTAAATATTTTAATTCCAATTGGTAGCTCTTATCAAAAGAAGAATTTTGATACCCTTATTGACTATGTTTATGTAAAATTTTAAATAAGTTTGACTGCCTGATAAACCACGAAATCGAAAGAATTTTGAAATAAATTATGAACAGTTACCAGCAACTCATACCTAAAAGCAAGTAAAAATTTAAAAATTAGAATTTTCATTAAAAATAACAATCTATATTTTGAAAAAACCTTAAAAAATAGTATGTTTCATGGAATTAAAAAATATTGAGGTCACTCTTGGATGTGTTTTATATACCAATGGACGCGCCTTCCAAATACCTTTTAAATGTTACCACATTTTATATCTGTTCCTATGGGAGAATATACAAAAAAATTTAAAAAACTGGAATACCTTTTTGAAGAATATATATATATATATATATATATATATATATATATATATATATATATATATATATATATATATATATATATATATATTTTGAAAAAACCTTAAAAAATAGTATGTTTCATGGAATTAAAAAATATTGAGGTCACTCTTGGATGTGTTTTATATACCAATGGACGCGCCTTCCAAATACCTTTTAAATGATACCACATTTTATATCTGTTCCTATGGGAGAATATACAAAAAAATTTAAAAAACTGGAATACCTTTTTGAAGAATATATATATATATATATATATATATATATATATATATATATATATATATATATATATATATATATATATATATATATATATATATAAAGATTCCCTCGTTCATTAGTTCAGGGTTCCCCGATTTTTTCGAGTTATATCCCCATATAGTGAATTTTCATCCCCAAAAATCCCTAAATAACCACTTATGTTATCCCCAAAAATCTCCACTAAAATAATACCTTAATTTTAGAGATTAGTATAAACCACATTTCCTTTTATTTGTGTTTCAATAAATTTTTTCCCAAATAGTTAATATCAAAAACAAAAAAATAAAAAAAAAAATAAATAAATAAAATTTCATAGAGATTTTCAAAAAAATAAGATCTTATGGAAATTGACCGATAGTTACGTTTTTCAGATTCCATTGCTTCAATTATTTTTGATACAATTTATTTCTTTTAATCACTTACTTGTTGAAGACTGAAGATCAAATTATTTAAAATTTAAATAATTTTTTGGACTTTATAGTACAAATTCTGTATTACAATTACTTTTTACTGTCCTTAGTGCACTGTTATTGAAATAAATATAGTTTTATCTTACCAAAAACTTCATATCCAGCGGAAAATTATGTTTTTTTCTAAAAGGAAAATTTTTTAAAATAAAATAAAAATCCCAAAAATTCAAAAAATCCCCAAGCCTTTAAATATATCCCCAACAAATCCCCAAACCAAATCTTTCATCCCCGTTTCCAAAAATAAATTCCCAATTTGGGGATAAATCCCTTAATCTGACAACACTGAATTAGTTATCTAATATTATATTTTTAAAATAAACCTATTTTAATTTTGGTCCTTTGCGGCTTTGAAAGTGCTCTTGATATGGTACTGTTCTATGTGAATTTGTGGCATGGACTGTATATAAATACATATTTACATATATAAATGTATATAAAATTATATATAAAACAGTCGAATTTAATGATTAAATAATATGAAAACTAGTTTATAGTGTAAGTGCACCGGTAGTCGGCATTCAAATTTATCTCCCCATGAACGTGAATCTGCTATCTGAATGGAAAGTGAATTTTTCACTATAACAAATACTATTCTTTCGAATTTGTCTAGCTTTTTCTGCAAACTATCTGCTAAATTAACATAATTAAGATATTTTCCAAAATACCTCAAGTTTACCTAGTCGGCATATATGTGGCTATACTCGTCATGTAATGATCCAATAGTCGGCATACTCTTTTGTTCAAGAAATATGAATAAATATTGACTGACGTTTCAAAAAAATTAATTTAAAATAAAATAAATTTTAATTCTATTAAAATTATTTTATTTTTAGGAAATAAACAAAAAGCTACATATTAAAGTTTATTTTTTTCTGTTTCGTTTTACATTGAGCACTAACATTTATTTATTTTCGGAATCCATAACCTTCAGATTCAATGTCTTCAAACTTTATACTAATACATTTTTTAGAGTGCGAAGTGGAGATGAAAATGAGTTAGGTTCACTAATGGGAAGCGTTTCATTATATGTATAAATTCACTATAGTGCATACAAGGGAAGAATAAAGGTAAACTATACGCTGATGTTGCAACTTACAGTAAGAGTTTTCAAACTCTAAATTATCAAAAAATTTAGTTGAGATAAAAATTAATTTAAAGTGGGAATGTCCACCCGACCTTTTACGAAATCTTTAAAATACCCATTACAGATCTAAAAATATCATTTAAATGCGAAGTTTCTGGGAATACATAGGGTAAGTACACCTAATGTCGACATTTTTGAATTTAAACCGAAATAATTAACAATAGTGAATACTAATTATTGATGTAAGATGAATTTTGCCATGAAAATATATTTATATTTTTAGTGAAAATGTTCAAAATATACTAATAGTAGCAGTTTTTTGGCAATTTACTCCGTTCTTAAACAACACATTTTGATACCAGTTTTTAGAAAAAAAATTAAAGAAAGACCTATTTCAAAGATGATATTAATTATAATAATCCAAGTTGTATTTTAACAAAAAATTATTCAGAAGATAGGCAACAATTGAAACCTTATGTTAAATGTGTAAAATTTTGCGTAAAAAATTCCAATTCGTGGTTTGATGGCTGCCGACCTTAGAAACAAAAAAATTTCATAATTTTCCATAGTCGGCATATCATGTTAATTGAGAGATAATAATGTAATTAGTACTTCGGACCTAAATGTTTCTTGCAAATACATTTAGACCCTATTATTAGAAATATTTCGTCGAACTATGTAATGATTTAACTGTTATTATAAGGGGTCATTTCAATTACGTTTGTAAAAAATGTGTTAAAAGTGAATTAAAACTTTAGATTTATACATAAAAATGTTCTACAGAATTTTTCACCATAAAATTTTACTATGGGTCACTGAAATGTAAAATTGTATCTGTTGGACCATTTTTTTTTTTTAATATTGGCAACACTATGCCTAAATAGTTGTGTTTTTTTACATTGCTATCATTTCAATTTTAATTTAACTTAACTTTGATTTTATAAAATATAATTTGTTCATCATTTGATTAAAATTATACCGTTTAAGAATATTTACTTATTATATAATTTAAACAAGTGTTTTTTCGCAATTAAAATTGAGTGAATAATTCGACTCGTATTTGCTACTGCTGCTGTAATATCTTTGTTTTCTGCTGAATTATTAACTGTGATTTAGTTGTTGTTGCTGCTGCTGTTCTTTATTTTCGTTTGTTTACATATTGTAAATACAATAATGCCGGCAACTAAAGTCTTCAAGTGTAGTACCTGTAAAGAAACTATTGGAAAGTCTCAAGGTAGTATTCAATGCAAAACCTGTAACTTGTGGTTGCATCTTCATTGTGCCGATATTACGGAGAAACATCTAGCTTTATTTAAAGAAAGGCCAAAATCTTTTTCTTTTACTTGCTCCGGCTGTTCAGATGTTTTTATTGACAATAGCTCTGTTCGTGAAGATGTAAGGGCATTAAAAAACAGCTTTGATGATTTTGTTAATGCCAGTAAAGAAGATAACACCGCTTTTCAAAATACTATGGCGCAAATTTTATCTGACTTCAAGAATGAAGTATCGTCGTGCATCAAGCTAATGAAGACTGATATAGTTGCATGCAATAGATTGATAAATAATATTGATGCTTCTGTTACTGCAAAAATTTCAGCGCTCGAAATTGAAAATAATGTTTTACATCGTCGTCTGAACCGTGGAGACATTGTAGTGAGTGGGTTGCCATCTGGCCTTAACGATTTATCGTCTGTTGTTATATCTATTTGTAAATTTTATAATATTGAGTTTTCTGCACATAACTTAAATCAAGTATGTTATATGAATGGCAATAAGCTTTTACTGATCAAGTTTAATAATGTTGGTATTCGTGATTCTCTTATGAAAGAGTACTTTAAAACTCGATCTCTTAAAGTCAAAGATGTCCTTGGTGGTGAGATTGAAAGTCGAGTATACCTCAATGACCATTATTCTCCAGCTGCTTCGAATCTTAATTTCCTTTGCCGTAAAATGCTTCGTTTGAATATTATTTCGAAATTTAAGATTTTTAACTCTGATAAATTAAAATCTAAGCTAACGCTGTGTGATGGTAAAGAGGTAGTGTGTGATATGGCCGAATGTGCTGCCTTGCTTGATGCTCGAGATGTTGCTGCTCTTTAATTAAGTATACATATGTAACTATTTTCTCTATAATTGATTCTATAACCAAATTTAACGTAAATTTAATTTGTATGAACTCGGTATTATTTTCTTTTATTTTCCCGTTAAGTTTGGTTCTTTAACTTATTATATAATTTTCTTTTTTATATTTTATAAAGATCTCTTTTGTATTTTTAATGGTTTATTTTATTATTTGTTATATTTTATTATGATTTTTTTTATTAGTTGGTTAATTTCAATAATAATTGTTACCCAAATATTTGCATTCTTATGGTTCCCAGCCAATTTTCTATTTTTATTTTTCTGTGTCTTTTGACAATTATAATATTGGTCCTGTTATAAGCAACGGAATGGTTCTCCGAAATAAACTACGCTCATTTTCTAAACAACTGAAAGTGGGGCATATGAACTGTCAGAGTATAATGCCATTTCAAAACTCGATTAAGTTTGATGAGTTTAAGAATATTGTAGGTAATAATTTTGATCTTATTGGCATTTCGGAAACTTGGTTGAAACCATATGTTACAGATTTATCGGTACGTATTGAAGGCTATAAATTGATAAGAAACGATAGGTTACATCGTAGGGGTGGAGGTGTATGTATCTATATTTCTACTAAACTGAAATATAAAGTAGTTATGAAAGTATCTTCTGATGGCTGTGAGTCCCTCTTCATTGTGGTGACTTTTAATAATGTAAAGGTACTTTTTGGTGTAGTATACTTGCCATTTGGTGACATTGTTGCGTTTGAGAATCATCATTATGAATTGCTTTTAAGATACACTAACATTATAACTGTTGGTGACTTTAATTGTAATTTGTTTGATATTGTGAAAGCTGGTTTAATGAGGTCTATGTGTACAAGATTTGGTATTTCTATTCATCATAATTCGAAGCCTACCCATTTTGATGTCGCACATGGGTCTACTTCTTTATTAGACTTTTGGTTAGTAAGTGATCACTCGATGATTTTGTATTCTGACCAAGTGCAGTGCCCCTCTATTTCACGCCATTCGTTAATTTTTACTGCTTTTCGTTTGGATGTATTGCGTTCTTATGAATTTGTCGAATTTCGAGATTTTAGTAATATTGATTGGTATGGCCTTTTATCAGTGTTATCAGAATTTGATTCAAACTATTTTTTTATGTCATCTGATGTTGAGCTCCAAAACTCAATTGTGAATTCTTTAATTAACTCCCTTTTCAATTTTGTCCCTGTGGTAAGAAGAAGATTTAGACGCGATGATAACCGTTGGATGAGGTCGAATGCTATTTTGCTTGCTACGTCCCTTAGGGACTTGGCTTATTCAGCTTTTCGGAATGATAGATCTCGATTAAACTGGGCTATTTACTGCAGATATAGAAATAAGGCTAAAAGTGTAATTCGCAAAGAAAAAAGAAAGTTTTATTCTAAACTTTTTACTTCTTTAAATGATTCTGGTATTTGGAAGGTTTTAAAAGGTTCGGGGATTATGGATAATAGCGATTGGGTTTATGACATTGATGGTAATGATATAAATAATTTTTTTGTTAATGGTGCTAACTTTGCTAATGCTACTTCTGTTGATTTAAATTTCTTGGAATCTGTAAATGGTTCTTTCTCTTTTCATTGTATACGTGAGTGCGACTTGTATGAGGCGGTATGCAAAGTTAAATCTAAATCTATTGGAATTGATGAAATCCCAATTCGTTTTTTTAAAACCATTTTCCCATATATTTCAATCATATTAACCCATCATGTGAATACTATTTTACTTTCTTCCATTTTTCCTTCAGCATGGAAGACGGCTCGTGTGGTTCCTATACCCAAATCTAGAAATGTACAAGGGTTTGAGGATTTGAGACCGATTTCAATTCTTCCCTCTTTCTCTAAAGCAGTTGAGCATATTATGAAGGATCAGATGCTTTCATTTATTCGCGATCGTATTACTCCTTCTCAGTATGCATTTCGCATTGGTCATAACACTACATCACTATTAATTGATATGACTGATGATATTAGGAGTCATTTAAATGATGATAAGATTGCTGCTTTGATTTCGCTGGATTTAACTAAGGCTTTTAATTCTGTCAATTATTCTGTTCTTATTAGAAAGTTAAGAGAGCTTTTTAATTTTTCTAGATCTGCATGTAAGTTGATTTTTTCCTATTTATCTGAACGTTTTCAGTTTGTAGATATCAATAATGTGTATTCCAGTTCGCTTCGTCTTTCAGCTGGTGTTCCTCAGGGCTCAGTTTTGGGACCAATTTTGTTTGTTCTTTATATTAATGATCTACCATATCATGTTGACAAATCCTCTTGTAAGTCATTTCTGTTTGCTGACGATGTACAGCTTCTCTTTAGTGGTAGACGAAGTGAAACAGATTCCCTTCAATCTGATATTAATAACACTCTTCAACGTTTTTCTATTTGGTCGTCTGATAATTGTCTTTCTATAAACCCGTTTAAAACTAAAGCGATAATGTTTGGTACTTCTGAACGTTACCTGCGTGACTTAAATATTTCGATTGATGGAACTACTATCGTTTTTGTTGATCGTTTAAAATGTTTAGGTATTTTTCTTGATAGCCGTTTAAATTTTGAGGGTCATATCGATCATATTGGCAACAAAATAGCTGGGTTACTTCGCCGACTTTATTCAACTAATATTTATTTGCCACATCGCATTAAAATACGTCTTGCGAAGGCATTGCTAATGTCGCATATTTTATATGGTCTTGAAGTTTTTTCTGGTTCTCTGGATTATGTTGTATTGAGATTGAATCGTATTGTTAATATGATTGTGCGATATGCGTTTGGTATTCGTATGCGTGAACATATTTCTCCATATGTTGTACGTTTCATTGGCTGTTCTTTCAAGAATTTCTTGATTCTACGAAATTTGGTGTTTTTTTATAGGATTATTAAACGGGGGATTCCTATTAAACTTTGCTCTAAATTTATTTTTTCTCATTCCACTAGGAATCCGCAGTTATTAATCCCTAGAATTAATAATGGCTCTTTTGAGCGATCCTTTATTATTAGAGTAGCACATCGTTGGAATTACTTACCTTTGGAACTGCGTTTGTTTTCCCATTCCAATAATGCATTTCGGTTAAAACTACTAACGGTTCTTAACGAAGTACGGTAGTCGCATATTTTATAATTTTATTCTGTATTTTTTTATTGATCTTTTTATTCTTATTTTAACATTCGTTGTTTATATTGGGATCAATTTGCCTTAACTTTCAATATTTATTGTAAATACTTTTTAGGCATGGGATCTTATAAGTTGTTTTTTGGTTTATGTTATTTATACATATATATACATATATACCTATATTTGGTTTATATAAATAGATTTATATGCATATATTTTATTATTGTTAAGTAATTATTCAGGATTATTTCTTTGTAATATAAGTTTTTTTGGCCTTAGGAGGCTTGTTATATTACTGTAAATGAATAAATAAATAAATAAATAAATATTAAATCTATCAAGTATTTTGTTCAAATTTTTTTTACTTTTTAAAATTATTTTATATTTCAGAGCATAGTTTAGGGCATTTAAATACAAAATGTGTCAATAAATTTCATGCCGACTATTGGATCATCACATGCCGAACACTGGAAAAATATGCCTACTATAGGTAAATTCGATGTATTTTATAAAATACAATAAAATGGCCAATTAAACATTTATTTCTTTGCAAAAATCTAATAAAATCTGAAAGAATATCCTTTAATAAAGTGGTGCAAATGCTCGTTATTCAAATATCATGATCACGTTCGGAAATATAAATCTTGAAAAAAGTTAAACTGCCTACCACCGGCACATTTACCCTATTTAAAATAATTTAGAAAAAATACTGGTGCCGACTATTGGATTTATAGAAAATTTTAAATTTGTTAATTGTCGGCATCCACTATAATGAGACGAATTTTTATTAATTTTTGAATTTAATGTATACAAAGCAATGATTAAATTTATATTTACCATTGGACATTATTTTTAATCAAATACAATTTCAATTAATACGATAAAATACTCTTTTTAAATAGGTCTATCACTAGAAATTTTGTTGAAAAATTGTATCATAATCATAGTGTTACAAAATGAGTTGAAGAAAGCACCAATATATTGGTCTTAAACTAACTTAATCACTACTATTACAAAGCAGAATAAATTTTGAATCTTATATTAATTTTGTATACATATTAAACGGTCGCTATAAAATACTTTAATTATTAAAATCAGAATGTTTTAAATTACATTATAATCCTGTGGTCAATTGTGGACCGATACTTGTTTTAAGTGTAGTGCATGTTTCTACCCATTGCAAGTGTCTTGCAAAGTTGCAAATTTCTGAGGTGAATACCTTTATTATATTATTTATGCACTTTAAGGGGATTCCCGGAAGTGGGCATTAGATAGGAGCTATGGTCCATTATGGGCCTAACCTCATAAAGTTTCGCACTGCGGTTTCTATTTATATACTGATTTATTTATTTATTTGTTTCACTTGTTTGTAATATAAAGCCCATATGGCCAAAATAACAATTATATAGCAATAATACCCGAGATCATATTATATATTAATATATACATTAAATAAAAATATAAAATTCATAATAATAAAAATTCATAATAAAAATTTAAACTAATTATTCAATAATAATGTTAAATTTAATTGTTTGGCTCCCCAGCCGTATGTAATTATTAACCTTATAATAACATTTTTATAGGATTTATGCTCGATAAAGTGATTTTCTAAAGAGGTTTTAAAATGGGAGTTATGGTCAATTATGGACCGATCTTAACGACCTTCGACACAGATTTATGTTTGTATAAAACATATGTAGCAAATTTTAAAATATTTATTCATTAAGAGATTTTAAATTTTTAAATTCTTATTCCCGGAGGACATATCTGTGGCTAAAAGAAAAAACTACATAACTTGAGTTATGTTGTTTTTTGTTTTTTGTTTTTTTTTTTTTTAATTTTTAGAATTTTTATATTCCATTACATATTGTGTAAATTTTTTAGAGAAATCTGTCCATTACTTTAGGAAATAGTAGTCTGAAAAACGACATAATTCGGTTGATTTTCCTTTTTTCGAAATGTAAAAAATATATAAATTAACATATGCTATTTTGGGAAAAATGTATAACTTGAGATATTATTCAAACAAAATATAAATTTTATAAAGGGAAAAACAACACCATTACTTTATTGCTATATTATTCGATAATCAGTATACATATCGGGTCCAAAAATATATCAAATATTTTTCACACGAATTGCGGATATATTTACACGGAAGGTAACTTTAAATTGTATACCTATGATCTTCAATTTCAATTTTAAACCTTAAAAACGCTCTCCTGAAAAGTAGTAAAAATGAATTATGTAGTTTTTCCTTTTTGTCACAGATATGTACGGGTCTATGTGAAATATCTTAACCAATTTCAATAGGCTTCGTCCTTAGACAAAAAACAAGATTGCGACCTATAGTTTAATACAAAGTTTAGATGGGCATCGTTAAATCCACTCAGAATGTACTACAAGGTACTACAACCCAGCAAAAATTTCATGAAGTAGTTCAAAGCGATGTAATGTTTTCATGATTTCTTTATAACTTATGCATTTAAATGCATTCTTAATTACTTCCTCAAACCTAATAAATTTATAATTCGTGAACTCATGAAAACAACGTTCAATGCATGTATACAACTGGAGTTTTAGAAATTGACTTTAACTTGTAAAGTATTTGAAATTATGCATTTTTTATACTCAAATTAAAAATAAGTGCTATTTATTTATAAATTTATAAATCTTTTAATAAAATCAATAGTTTAATTCATGTCCGATATAATTTTCTGGTATATAAATGTGCATGTATTAATAAACCACTGAAAACACGTAGTTGATTCATCAAGCTTTCATGGGTTTCAAGCACTCATTTTAATGACGACTTGTTTCTCTAAAGTGAACCCATGCACTCCAATGACACGTCAATGTTAAAATCATGCATGTTTCACCTAAAAATTAACCAATGCAACGGCACTTGAACTCTTGCATTTACTACTTCTTTTGCATGTCTTTTTTTGCTGGGAAAATGTACAAATTTTAATCTTTAAGGCTGAAGATAACCTATACATTATATTGTTTGTAGACTATAGACCCGCATATACTCGCCAAACTCCAAACTTTAACTCCCCTACATCTCTACTATCACTATATGAAATTTCATTTAAATTCGGAAACTACAGATTTATTTCATTTTTTTTTTTTGGATCGGACACTGTGTACCGTGACGAAGTTAAATTTAAATTTTGTTATGTCTATATTTTATTATTTAACATTTATGTATTACAACACCGGTACAATTGAAAATAGCACTTTTCAACATTTGATTTCAACTAAACTTACCTTTCATACTTGTGGTAATTATTGCCGCTGCTGCCGTGTGTTGGTGATGATGTACGACTACGAACGTTAAAATTTTCTACTGCTCCTCCCCAAATTTCATGACTATACATATAGCTCGAATCCCCATTGTAGAGACTGCTATTTGTGTTGTTATTAATGTGATTATAATGGTGAGAATTAACTGCTGTTGATGATGAAAGTTTACGATGCTTATTACTTTTGCTGCTGTTGTTGCTGTGGTTGGAGATCAATGATGAAGGTGTTTGGTTGGGATTGAATTGATCGTAATTTATTGGGAGACAATCGCTCGTCTGATGTATGTATTTGTTGTTGGGTGTTAATGTCGTTGTTGTTGATAAAGATGTTGTTGATGTCGTTAAATATGTTGGAGGTAGTAGAGAGTTCATCATTGACTCCTTTGAACTCTCGTCCCTCATTTGCAGGCAGTGCTGTTTCTTTGCACTCTTGGACGTTCCCTCTATTGTTGGTATGATTTTCAAATTTAAATATATAAAATAAAGAAAATCGTCGTCGTCATAAGTTATCAATATTTGAGTTGATGTTAAAGGATTTCCAAGCATAAAATGGTTGAAAATGAATTAAATAGGTGGTGTGATGTGTTGTTGTTGTTCGTTTGTTTACATATTTATAGTTGAAAGTTGTTGAGGGCAAAAGGACATCGTATAAATTATAATTAAACAAAAAAGTCGTAGGAACCAAATGCGTGTGAATTAATACAATAGATCAACGAATACACAGAGAGATAGAGAAGAGAAAAATGAAAAGAAAAAAAAAAAAAGATGCAAAAATTGTTTTTGTTTTATGTTAATATCAATTATCGAATTTTTCATGTTTACAATAATTTACTGTTGGCCACAAGTGGCGTTGTGGACGTAGTAGTAGAAGTAGACAAAGTTGCTGTACCATTTCCTACATCATTTAATGATGTTGTTGATATCGATGCCGTCGATGTTAACGTAGATGTTGAGGCTGCATGTGTCCCCGCTGCCGTTGTTGTTATTGAATGGGAACTTTTTCCTCCAGTTTTTTCATCATTATTAATTCGATCCTTCTTTTTGATATAACGTCGTTTGGCTGGGGGAGCTTCGCTATATTTTTTCGATGAAGACGTTGAATGATGCCCGCCGGCAGCAGCAGCAACTGCTTCACGTTCGGCCCTCCAAACATTTTTAGCAATGTTTTTAGCCTGACAACGCATAACACGTTGCTGCCATTCGGGCTGTTTAGCAATAGCCTCAAAATGCAAGGCATTATTTACATCTATTGAATAAAATTTAAATAAGTTAAATACAAAAATATTCCAGATATATTTGTAGAAAAATAAAAACACAATTTAATTTAATTTTATTTCAACTTACTTTCTCTAAAACTTAATACCGGATGATAACCAGAATCTAATAATGCTATACGATCTGACATCATCATGGTATCAGGCAGATCTCGAGGAGCAGTAGGATCTAAGCGACCCGTACACAAAGCACATGGATGTAAAGGCCACTGACAACCACATTTAATTGTGCTTCAATAAAAAAAAGTTTTATTGTTAAAAATTACCGAAATTAAATTTACAAAAAAAAATAATTATTTAATTTACCTTGGCCTCGCAGCCTTCTTTGATATTGTATGAATATTGGTAGTCTGTAAGAGTTTTCTTTTACGAAACAATGAAGGAACAAAACCACGTGTTCGACATGAACCCATTAACTCTTCATTGTCTTGTCCTCCTGTTGTTGTTGTATTATCACACGTAACTTGACCTTTAGAACGTATAATTTCCTGATGCAGTTCACTGTGTTGACGTATTTTAATTTCTAAATCGGATATTTGAGAGAGCAGCCACGACCAGCGTGATGCAATGGCCGCACGATCACGTGAATAACGCCAAGCGGCACGTTTTGTTCTAAATGAAAAATTTATTTGAAATTTGAAATAATAAATACATAAATAAAAACCATCAAAATATTATAACTCACATAGGCAGCGTTTGTTGTTGGGTATTGTTGTAGGTAACCATTTCATCTGCAGATTCTCCGCCTGAACTCGATTCTGTGGCATCCGAATCAATGGCTTTTTGTACCTCAGACATTTCGGTTTGTAAAAGTCCCGCCACCTGTGACAATTCATCGGTAACATTCTCTTCCAGTGTACCCACTACCACTTCTTCAGCTTTAGCCTCACTGTAATGTGCGGTCTTCGAAGCAGATGAAGAGTTTGATGCAGCTTGAGCTTCCATCATGGCTTTCTTAGTTTTCTTATGGGTAATATTGACTAAACTGGCTGAAGGGGTTGTGCACAATTGTTGTGCATTAGCCACAGATTCGATTTTACGCAACAGCGTTGATATTTGATTTGCGGGTACCAGGGATTCGTTAACATCTTTCCAATCTGAAGCAGGCGGACGCGCTGCAATTACTTTTAAGAAACACTTACTTGGATCGACAGCACCAGAGTTTTCGTTTTGCTGTAAAGCTGCTGTATTGTTAACACCTTTACTCGCTTGACGGGCACTCCACTCAAATAGTCCAGCTATTTCTTCGCTGGTATGTTTGCACATATAACGAGCTTGTAGCTTTCTTAGACGCCTCATTAGGAAATCTATTTTCCTTTGCATTTGTTGCTGACGTTTTTCCATTTCAAGTTGCCCCTCTTCCATTTGCGTTGGTTTAACCAATTGTATGGAGGGATTTGTAACTGCAATATGACTTTGAGTATTCGTAGAGATTGCACCACCACTAGCTATACTGGCACCGCTTGCTGCATTGCCACTCAATTCTGTTTCATTAATTTTCATATAGACTTCATTAAATAGAACATTCAGGTCACAAACATTGAGATCCGATGTTGTACCGCCTTCAAAGCCTTTTAGCACCTTAAAGACTTCTTCGATATCTTGGTCTTCTAGTTCGCCTGTACCACCAACATTATCTGTTTCCTTTATGAACGTTTGAGGCATATTACTCACAGTACCCATGGAATTTATAGAGGATGTTGTACTTTGAGGGGTACTAAAGCAATTTGCTTGTTGGGGCTGCTGCTGCTGATGTTGTTGTAGCTGAAGCTGAAATTGCTGATTATTGGACTGCTGCACTTGCTGAGCTACGGGAGTGGGTGGAGTATGTTGTAATTGTTGTTGTAGCTCTTGCAAATCTTCCGATAAAGTTTGTTGACGAGTAGGTGTGCGTGGTGGGGTGCCGGTAGCTACGGAATTTTGATTGATTTTTTCAATCGAATCTATATCATGATTGTTAGGAGGTGGGGAATCAATTGCTGTACCATCCAATTGGCTTAAACGTTCTGAAATAGAGAATATATATTAAATATCGATTCAAAATTGTGTATTAATAACACTGTGTTCGACAATAAGACTTATTTTTTTAACAAGTTGGGAACACATTGGTTAAAATTAAGAGGATAATACCAAATTTAATGGTGTTAACCGTTTTTAAAAGTTAATGCTCGTTTTTGATATATTTAACTTTGAATGGCAAATTTTTTCATCTTTTTTCGAGTTTTTTCGATTTTACACGATAATTTAGATTTTCGCCGCTTTTGACTATTTTTTATCCGACTTTTAAATACATAATAAAAATAAATTGATTAATTAACAAACAATTAAGTGTCGGTTACTTACTAACAAAAATATATTATACGATACTATTTTCAACAGTTAGATGATTTCTCGATATTTTTCAAAACGAAAAGTGGATTATGATTTTTTTATTATTTTGTTTATTCGAAAGTCAATTTAGATAACCCTATTGCTTACCTTCTAAATTATCTTCAACTTCTGAAGCAGTCATCGTTGAATCAGTACTAACTGGTGGTAATTCCTGTACGGACAAAATCTCCAGTTTTGAAACCGACTTCTTTGTCTCTGCGACGTCTTCACACGAATTGGGTGAACCGACCGGAGTTTCATGTACAGTGGCATCTGAGGCGATACCGATATAATTTTCAGTGGCATCTGTTTCAAGAGATTTTTCTTTTTTGCGCACATTTTCTTCATTATCTGGTTGGCTGCTATTGACTTCTGTTACAACTTCTTCCTTAGATTCTCCTTCTTCTTTTTCTTTTATATCTTCTTCTTCGTTATTCTTCTCGGAAGAAACTAATTCTTTTTCTACCGCTATTGATGATGTTGTAGCTGCTGTTGCAGTAGCTGTGCTAACTTCTGCTTCACTTGTTGTTGCAGTAGTTTCTTGAACTTTTGTCGGCTTTGATAATTCTATAAACTGCGCCTCCATGTGCGCAGTAGTTGTTTTATTTGTTACGGGCACAGCGACTATGGTGGGAGATGATGCAACTGCTTTTAAAACAACAATATCTGTATCGACAAATGTATCCTCTTGTTGTATGATCGGCGATGAGGGATCTCCAGAAGTTTTAACCAAATTAACGTCTTTCAATTGATTGCGCAAACAAATTTCAGCTGTTATGGCTTCGTTTGTCAAATCGGCCAACAATTGGGCGGTCGATGTATCTTTTGTATTATCCTTAATTGTATCCAAATTTTGGCTAGAACTGTTGATATTGTTGTTGTTGAGAATCTTATTTTTATTATTTAACGGGGCTGTACTTAAGCCCATTTGCTCATTATTTGTACACGAGCTGTTGTTTGTATTGACGGAATTGATGATAGCAGTGCTAATTTCATGAGCACTTGCCACCACCTTAGATACTCTTCTCGTTATTGTATTTTGTTGAGTTTCCGTTGTTGTATTATCTACGTTTTGGGATGACGATGATGTTGGTGTAACTACCGAGCTGCGCTGTTGATTATCTCTGGAACGTGTTATGCGCTTTGATGAAGTTGGGGTTTGATTAACTGTTGCACCTCCGGTACGATTTCGTTTTTCGCGTATTGATGTTGTATTTGTGATAGCCGTATTAATATTGGTATTATTTATACCACTTTTATTGGCTATTGATGATTCAAGTTTCCTACTAGACCTTGTAGTTGGTGTAGTTGATGCCGTTACCGCTGATTTTGTTAAATTTTCGGTTGGACTTAATGGCTCAGTGAGAGCTGGCGCCATATTGTAGGACCTTGCTGCATTTAGAATCAAATTTTCAGCATTTTTTCGGTTATTTCTTTTTTTACACTAAATGTTGTTCATGTGTTAACTGAAATTTAAGCTAAAAAAAAGATAAGATATTAATATTTTGTTTAATATTATAGAAATATACACTCAGTCGTATAAATATTGACTGAGTGTATGTAATATATTGGTCATTATTTAGCAGAAAAAAGTTGTTAAATATTTTTTAATTGATTTAAGTTGACTAAGTCGAAAAAAAAAACACCCAAATGATACTATATAAGATTTTCGGTTTAATTCATATACAGTGGCGGTCATCTAATTAGCTCACCCAACCAGATTTTTTTTGGCCTTAATTTTCTTTTTCTAGAAAACAGTTTTCAATTGTTTAATAATTCAATGTATTGACCATTATGTACTTAATACATTGCAGCCAAAACTTGCACTAATAAACGAACTGTTTACTCAAAAACATTGTTCTATAAAATATTCCAATAAAAATCAGGGGACAGCAAATTAGCCCACTTAGATTATTTATTACAAAAAATTTAAGTAAGCTTTGAAAAAAATTATCTTTTAATATAAAATTCATTTTAATTAATTTAAGGTAATTTTCGTGGGAAGATTTCATGGAAACACGCATTAAAATACTACACATACACACTGGACAAAATCGATTAAATCCATTAAGAAAATTGGCGAAAAGTTATTTTCAATGATCCTCCAAAGTATCATAAATAATTCAAAAACCTCAGCCCTGTGCAAAAGATATTTAAATTGCGAATTTCAAAAATAGAATAATTATAGATATCGCCAATAAAGTCTGGACTAATAGATTTGTGGCAAATAGAAAACCCTTGTGTACATAAATATCTACTAGAACTAAAACCAATTGTCAAATGTTATACTATGTAGTTTTAAAAGCTTTATAAGTATAGAGGTTTCAAAGAAGAAAGTAAGTTCTATATATCAGTTAACAAAAATACAAAGAATTTAATCTAAAGAAACCGCTTGGATGAGATGCTCAAAATATTTGTCAATATTTTACGTAGATGAACGATTTAAACAAAGTTATTTTCAATTTTGCAATGTTAAGATTTTACATTCTATTTTTAACTAGAATACTAATAAAACTTTTCAATACTTCTCATATACTAATTACCAGCAATTTTTTGCAACAGATAGTATCGATATAATATCTATTAAAAAATATCAGATAGTTTATCAATTTTAAAATGATTTTTCAAATTTTATTTAAATATCGCCTTGTTTAGTTTATGAATTTAAATAAAATAAAAAAAATTAGAAATATCATTTTCCAGATGAGTTTTCCCAGTTTGGGGTGAAAAATCCCATAATTTTGGATAATTTTACTCTTCTTTAGCTCTTCCTTTTTGATAATTATTCTTATCACGCTATCGTGGAACTATTTTAAGCTGTTTTTTCTTACTTTTTTTGAATGATTGTAAATGTCAAAAATAGTAGAAAAAAAAACAGAAAATATTTAAAAACAACATAATAAAATATAAATAATTTGTCCTACATACAAGCTGGATCAATATTATTGCGACTGAGTGTATATAGAAAGCTTGGGAGTAATGATTATATGTTCAATTAAAATACTTTATATGTAATTGTAATTGACTATTTTAAATTACAAGTAATAGTAATTTAAAAATTAGTAAATTTAAATTTATATAGGTTATGATATTCGCATTATAAAAAGTGTAATTCATTGGTTTCACAATTGATTTCCTACAGCAAAACTCGCGATTTTAGAGAAAAAATTAAGTACAAAAATTTTATTTATTTTAAATACATAGAAAATTGAATACAAAAGTAAAATCAGTAATAATATAGTCTAGTAATATTTGGAAATCGCAAATTATATCACAGAAAAACGATTGTGCAAATATTGAATTACACTTTCTGTGATGCGAACATAATAAACTTTCTAGAAATCATACATTCTCGCCAAACATACCAACGATTGCAGAAATTTTTTCACATTTTCTAAGCGATGTCATATTTTTTTACAGATTTTTCCTAATTTCTCTTTAAATTGTTTTTACCATCCTTTAACAATTCCCATTCCTCTTTTTCTTTATGATTTTTTTCATCATTTTGCCACTATTTTTAGATTTTTGCAACTTATTAAGGTTGAATTTGTATTAAAAGATTTTACACAATATTATAGACTAGATTTAGGATCATCTTTAACAAAGTTAAGCGTAAATAATTGACTTTTCTAAAGCTGTGTAAATAATTATGATATATACTTTTGAATTAAAAAAGGGTATGAATTTTTCTTTCAATATCAGAAATAAATACCGCGACTTTTTCAGAAATTAGCACAATCTACTCTACACATTTCAGGCTTTACAACAACAAAAGAACTTTTTTAAAATAGTTTATAACAACAAAAATATTTGACTTCTTTTCCAAATTTTTGAAAATTATGAAAATGTGTAAATATATATGACTGTATTAATTTAAAAAAAATTATTTTATATTACTTTTTTATATAAGAATTCATGTTTTTTAAATAACAAATGTTATGAAAAATAATAAAATTTAGCTATAAATTTATAATTATTTAATAAAAGCCGGTTAACCGGTTTCTTTACATAAAACCGTACACATAACCGTTTTTTTTTTTTTTTTTTTTTTTTTTTTTTGAAAAGGCAATTTTTCGAATAACTCGAAAACCGGTTTTCTGAAAATGTCGGTTTTTTTAATACACTACCTAAGCCAATGAAAACTGATTTTGGTTTCTCTAACACACTTCTATGCAAACAATAAGTCGAATGGCAATAGGAACGTGTTTTCATTCAAAATTGCGTTTCTTTAATTCAGACGATACGAACGAAAATGTCAAAATCAGTTAATTGCCCTTTTTTCGAATTTTTACACTTTTGATGAGAAATAAGAAAATTACTTACCAGAACACTGTAAATGTTCCTCATTCATATTTGGTATTCATTTTTTTTTAATATTTTTTTTCTTTTTGATTTTTTCAAACAATTTAGTAGTATATTTAATATTACTTTAAAATAAAAAAATACAACAAAACAATGTGAAAAGACGTAAGTAACTCTATGCGAACGAAAGCTTAGAAAATAGAGAAATCCAAAATAATTCGAATTTGTTTCACTACCTTTCATTCGCGTAGATTTTTATTCGACATAAAGAAATCAAGTGCCATTAATAATAAAACCGAAAGAGAAACAACAAATTGAAAAAAACTAAAGAAGATTTAAACAGAAAAGTGGACCCAATAAACTAAAATAATAAACATCGAAAATAAAAAAACGGAACCGTAGTCATACAAGGTGAAAATGTTGATGAGAGAGAGAAAATAAAAAATGCAATTGAAAATGAAATGAGTGAAGGGTACGAAATTAAAGTTCCAAATAAGATTGAATTGTCAATAATTATAACGGATATGATTTTTAAATATGGAAATAACGAGATTATTGAAAAACTTAAAAAACAAAACCAGATTCTAGAGAATAGTAAACTTGAAATAATAAAAGTATATGAAACGAGGAGAAATAACAGATCCATATTTAATGCAAAGTTAAAAATTGATAAAGAAACATATACAAAATTAATTTCGGTTCAAAGATTAAATGTCGGCTGGGAGAAATGTAGAGTTTTTGATGGTACAGACATATTACGTTGTTTTAAATGTGAAGGATTTAACCATAAATCAGTAGACTGCAAAAATGAGGAATTATGTTTGAAATGTCACGGAAATCACTATACAAAACAATGTAATAAGGATATTATAAATAAATGTATTAATTGCATTAGAACAAACAAGAAACTAAATTTGGGACTTGATGATAACCACATGACGACAGATAGAGAGTGTCCAGTTTATAAAAATAAAAAAAGGAGAATGGGATTAACTGCATAACAATTAAAAAGCATACAAGGAATATACACAAATATACAAGGACTAACAAACAATTTTAATCAAATTGAAGCAATTGCAAATATTGAAAAGCCAAAGTTCATAATACTATCGGAAACACATTTGACTGACAGCATTGATGATTCGGAAATACTATTGGAAGAATTTCGTCAATTTTCAACTCCATCAAACTCTACGAGAACCGGAGGAGTAATATTATATATTATAAGAACTGGCATGTAAACATTTTAACCGAAAATGTGTGATTTCAAATATTGGATAAGTGCATATAATGTTAAATACAACAACTCATCAATTATAATAGCAGCAGTTTACAGATCACCTAGCAGTCAAGAAGCGGAATTTTACGAAGTATTTGAAGAAATTGTAGAAGAAATAAGTGAAAGAAATACAGATATAATTATTGCAGGTGATTTTAATATAGACTGGACAAAAGAAAGTTCATACAAAAAGAAAATAGAATCCATAATAAATGATAATGGATTACAACAAGTGATGAGTGATTATACAAGAGTTACCAAAAATTCAAGAACAATAATAGACTTTATTATAACAAATAGTACGAATATTAGTTCAAACATAAGCAATAGAAATAAAATATCGGATCATGAAGTTATAGAAATTAAAATAGACAATATATGTGAAATTTCAACGAAATATGAAAAGAATAATGTAAATAAGTGGTTTAATTGGCACTTGCACTTTCTAAAAAGAGACAAAATAGTAAAATATAATAAGGCCAAAGCGATAAATAACTATGAAGCATGGAATGAATACAAAATAGCCAGAAATTTATATATAACGAAACTTAAAAATAAAAAAATACATATATTAATAGTGCAATAAGTAATACCAAAGACCAAAGACAAATGTGGAGTAACATCAAAGAATTAGTACTAAAGAAAACAAAAAATGTGATAAAATCTGTGATATTTTCAAATGTAGAATATAAGAACAGTTATGAAATAGCAAATCAATTTAATAAATATTTTGTAAATAGTATAAAAGAAATAATAGATAATATAGAATATGTGCAATATGTAAATCAAATATCTATGATAAACTGTAGATTTAAATTTCGAGAAATAACAATAATAGAACTTAAAAATTTATGTAAGAGCATGAAAAACAAACCGGACTATAATAATGTTAATATAAATATGATACTAGACAATTGGAACTTGATTGGAGAAGTGTTGCAAAAAATTATAAATAAATCTCTAATAAAGGGTATATTTCCTGAAAATTGGAAAACATCAATGGTGACGCCAATTAAAAAGGTTGCTAAAACAAATAAATGTGAAGAATTTAGACCAATAAACTCACTAAAATTATGCGAAAAAAATCCTTGAAAAAACTGTTAAAATACAACTAGAAAATTATCTTGAAACAAACAATATTTTATTGAAATATCAATCTGGTTTCCGAAAAAGATTTTCATGTGAAACGGCAGTAAATTACGTAATAAATAGATGGAAATGTAATGGCAGAAATAAAAAAATTATCGCAATTTTCCTCGATTTTAAAAGAGCTTTTGAACCAATAGACAGAAAAATATTGCTAAGAAAACTATATCACTACGGAATACAAGATAAAGAATTAAATTGGTTTGAATCATACCTGACAAACAGAAAACAAATAACAAAAGTGAACTGCAATAAATTAATAATGAATATGGAGTACCACAAGGTTCAATTCTTGGAGCTTTATTATTTATAATTTAAATAAATGATATGCCGGCTGTAATAGACAAAAATGAAATAGTACTATATGCGGACGATACCCTAATATTTAATATAGCGGATACAGATGAGCAGTGCCTGGAAAACTTATCGTACGATATGCGACATATAAATGATTGCTTAAAAATGAATAAACTAAAATTTAACGAAAATGAAACAAAAATTATGGAAATAAATCTGAACAACAGTACTGAATTTTAAATTAATAACAAAATCATTGAAGTTGTAGACAAAATAAAATATTTAGGATTCATAATCGATAAAAACATGAATTTTAATGATCATATAGAGTATATGTGTAAAAAAAATCGGCAAAAAAATAGGCTTTTTTAGAAGGATTAGAAATCAAATATCAACAATCACTGCAATAAATATATACAATACAATAATTAAACCACATTTTGAATTCGGGTCAACCGTTTTATACACCTGCTGCACAAACATACAGAAAGGTTACAAAAATTACAAAATAAAGCTATGCGATCAATTTTAAAATGTAGTAGATATACTTCGATACAATATATGCTTGACACATTGAAATGGATGAATATCAGACAAAGGCTCCAGTTTAACACATGTATTCTTATATTTAAAATGAAAATGGGTTATGCGCCAGAATACTTGACTCAGGAACTATCATATGTGAATGAAGGCCAGCCATATAACTTAAGGAATGGTAATGATTTCTGGATAAATAGAGTTGCAACAAATAAAATGAAGAGATGTTTGTTATACAAAGGACTACAATTATTTAACCAACTTCCAAATTATGTTAAAAATGAAACAAATATTAATACTTTTAAGAGAAATTGTGTAATTCATGTAAAAAATGGTGTTTATCAGAGCATTTAAAAATGTAAAATTTAATGTATTATAGTCTTAAGAAAGTATTTAAAATACTACTAAATAAATAAATATAAAAAAAAAGAAACTATAACTTATCGAATTGCTATTAAGAAAATTTAATATACGATTTTTATTTGAAGTAATTCTGCATATTTTTAACGTCAATAAATAATAATATTTTAAAACACATTTTTCATTTGCGAAAAATTGTGCCTTCTTGTAAATCATATAATTAACTACAAGAATAATATTTTTTAATAAAACAAAATATGTATTCTAAAATAAAATTTTGAAAAAAAAAAAAAAAAAACAACTAGCATAAAATTTATAGTCAAACAAGTAAAAATGCTAAAATCTCGAGTCGTTATAATTATTAAGTTAAAGTTTAGGTGTTTCCGAGTTGATTTGGAGGAGTACATGCTTCTAGCTGGTCACGGGAGAAGAGGGTAGACCTCCAAAGTTGGTCACCTCAAGTATGTAATTTTTTTAAAAATTCTCCAAAAATTCATTTATGACTTGAATGTAAAAAAAAATTGCATTTGGGTAGTCCTTGTAAATATCTACAAAAAATTTGCTTACATGTGCAGGTATCTCTTTTGGGTTAAGAGATTGTTTTAGAAATAATCACTAGGTTTTTTACAAAATTCTAAATAATATTACTGCAAGAATCATATAAATATGTCTATCCAATAAAACGTTATATTAATCTGAAGTTGAAACTTTAAAAAAATTTACAATTTTAAGGTTATTTTCCAAAAAGGTGTAATATTCTTTCACTTCTAAAATATTTTTTTTGTTTCCGACTGAAAAATTTTTGTAATGTTTTCAAAACAAATCTTAACGCAAATGCGTGTAAAACAAAATCGGATTCTCTCTGGGAAACAAGTTCCCCTCAAGCCCTATACAAACTTTGACAATTTTGAAAAAGTTTTTTAATTTCTTTTCTTAAATTCAAAAATGTCATAGTCGAGATCAAGAAAAAAAATATATTGACAATATAGCCCCATATGTTTGACCTTTTACAACGGCAGGGTAACCATTTTAATGAAAAAAGTCAATTATTGAAACAAGTTTTCCCCGGACTGGGATATTGGATATTTTGTTACAAAAAAAGTGTGATTTGTTTTAATTCGTTGATTTTAGAACAAGTATATCTATATTATGACAAAATTTCATTAATTAATCTTTAATTGTTTAAATTTTATTTAGCTCCAAATATTAACATTATTTCTCAAAAATATGCTTAAAATTTAAATTTTAGGTTTTTCTTCAACGGTTCACAAGCTGCACAATTATTTCCAAAAAAATCGAATTGAGGTTACGTAAACCATATAAAACTCTATTCAACTATTTCAAGGATTAAACCATACAAAACTCATCTGTACGAAAAATAACCTTGTGGAAGACCATACAAAACTCATGTTTAATAAACAACCTGGTGGGGGACCATACAAAACTCATCTTTAATAAACAACCTGGTGGAGGACCATACAAAACTCATTTTTATACCCTTCACCACAGGTGTAAAGGGTATATATAAGTTTGTCATTCCGTTTGTAATTTCTACAATATTCGTCTAAGACCCCAAAAAGTATATATATTCTGGATCCTTATTGATAGGGAAGTCGATATAAAGATGTTCGTCTGATCGTCTATTTGTTGAAATCAGTTTTTAGAAAGCCCCAGTTATCGGATATATATGTTTTATATATAAAATTGTTAGAAATATTCCTTAGAAAATCGCAAATAAAAATGAGCAAAATCGGTTGATAAATAACTGAGATATCGGCAACCGAAGATACTCCCGAAAAATCGTGTTTGCTGTCGGCTTTTCTCGGCTCATATAAAATATAGCGATTTCGTTTTTGCACGAAAAATTCAAAAATTTTTTTTTTTTTTTTTTTGTAAAAAAAAATCTGTCCACTATATTTCAGATATCGGCCAAAACGCGTTTTATTGACTTTTTGAATCTCCTATATAAGCTACGGCTTTCGCTTTTAAACGGGTTGGTCATAAACAGGGAAACCACAATATGCAATTGCATGTTTTTTTCTGGACGTCGAATGAAACCATCGATTAAATATTTATCCGTTTTAGAACAAATAAATTATTTTGGCATCGATTTGTTAGTGCATATTTTTGCATATTTTGCTCTTAACGGCATATTATTGCATTTGGGGATTTTTAGTGCATATTTATAGCATATTTTTTATTTTTAGATCATATTTAACCCTTTTAAAGCATATTTTGATATTTAAAGTATAATTTTTAAAACCTCATGAAAAATTTTTCAAATTTGATTTTATACAAAAAAAAAAAAAAATAAATAAAAATAAAAAAATTTTAAAATTAACTTTAATGGATACCATTTTATCGTTGAGAAGCTTGTCTTCTAGAAACAAGATTGAATTTTATGATTGAAGTTTATGTTGTAAAAACAATATTTTTTAGCATATCGAGCCCTTACCGCGAAAATGTAAGTGCAGAAAACAAAACTTTACACATTATTGTTTACACATTGTTATATGCAGGGCAAGTTTTTATATGCACAAAAAAAATTGAAATATGCGCTTGAAAAAGCACGAAAAAATGCTATAATATGCACAGAAATATGCAAAAAAAGCATCGATATGTATATAAAAACCAACGAATTTATGCATTCTTATATATTAATGTTTAAAAAATATGCACAAATACGCATTTTTTAACTTCGAATCTCTAATAGATTTCGATGTTTATAAAAATATAACTGTTTTAATTTTAAGTATCATATTTGAAGCTTCAGAATTTTTTCTTTGCAATATTTACAATGTACTCAAAATACTCACAAAAAAATGTTTAGAAATTATTTGATTGAACTCCAAAAAATCACCAAAAAGTTGTGTTTTTGTTAAGAAAACTAACTTTTGTATCCATTATATGCAAATTTATGCAAAGATTTAAAATATAAGCATTTTTCGTGAAATTCTTTTGAAATATGCAAATGCTTACTTTCCAAGCGAAAAGCTTTAAAAACTTGCCCTGGTTATATGTATGAAAAATGTCACCTTCGATAAAATCACTTTCGCTATGAATCTGAAATCACACTCGATACGTCGATAAAATTATGACAAATGATTCTAAATTATAGATTTTCATCAAAACACGAATTTCGAAAATGTTGTCGGTTACGATATTTTGGCGTTCAGTGATCGATATGATAATTTTGAAAATTTCTGAGCTGATAATAGTGTCTAGAACTAGATGGGTAAGAAAATAGAATTAAGTTTTTATGAGATACAGTAAAAAATGGGGAATCAAAATTTCGACGCAGTTGATAAATTTTAGTTTTGCCTTATTTTATAACGTTGAAATATTAATAAAACCCTATGTTTTTATGAAAAACATAATTTTGTTAAAAAATTATACAAAATCTTTATTTTTTTAAGTGCATATTTTTCCGTTTTTAGAGCATATTTTTAATTTTTTAATGCATATTTAATGCGCATAAAACCCATTTTTTTTAGAGCATATTGTGGTTTTTATAAAATTTCAATTTTTTACAGAAAGCCAATTCGTTTATAAACAACAAAGTTATGGACCAAAAACTAAAAAAAAAAAAATTTAATAAGTAAATACACAGAAACATTTTTTTATTAAGCATACATACATACATACAAAAATAAAAATATATAACTATTCAATTGTTGTTGTTTATATTTTTAAATCAATGCTTAGGTTAGGTTACTTCCTTTTTCATATTCAAATGTTCGTAGTTAAAAAAAATTAGGCGTTAAAGCGAAAATTTTATTATTTGTGGGTAAGATGTTAATATGGTATTAAGTAACATGGTGAAGGGTATCAAAGATTCGGCACGGCCGAATCTTTTTTCAATTTCAGTAATTAAAAACCTGTTGGAAGACCATACAAAACTTATTTTTAATGAAGAAATACTCAATTTACAAATCATATACATCCTATGAATTATATCACTCGGATATAAACAGTCCTCACATATAAGTGAATTCTTCATTTAGCCAATTCAAATAAAAAACAAAAAAATAACCCTTTCAGTACATGTTTTTAATGCTTTTACACCAAAGAAAAATTGTTAAACTTATATTTTTTGACCCTAATAATTAATACACACTCTTTACTGAATATTTTATCGACTTTAATAAAAAAAAATTTACACTTTTATCAACATTTTTAGTTTTTAGGAAAAATAAACCAAGCATTTTTTGACCCAAAAAAAAAAATGAATTTGTATAAACAATTTTTTAAACGCAATATTTTTGTAGTTAAAAATAAAGAACTCAATAAATTTTTTTTATGTTATTAAGAAGGTTTGAAATAATATGTAAAATTTAAACTAAAAATCTGCTTAGGTTTTGATAAATGGCCAAAAAATGTCATCATGCCATATGGCATCAAAATACTGAAAGGGTTAAGTATAGCTTGAAAAAATATAATAAAAATTATGATATAAAAGTTAATCGTAGTTGAATTCATTAATTTTCAGTTACCCAATATTCGATTTTTTTCAGTGAAAGAAGTACAAAGAAGTTTACTATTTTTTAAGCTAAACTAAAAACCTTTGGAAGACTTAAAATATGGAATGTTATTAGCAAAAAATTTGGACTTAATGCATTAAATATTTCATATATAAAATAAATACTATATTTTAGTACCTTTTTAAACAAAAGTGTACCAGGATTGATTTAAAAATTATTAATTTAAAAATTCGATATTCCAAAATTGTGACAGATCTGTACAAGAACGAAATCCATAGCTTATATAGAAACATCAAAATATCAAAAATGCACTTAGGCCAATATCTCGGTATATAGTGAACATATAAGCGAAGTCCCTTGATTATATTGGATCTCAAAAAATTTAAAAAAAAATAACAAATATGCTTTAGTTTATTGTTGTTTTTCAGTAAACATACAGTTACGAGATTGTTTCGTAAGACCTTATAAATTTATTCCTAAAAAATTAAATGTGAAGATTTAAAAAAGGTTCATGACTCTGCAGCAATGTTATATGGCAGCTTTTGATAAATTTGATTAAATAAAAGAAACGGAAGATATAATTAAAAATTTAAAAAATTTTAATATTTGTCGACCAAATAAATAGGTTCATTTAAAAAAATGTTTATACTAACTCAAAAATCGTTCAAAGGAGGAATAGTTTGCAATATTTACATGCCTATTCACAGAAAAATTGTGACTGAAAAATAGTCATAAAACACAAATTGTGACTATAGTCTTTAATTTTCTATTCACAAACAAAAATGTATTAATATTTCGTTTTAAAATTAAGACCTGATATGTAGGCAGTCATAAGAATTGTGACTATCATAAGAAAATATTTTAATTGAAAATAAAAAATATGAAAATATCAAAAAATGTGTTGTAGAAAAAACAATGCATACATACATATTTGAAATAATTTAGGGCCAAAAAGCAACAAAGCATATATACAACACACTCTTACTTATATTTCTTGCAGATTTTCATCAAATTTTGCAGTATTCTTTGCAAATTTTCATTCTTCCCTAAAAATTTCAAATTTTTTACAAACATTTTAATTTTTAATTTTTATTTTTAATTGACAAGAAAAGGCAACATTTTTAAATGTTAAGCATGTTTTGTGACTATGTTAACAGAATATGAAGTTATGACCGAGTCACAAGTGTAGTCGTAACTTTTAGTCATAATAAAATTGTGACTTTTTAAGACTTTTTCTATGAATAGGCATGTTAGTTAAAATCCTTTCTTACATTTTACAAAGTTAAAAGTTTGTGTTTTAATAAGTATATAATTTCGTAGAACTATTTTTGTTGTAAAGTAAATATTGAAAAAAATCAAATAACTTTTTTGGTCTCGAATGGAAATTACAAACCGAATGACAAACTTATATCCTTAACACATTTGGTGAAGGGTATAAAAATCTTAAAAGAAGTTACAGTGCATGTTATAAGTTAAATTTATTAACTTTCTTTAATTTTTAGTTATAGAATTGGAAAAAGCAGAACCAAGTCTTTTTATAAGAACATCCTTAGAAGTAGCGGTGTTGCAATCAATTCTGGCAGTCGTTGAGTAGAACGGTCTTGAGATTATAAATTGACTTGAATAATGCTTGAGAACTAGTTTTGTATTACTTCTATACACGGCATGAAAAAAACTTCAAAAATAAGATAAATCTTTGCATATGACAACACTGCTTCTACATGACTTTTGTGAAGAAACGTATGGCACCCAAATTACTACCTTTAACTGTTTAAAAAACTTTAAAAATTTTTTTTTAAACTTTAAATATAAAAAACATAGATTAACAACTAAATATTTATGTGAGAGAAAAAAACCTAATTCAATTGTCAAAAACCTAATTCATACAACAACAAAATACATGTAGTCACATATATTTTGTTTTTGTATTTTCAAAAAAATGAGTAAATTTTTTGAAAATTTAGTATAGAGTGGCTCTCACATAAACTTCTAGTTCTATTCTATGATAAAAAACCGTTAGGATATGGCACATAAGAGTAAAAAATAATAAAAATCAAAGAAAGGTTATTGATTTTGATAACTGATTCTTAAATTGTCCCATAACACTTCTATAGGAGTTATAAATGTAACAATTTCGAACATTTAATAAACGTTTTTAAAATTTTAAAAAACACGTTATTAACATTTCAAAATTTTTTTGCTTTTATTGTGCTTCTAATTTTTTAAAAAACATATTAATCTCTTCTAAAGTATAAATTTTGTTTAAAAGTTAAATATGGTTACTATTTTATAAAATTACTTTTATTGAAAATACATTAAGAAATACATCAATCAACCTATATTTTGATGCTTTATGTTACACAAGGCATGACAAACTCTATATACCGCCCATCTTTTTTTGTTAGTTGGTAAAAAAAATTTTATAATTTGTATAAAAAATCTGAATTTTAGAATATGAATAAACCCTGCTAAATTCCGCAAGCTAACAATACGAGTTTCAATGGTCATTTGGTTTTTTTCAGTTTTTGTATGTTTATGTCGTTGCCGGTGTATGTATGTTTATATTTCATAATTGAGCATCTATTAATGTTAAAAATTGTATGACGAAAGTTTTTCAAAATGTTAAGAAATTTGAAATTACTTTAATACATTACAAATTAATTTAAGAAAAAGAAAATAAAATTGCAATCTTGTAAAATAATGTATACAATTTTCTCATATAATTCTACAAAAAAAATTAAATTCTTATCATTGTATTAGATATTTTTTTAATTTTTTTCCACTGTGTTAATAAAATCTCAACTCGTTGTTTGCTATACCGACAAAAAAATAGTAGTACATAATAAAAACAAAAAAAATGTACGTAATACCTTAAATAGCAACCATGTGGTACAAACAATCTTATTAACGAATAACTAATGTAATTCTTAAATAAATTAACTTTATACTAACCTTTAAATTTAAATAAATCTTAATTTCTATTTATTGGTATTATTTACTTTTTTATATATTACTTTAACGCGGTTTTGTTGGAGCAATAAACTATTTAATTTGCACCACACAACGTTGTTAAAAACGTATTAACCAATAACAAAACATTAAATTTTTGGTATGTACGTCTATATACTGATACTCGTTTTTTCCTTTTGTATTAAGATAAGTAGAAAAAAAACTAAGCTCGTTTTTTTTTCACTTTCGTTAGGCGCTCAAAATATATACAATTATGTTTTAATTCATATACTAAGAATGTTACAATTTCATCATCTTAAAATAAAACATTAATAAAATTGATATATGTAGCTTCTGAAGCAATAAACATTGGTCATTTTGTTCGACTTTAGCCGTTTTTTTTTAGTATATATTTAATTTTATATAATATTTAAATTATTTTTTTTTTTATTTAAATATTACTTTAAAAAACACTCGCGCGCGCCCTTCATCTATCAACATTCACAAACACTATTCTTTTTTTTTTTTTTTTTTATACATATACACACACATTCATATGTATATATACATACATGTATGTATATGAAGTGTAAAACGTATAACGATTACTACTTTTTTTCACAATTCTGAAATATTGCGTGCTTCCTCTTACTCTTAAGTAATTGCCATGTCTTGTCGAGAAAATCACACTAAATTGGAGTTTTTATTTTTATTGAGATTATATTTTTGTAATTTTCTTTATTAATTAACAATACTTTTTTAATGTAAAATTTTCATTTCCCCAGATTTTTTCTTTAAATACACGTAATTTTTTTATAATTTTTTTTAGGTATGGCTGCCGTTTTTGCTGTTTCTTTTATTCTTCATAGTAGACGATTGTAAGGAACGAGTATGCACGATTGTTGAAAAAAATGGGCGAAAAACGTTTTCCAACGTGAATAACTTTTTCCCAATTGTCTTTTTCACTGAGTTCACTTTTGATTTTTTATAAAAACGTTTTTCACATTATTTCCGTAATAATTACACTTTTTAGAATATAAAATAATTTTTTCGTTTATGTAAATGGCGGTCTTAATTAGTTTTATAAATGTTTTTTGTAGAATATTTTCTGCGCCTTGATTTGGCCGACTGTACTGTATAGACTGTACTGCGCGGCAGAGACCTGCGCCGAACGATTTTAACGGCGGCGGCGGCTTTGCTAAAAATTGTCAGCGGCGGCTCAAAGTCGGCTATTAGCCGGCTGAGAGGTGAACATAACAACTTTTTATTTCCTAGTTTTCGCATCGTCTTATAGAGTTCATTGATTCACAAATGTGGTTCCAAGTCCCCTTAGATGTAAGGGGATCCGAAGACCGTTTGTTTGAACATTATTTTTTATTTCCTAAAAGATTTATAACATACATTTTTGTATTTTTGTACTTCTAAAGTGTCAAAACATCAGATCGTTTGTTCGAACATTATTTATATTTTTAAAATTATTAAAAAAAAGTATATATGATCTTGACACAGCTCTTCTCCCTACACATATAAAATTGTATATTCTGATATTCTGAAACATTTTTTATTTTATTACAGATTTTAACATTCGGACATTTTAAATACGTCGATTTTGTTGAAATGAATCAAAAAATTTATCATTATTTTTATTTTTCTTGAAAAATGGAACGGAAATAATCTTAAAATATGGTCTTAAAGTAGGGTCGAACCATTATTAAACTTTTTAAGTACAAGGCTTTACCAAAGGTATAGTAAGCAAATCAATGTTTTTGAATACAACTTTAGTAATTTTGTACAATTTAAACCCAATAAACCTTAAAATGATATGATAGCGGAAACGATATCATATTAGGTGCCGATTATAATATCATATTGTATTGCAGAAAACGATATTATTATGATATTGATATTTCGAAATATTTCGTTTTAATAAAATAAAAAATTATCATTTGGAAAAAACTTCAAATAAAAATAAAAATTTTTCAACATACAAAAACAAGCTGGAAGTCAAATACATAAAATTCAATAGTTTACAGATTTTTAGTGGTAAAACCAAGTTTTTTAGGTATATAATTGCAGAAATATGTATGTTCCTATGCAATAATCATGTTTGCAAATGTTGTTGATAATATTTGCATAAAATATGTCATATATGATGATTTTTATATCTTTATTTTTATATTTAGGATTTTTTCTCATCTTAGCTGATTATGGTTCATTATAATTATATTTAGTATATTTAAATGGAAATAAACATAATTTTTAGTATTGAATAGCGTTCAGAACAAAATTTGGTTCATGACGATTTTACTATCGTTATTTTTGGAAATAACGATACCGAAAACGATATCATAATTTTATGGAAAAACGATATTATAAGGAAAGGTACACTTTAGTCCGTAAAAACTATCGTTATAGAATCGAAAACGATTATCACTAGTGATAGTTTTTATCACCTAGATGATATCGTTTCGATATCGTTATAATATCTTTTGGTTTATTGGGAAATAAGTTTTTATATTTTAAATTCAGAAAAGATCAATTTATAATTAAATTTTACGTTTTAAATTCAGAAGACTACAAATGAAATTCAGTTTTTTATTTTGAAATTCAAAAACAACAATTGAAATTTAGAATAATTCATTAAAATTTAGAACATTGAATAAGAGTGATTTAAATGATGAAATAATGTTAGGTCAACTTAATTTTTGTGACCTTTAAGCAAATAAAATTAAGAAATTGTTTCAAATCCATCTGGAAAAATTATTCCTAATGCAAATTTCATTCTATATATTATTTCAGTTGAAGTTCTGAATTTAATTTAGTTTTTTTTTTTCAAAATTTCAAAATTTTCAGAATTTTAAATGGAAAAATCTTCTTAAAAATTGTTCTTTTCAAAAATTTAAATAAAAATTCCAATTTAAGTTGTTAATTTTAAAATTATAAATTCAAAACCTAATTTTCAAGTAATCTTTTTTCAATTCTAAATAAAAAGTATCACTTTTAATTGGTCAATTCTGAAATTTATATGAAAAATGTAAATTTCAATTGTTATATTCTGGAATTAATAGAGAAATATTATTTTAATATGTTCTTTTCTGAATTATAATAAAAAAAGTCATAAACTAAAATGGTATTTTCAAATTTTGAATTGGAATATCTCATTCTCATTTGTTCTTTTCTGAAACTGAATTCATT
The DNA here is from genome assembly GCA_951394005.1 of Protophormia terraenovae. Taxonomy (NCBI): domain Eukaryota; kingdom Metazoa; phylum Arthropoda; class Insecta; order Diptera; family Calliphoridae; genus Protophormia; species Protophormia terraenovae. The sequence goes on from OX596073.1 coordinate 51,577,324, forward strand.
TTAAATTGCAGTTTTCATAATATCATATAGAAAGTTCTTATTTTAACTTAAAAATGGTGTAGTAAAAAACATATGTGGCTAAATATAATATTAAATAACATATAACACAATAACTCAAATAATATACTTTGTGAATTGGGTAAGTATGTATTTAGTTCATATTTTTTAATCTTAACACACGTTTTGCTTCATAACTTTTTTCCGAAGCAATTTTTAAAACTATTTTATCATTGAAAATATGTCAGTTATTATTCTTGAAGACAAACTGTTGATTTGTTGTGAGTTTGACCAAAATGAGTAACGAAAATGATGTACGTGCTATAAATTATTAAAAATTTTCAAAAAAAAAAAAAATAAAATAAAAAACAAATTGGTCCTACAAATAATTGGTCAATGAATTAAATGTCCTCTGTCATACTGTTTTCAACGTCATTAAACAGTATCAGGGGAATTCGACCATCGATAGGAAACATGGTTCAGAAAAAAAAGTCCACATTGGATATTGGATGGACAAGTAAATTGAAACCATATTGAAAAGCACTCCAAACACATATTGTAGAAAATCACCCCATTCTCTCCAGTTAAGAGATGATTTTTTTGCGTACGAAGAAAGACTAAATTAAAAAATTTTAGAAAAATGGAATGAAAATGGAGAGAAGCGAACTGTAGCTATTATTCCATAAAATCATAATTTATTCCAAATAATGTCTAAAGAAAATGCATAACGTCTATTGCCGCTGAAGCAAAATAAAATGGGAACCACTATTTTTAGTTTTTTTTTTTTTTTGCTTTAAAATTTCTCTTAATGATGCAAAAATAGATAAATAATAAACCACTTTTCAAATAACATTTTTTTTTAAATGGAACAAATTTTATAACTGTTTTTGAAATTATTGTTACTATCATTGACTTTTGTAAATACTATGGATGTGCGATTAATCAGTTATACAAAATTTTATTTAATCTATACCCATATTAATCTGTTAATCGATTAATCAACAATTCTAATTAATAAAAATTCTGATTAATTACTTTTAATTTTGATTAATCAAATTTGAATAATATTATTCAATGTTCTCAAATTTAGTTTACAATTAAACAAATGAAACAAAAAATGCTAAATATATAATATATGTTATTTGGTGATTAAACGATCCACATTTTATATTTTCAAACGACTTTGCGTGCATTTTTATACCCTACACCACCATAGGTAGGGAGGGTATTATGCGTTTGTGCTGATGTTTGTAACACCCAAAAATATTGGTCTAAGACCCACCTTAATTTATACCAATCGGCTTAGAATCACTTTCTGAGTCGATTTAACGATGTCTGTCCGTCCGTCCGTCTGACCGTCTGTCCGTCCATGTAAACCTTGTAATCAAACTACAGGTCGCAATTTTGAATCAAAATTAATGAAATTTGGTACACAGGTTTCTTTTAGTCCAGGGACGAAGCCTATTGAAATTGGTTATGATCGGTCCATTATTTCACCTAGCCCCCATACAAATGTCCTCCCGGAAAAGGGTTTAACGATTATAAATCCCTTAAATATAGCAATATTTTAATGAAATTTGGAACATATAAGTTTTATATAAGTGTGCCAATTTTTAAAAAGATCGGTCCATAATTAACCATAGCTCCCATATAAACCCCTTTTCAGAAAATTACTTTAACGGGCATAAATCCCATTAAAATATTAGTATCAAGTTAATATTCGACACAAATAAGATTTATATGAACATAAATGCCAAATTTTACAAAGATCGGTCCATAATTTACCATAGCTCCTATATAAGGCCCTCTTTCGGGAATCACCCAAAAGTGAATAAATTCATATAAATGTCAGCATCAACGTAATATTCTGTATTCGTATGTTTTATTTTACACTTATGAGTATCGGTCCACATCTGACTCCAAGTTAAGACCCCTCCCCGAATTATAATGTACACAATGGTGTAGGGTATCATATGGTCGGGCTTGACCGACTATATGTTTTTCTCTCGTTTTTTATATTATAATAAAAATTAAAAGCATAAAAAAGAAAATCAAAAAAATTTAAAATTATTTAATTATTCACGATTTTAACTATTTAAATTCCTGATTAATCATAATTTTGAACAAATTAAACCAAAATTAATCGATTAATCATAAATATTTTTAATCAAATTGTTGAATAAATCAAATAATTAATTAATTTGAAATTTGATTTTTACGTCACGTTACGGTCTTTTGAATTTTAATATGTATATATAAGAATATTTTTATCTATAAGGTAATTCATTACAATCATTCTTGGATGTTGAAATAAAAAGATACCAGTACCTATGCTACTCTTATTAAAAAATATGATGAACCATATCCCATAGACGGACATCTCCTGATAACGGACAAAATCACCGCCTATGGAAGCTTTCGCTGTATATGTAATTTCCTATAGTAGCTTCTTGGCTTGAGATTAATGTTGAATTTTTATTATACAAAAAGATTAAGTGAATGCGTCCATAATATGGATGAAAAAATAATTCATATAACCATCGACGATTTATGATAAACACACTAAAGTTGTTACTGACTCCGGAGAGAAATGAAATGTATTCTACAACGTAACGTGTGATAATCTTGAAGACATGTGTCGTTATTCCTCTTCCTTTTTAAAGTGAATAACAAATTGCAAGACTCTTGAGATTTTGCTACACACTAATATACAGTGGCTCACAGCTTAAATTATGCATTATACAATTTTATTTTTAAAGCTCCATGACAAAGTAACAGACTGGAATTAAAAATAATATTTGGTATCATAAGAAAGAGGAAGATTTCTAGTTTAATATATAACCATTATTTAGTGTTAAAGTTTACCTTTAAACAAATTAAAGATATGAAAACAAAAAATCCAATATTTTTATCTCAAAGCTTATTTTAAGCACCCACTTATGACATAAAAAAACATTGAAAATTACGACCGATAATTACATTCAGGTATGTGATGAAATTCGATCGATTTCAAAAGTAAATCGTATTCTTAAATCGATTAGGTTGTGATGAATTTCGATCGTTTTCATTTTCCATTTTTGTTTCTGTTCAATGTGTTTCTTGTCAAATCACAACAAATTAATTTTTAAATTTGTATTATTTAAATTAAATAAATTTTATTTTAATGTTAATTTTTTAATAAAAAAATTATCAAAAGTTAAGTTTTATAGATTTTGCGGGAAGCTGCCACAAAGGAGATATTCCTTGCTTCTGAATAAAAAAGAAAACATTGTCCATAAAAATAACACTTTGTGGAGGAATAATAAATTTACAATTTTGGCGATTAATTAATTAAGCCTACAAAAATAAAAATTAATGCAATATTTTAATAGGAACGCTTTTTAGCAGATGCAGTTTGAACTTTGCATTGGTTTTAAATTTTTACTGGTGGTTTGAAATTGGGTTAGCACAATGATTATTTTGAATATTCAAATCAGTTTTTTCCTTTGTGGTAGATACATATATCCAGAAACCTTAAAAGTTAAATTGTAAAACCCATATGTGAAGTTACAGTTTAATTCGAGTGTTTGATATGTAGGTTTTTAAACAATAAGGTACATCGCTTCATCACAAGTTCCATCACAAATTACAAAATATATTTTAAGTTTTAAACTTAAAATTCAGTGTTTTAAAGCAACAGAATAAAAAATTTTAGGATTTACAGAATTTCTATACTTTTCTTAACCTCTGCCTCAATATATATTCTTTAAAAAGTATTATTTATTTTATTTTTCTTTCTACAATATAGCTTTTATTTTTTACCCACATGGTTCTAATTCTTTTTTAACATTTTTAATCAAATTAAATTTTAAAACGAGTACCAAAATTTGTTCGATTTGAAAACGATAAAATCATGTCAATTTCGTTTTTATTACAACCATGATCACAACCTAATTTATTGTGATTTTCATAAAACAAAATGGAAAATGAAATCGATTTCGTTTTTACAATAAAACGAAATTGAAATCGAAAATTTTATGTGTATCACAACCTTTTTCGTTTTTTGCTCGAAATCGATTTTCATCACATACCTGATTATTTTTTATGTGGAATGGTAGTCTTAATTGTGTGCAACAGATTAGAGACGGTTCGTGCGTCCAGTTTTTATGTAATATTAGGTGAAATGTGTTCATAGTGCATTTTTAGGTCCTAATACCTATTTTATTATGTAAATTTCCAATATGGACCACAAAATTTCAATAATATTGAGGTCTGGCGACTATTTAGAGAGCGTTGTTAAAATTGGGCCCTTATATATTAGCAAATTGTACACAATACCAAATTTATTATTCGGATCGTTATGTTGGCAATATCAAAAATATGATTTTTTGCACTCTGCAACACATTATCCTTCTAAGGGACGTTATTATAACCTACCTATAAGGTATCAGATAGTTAAAGGTAAGATAAACTAAAGTGAACGATAAAGTGAGCTTTATCTACTTTTGGTTATTACAACTTGGTTTTAAGGTAAATTTTATAATTTTGATAGTACGGCAATATCAAAGAAAAAACCGACTACTTTTGGCCACTTTACGTAGTGGCAACATGTACTATTTGAACGTAACTGCCACTAACGGAAATATAAACAAATAAAAAACAAAGAAATTTTTAAAATAAATAAGTTTAAGCGGAATAAATATGATTTTATTTATTTCTTTTATAAAGCAGAAAATATGGCAGCTCTGAATACGTAAACCGTCCGATAAAAGTTAATGGTCAGATGTTCTTACATTTAGCTTATTGGTCACTTTTGGCTTAACTTATACTTATAACAACCAAAAACAGTTAAGGTGAACGATAAAATCCTAACTTTAGTTATTGGAAAGTTATAATAACGGGCCTAAAGGATATAAAGGTATCTACTACTGTCTAGGGAATGGTAAATCGATTTTGATTTTAGTCGAAAATCGATTTTCAGGAAGAAAAAATAAAGGAATAAAAAATATCAAAATTTAAATTAAAAGTGAAATTTAATAAAGACCCAAGTCGAGTTTGCCAATGTTTTAGGAAAATGAAATAAATCTCAGTAAGTATTCAATTTGAAAAAGATCTTAGTATTTTTACATATTATCCCTAGCTGGGCATTTTGCAAAACAGTCTTCTAAATCCTCTGAAAGAAAAAAAAAATGTATCCAAATATTAATCAAATAGCTCCAGAACGTTAGTTTGAACGCCAATTCTTGAAAGATGGCCTAATAATAACAAAGAAACATGCTTAGTAGTGAGCATTGATTTAAATGTAAGGCTTGTTGTTGTAACAGTTCTGCTGATGTCGGTTGATACAGCTGTCGCTGAGTTGACAATCTTTGGCAGAGCTGAGCTCGGGTCGTTCCGGAGCGAAGATCCAATTGTCGTGGGAATGAAATGTAAGGCTTTGTAAGCTTGCTGAAGAAGATTGGATTGATGGATAAATTAAATGTTTACAGATTTCTTATATTTTATATACATACCTTTAATATATGTATTACTTGTGACCTGAACGTTTAAAATCATTTTATAGGTTTATTATTTTTAATTTTTTTTTTAGTTGTTTTTAAATCACTTTTGACTTTATGAAAAAAAAATCGACTTCAAAATAAAATCGATTTTGAAAATCGAAATGAAAAACTTGATCGTAAAGTCGATTAACTGACATACCAAGCCATGAAACTGCCACCAACATGTTTCACTGTTATTTTAAAATTTTCTTGGTTCAGCTCGGTATTCGGTTCTCGCACAAAAAAGAGCCTAATATATAGAATTATAACTAATTAACAAAAAATAATAGAGTTCCAAAACATTGGATCTTTGGAAACAAATTCCTTGGTAAAGTTGATTATGTAGCTCTTTTTTTGTTTAAATATTTAAAAGTCTTCTTGCATGCAATAATCAGCCAATAATCGGCCATCCATTGCGGACCATATTTTTATAAGATCATCAGCTCCTGTTATAATATAATGACCTGTACCATCAAATAGAACACAATAAATTGACGACAAATGACCCACAGTTCTACGAAGAAGTTTAGTTTTGCTACCTATAAAGACTTGTAGGCACTAGAAGTTTTCTACGAACCGGTCCTGCGTATTTCCGTCCAATAAGAACTTTTTCTATTTACCAAAATTAATTGAATATATTAATATAATAAATAAATATTCCAATAAATTTGTAATACGACTACACTTACGAATGTTATGTATGGGTTTTGTGACTCCAGAACCCGGCAGTTATACACCATGAAGACGAGTACAATAATCCAGTATTTGCAATGTATGGCAAAGAGTTTTGACGTAACATTGTTTGAATTCCGGATGTCAGTTTTGGTGCTGAGATCTAGGTTGTCGCAGTCACGATTGTATAAATGTTTCTTCGGTACATCATCAATGCCTTTTATTGTCTAACCGATTTTCATGAAAAAAAACTCATAATGATTTCTTGTACCATAGAAGCATATATTTTAACCATTTAAAGTGACCATTTTAAAATGGTTTGTAACCAATACTCCTTTATATAGATGCGCCACGCATGGACCTTGCATGGAAATACTTTTCCAAAAAGAAGTAGTGGCTGTGAGTCACTGTATGTTGTTGTTGAAAAAATAAATTTCGTTGAAAACGAAAAAAAAGTAGTCAAAGCATCATCATTATCATGAACATGGTTCTTCAAGTGTTCAACATATCGCAATCTGGAAAAATAGAACATAAAAATCATTGATTTCGGAACAATTTGTATTACAAAAAATATAAAAGGCTTATAGGGTAAATGCACCTAATGTCGGCATGTACCAGTAGTCGGCATTTTTTGTAAAAAAATGCAAATAAATAAGAAAAACGACCGTTATTCATTAAATTTAAAACTGGTTTTCGTAGAAAATATAGCTTTTTTTCCCTATGAAATGAGTAAACTTGAGTGGGATGAATAATGTTGTCAATTTTTGTCCTCATTTAGTGATGGTTTTTCAACAAGTGCAGTAGTGCCAGTTTTTTAAAAAAAATTTTAGTTTAGGTGCCTCCTTAAACAAGTAAGTATTTATATTAAATTAAGAGTTTTTGGTGAAAGTAAGTGATTTTAATGAAAGAAAACAGTTAAAATATTAAATTAAGAGTGAAAAATTAAAGAAATAAATATTTTTTTGTGATTTTTCTTGCTGCCGGCATTAGAAACAAAAAATTATATGATTTCCAATTGTCGGCAGGGGGGTGCCGACTACTGGAAATTAAGTTTTTTTTTTAGATTAAGCTCAAATTTTATAAAATGGTTTAAAAATCATCGGTCTTGCTATTTCTTAAAAAAAAAAAAAAATGAGTAAAAACTTGATTTACCAAGTAGTCGGCATAGTTTATATTGAATACATTGAGACCTGCCGAGAATAGGATATTAGTGATCCAAAGTCGGCAATCTTACATTTATATAACTAGAAGTCCCAAAACAGGACGAAAATTTGTGGTTCAGTAGGCATAATAGGCTATTCTTGGAATTTCAGACAATATAAATTCATTAATATGTTCACCAACGGAAAAAGGCTCATACACCAATACTCCCAAGAGTCTCTAAAATGTGGAAGTAAGAGATGGCACATCTACAATATTGGGTGCAAGCAAAAAATATGACGTCCCACGTTTTACTTTATGCCCTAAAACCGGAAAAGTCCTGGCCCCAAAAGGATATAGAAATGTGTACAGTATCCAAAAAGGAAATGAAAAGGAAACAATTACTGTGCTGCTGGTTTTCTCGGCAAATGGTCAGACAGTGGTCCCGATGGTTGTCTTTCCATATGTGCGACCTCCTAAAGATGTGGTAAATAGTTTGCCGGAAAATTGGTTTTTAGGTAAATCTAAAACCGGATGGATGATTAGTGAGACATTCTTTGAATACATCGCCAACGGTGTCCATAGTTGGCTTAATGAGAACAAGGTTCAGCGGCCAATTTTGCTGTTTGTGGATGGTCATAAATCCCACATGACGTTAGAACTGAGCAAGTTTTGCGATGAGAACGGCATTATTTTGTATGCCCTTCCTCCTAACACTACCCACATTATGCAGCCTGCGGATGTTAGCGTGTTTAAACTGCTTAAAACAGAATGGAAGAAAACCGTAAGGGAGTAGCAGTTAAAGCCTGAAAATAACAACAACGTAGTTTCAAAGTCTACGTTTTGCCCACTACTTGATATGGTCCTTTCTAAGATGGATTTGGAAGACACAATTAAAAATGGGTTTAGAAAGTGTGGTTTATATCCTCTAAATCCTGAAAACGTTGACTACACCAAATGTATTCAAAACAATTCGGAAGCATTGGCAATTGAATACGAAACTAATAAAGAAATAAAGGCTACAGAATTCGACATAGCTATCGATATTATTAACAAAATAGCTCCAAAACTTCGTGAACGAGGCATTGATTCAGATATTGTTGTGGAAGAGATTTGCGAGTTAAAACAAATGAGAAAAGAGCAAAGTATTGAAATTTTAGGGAACATCACTATTCAATCTGGAACGTATATAATCAATGAGGAAGGCATTTTGGAGATGCAAACGAAGCACATACAAGAACCCAATTTATCGTCGAATCCTGATGACTGTTTGGTTCCAAAAAATAACGAAGATACTATATTTAAACCAACTAAAAGTTCAAGCCCAATTACAGTTGCTATTCCAAACAATACCCAAATAACTGATTCGATTATGGACTGTCTTTCTCCCTCATCATCAATGAGTAGTTATAAAACTAAAATATTGAGGTCCGTTAGTAACTCCCCAAAAACAGGTAATATTTTATATTTCTTTGCAATGTGTACCAGGTACGTTTGTATATATTTATATCATTATTATAATCCTATAGGCTCTTCTGTAATTACAAACAAAGGTATGTCACCTACGTTTGAAAGTCATTTGTACTTTCCCAAAATGGAAAAAAACTCAAGATTCGCTTCAAAACCTAAGGCTCCAAGTGCAATATCTGCTCTTGCATGGAGGAAACATATAGAAGATAAAGAATTTGAAAAAAACGTCGAAAGCTGAAGCTATAAAGGAAAGAAAGCTTGAACGCCAAAAAAGGAAAATGAAAAAGGAAAATAATCCGAAAAAAAAGGAAGAAAACTACTTTGTGGTGTATGTCAGGTTTTATATTAAATTCATTAAGCTTGACCGAAATCAGCGGCTGTAATTGAGTCGTGTTTTAGCTGAAATTTTATCGGCGGCGGCGGCTCTTAAAAAACCTCCGGCGGCTCGACTCAGCCGGCTTACAGCCGATCGGCGCAGTTCTCTGCTGCGCGGACTAGTTTAATATAACGAATACAACTAAAAATTAACGAGTAAGAAATCAGGGTTGTATTTTTTAGTTTTAAAATAATTTTAACGCTTTACAACACTATTATTTACATCACATCTTTTCAAACATGTATTATGTTTATACGCTCGATTACGTCGAGTCTATATTACTTTGAGTCTACATTAGAAAAATTTTTATCAAGACAAAAGTCAAAATTTTATCATGATAAAGATTTGTGTAATGTAGACAGAATTTGTCAGTATTATTGCAGCGTTAAAAGAATATTATTAGCGCTCAAGCAAATTTTTGTTTGAGTTGCAGATAATTTTTTATCTCTGTTAATTATAGGGGAAAACGTATGTCATAAAAAGCCATGCAAAAAGTACCAATAACAATCAAGATGGCGTCTTTTACTAAGCATTATCAAGACAAAGTTGTCAGAGCTCGAGCGCTGACAATTTTCTTTTAACGCTGCAATAATACTGACAAATTCAGACTACATTAGACAAATCTTTAACTTGATAAAATGTTGACGTTTGCTTGATAAAAATTTGTCTAATGTAGACTCAAAGTTAGGGCTCGAGCGCTGACAATTTCTTTTACTTTGAGTCTACATTAGACAAATTTTTATCAAGACAAACGTCAAAATTTTATCATGATAAAGATTTGTCTAAATGTAGACTAAATTTGTCAGTATAAAGCCCAAATTACAATAGCGCGTAGTCAGCAGCAGTGTGTGCTGCCATAATCAGCTGATTATTTAGAATGCACTGTTTGTTATGGTGTTGATTACATTTAGTCAGCAGCAGTTTGCAGTGCTGTTTCATTTAGCCCTGTTTCTAAATTCACTGCGCTGCATTCAGATTGAGAGCGAGACAAAGAGAGTGAGCAAAGAAATGGGAGACTCAAATACACAAGTAGAATAAAGCAAAATGGTGGTTGTAAATTGTGGCTGCTTACGCTTAAATGTAAAGCCCAAATTACAATAGCGCGTAGTCAGCAAAAATTATCAGCTGATCACTGTCAGCACAACATGTTGCTGCCGTTATAATTACAATATAATTACAAAACCAGCAGCACAGTAATTGTTTCCTTTTCATTTCCTTTTTGGATACTGTACACATTTCTATATCCTTTTGGGGCCAGGACTTTTCCGGTTTTAGGGCATAAAGTAAAACGTGGGACGTCATATTTTTTGCTTGCACCCAATATTGTAGATGTGCCATCTCTTACTTCCACATTTTAGAGACTCTTGGGAGTATTGGTGTATGAGCCTTTTTCCGTTGGTGAACATATTAATGAATTTATATTGTCTGAAATTCCAAGAATAGCCTATTATGCCTACTGAACCACAAATTTTCGTCCTGTTTTGGGACTTCTAGTTATATAAATGTAAGATTGCCGACTTTGGATCACTAATATCCTATTCTCGGCAGGTCTCAATGTATTCAATATAAACTATGCCGACTACTTGGTAAATCAAGTTTTTACTCATTTTTTTTTTTTAAGAAATAGCAAGACCGATGATTTTTAAACCATTTTATAAAATTTGAGCTTAATCTAAAAAAAAACTCAATTTCCAGTAGTCGGCACCCCCCTGCCGACAATTGGAAATCATATAATTTTTTGTTTCTAATGCAGCGTAGGCAGTCACAATTTACAACCACCATATAGCTTTGTTCTACTTGTGTATTTTAGCCTCTCATTTATTTGCTCACTCTCTTTGTCTCGCTAACGTATCGTCTATACTACCCTTTTTCTTGTTCGCACAAGAACAAAACGTCGGCAGAGCAACACACACAATTTTTTCCCTTTTGTTTTCAGTGGGCAGAACATTTGTCGAACAAATCAAAATTTTTTGTTTGTCGTCAGAGTCGCTTCGATACTTTTACATGCAGCACCTCTTCTTGCGCATACAAAATGATGTTTGATGGCAGACATGGTTGCTCGAACAATTGTGCGAACAACGGTGTGCGAACAAGAACAAAACATGAACAACTTGGGTCCACACTATCCAAATGCATGTGTGCACAATATTTTGTTCAATGTGCGAGCATGAAAACAACTCGTGTGGACCGCAAATTACATGCAGCTCCTCTTCTTCCGCATACAAAATGACGTTTGATGGCAGACATGGTTGCTCGAACAATTGTGCGAACAACGGTGTGCGAACAAGAACAAAACATGAACTACTTGGGTCCACACTATCCAAATGCATGTACGCACAACATTTTGTTCAATGTGCGAACAAGAAAAAGGCTCGTGTGGACCACAAATATGGACTGTTGTATTTGTTGTCAAGAAATGTATTTTCCCGGTAGAAAGCCGATTCTGAGACGCCGCCGATAATTTTTACATATGCCGCTGTCACAGTTGAAATGTTCGGCGCAGGTCTCTTGATTTAAAAACAAAAATAAATAACGAGAAACATGTCGGTAAAAAAATTATTTGCATTAGATTTTGAGGTTTTCGGTAAAGTGCAAGGTATTTTAAAATAATATATGTAGATAAATATTTAACGTTAATTTATTTTACCACTAATTTTCGTTAGGTGTATTTTTTAGAAAGTACACAGAAAAACAAGCCCTTCAATTGGGCTTAAGGGGCTGGTGTATGAATACGGCAGAAGGCACAGTTAAAGGTCAATTAGAAGGTCCTCTAAATGAACTAAACGAAATGTTAGTATTTATTTTATTAACTTTTTCAGCATTTTTATTTGGAGTGTTATTTTGTTTTTAGGAAACATTGGCTTCAAAACAAAGGCAGTCCAAGTTCTCGTATCGACAAGGCTGTTTTTAGTGAAATGAAACCTTTAGATAATTATACATTTCAAACATTTGGTATTAAACGTTAAATAGATATTATAGAAATAAGGATATAATTTCGTAATATGGTGCAAAATACTGTTATTTTTAGTTCGTGTTGAAAAAAATTTTAATCTTCATAAGTTCTTCATAGTATAATTATAAAGTATACTTGTAAGAACAGCTGTTTTACAATTTTTTCATTGGCAAACCTCGCGGTACTGTCAAATAGTTTTTGTATTCATATGTAAAATTTTTTTTAGATTTTTTTTTACTCTTGCTCTCCTTCATTCTCTTATTTTTCCGTTCAAAGCATTTTGACATTGTGGGCCAGAGAACCAAGTCGATGCAAAATTGTCGACGGCGGCTGCACGGCATATTTTGGTCGGCGGCGGCGGCTTTCTGAAGACAGTATCGCCAGCGGCTTATATGTCGGCTTGTTTTTCCGGGAAAAACAAAATCTATTTTGGGAGCAAAAAAAATTTTAGTACAGTAAGCATATGTATAGGTGGCAGTAGTGTATTTAATGTATTATAAAATACAAAAAGTAAAACGAGTTAAAAAGGACATTACACCGAAAAATATGTATTCTTGAATATATTTTGACAGAAAAAATTAAATGTATGTCAAAAATGGCTCTGAAGTCCAAAAATACAGAAAATAATATATAATATAATGTTTTTATCTTCGGCGCAGCCGATTGTATCGACGGCTTACCTTGAGTCGGCTCAGCTGTATATGCCGGCGGCGGCCACGGCTTGAAAAATTAAGCAGCGGCGGCTAGCCGCCGATTTTGATCCGGTCGGCTTGGTTCTCTGTTCTGGGCAGTAGTTTTACACTAACAAAATACAAGCAATTGTTGTTTTTGTAGATGTGCGAGTACTTTATTATTATACTATAAAGTTCTTAAATATATTTTCGATACATAATAACCCTACAAGCAAAATAATACGAAAATGATTCGAATTCGTATTGCTTAGAAGAAAAAATTTATCGCCGCAATGTTCATATTCGTATTGCGGATGTTTCCCCCATCGGGAGAGATTGTGCGTCACCGGCGATACATCTAAGCAATAAGAAATCAATACGCCCGGAAGAAAATTAGGCGATATTGCTAGATAATCATCTATGTGAAAAAAAGACGATAACGTCAGATAATCTTCCGGAATATGAAATGAAATCTATGAATAATAAATTGCTAAAGAAATCTGTAAATAATATGATAAACAATGCTTTACCATCATGCATAAATATCGTCACATAAAGCATGTAAAATTTGCACTCTCACATATGATTAGGGATCGCAATTTTCCGGACTTTTTGATTTCCCGGGAAAGCGGGAAAAAATTTTCGACTTCCCGGGATCCCGAACTTAAAACTATAATTATCAATACTCTCATAGTTGAGCAACTGAGACCCAGATAGAATATGAATCTTTGCATTAGCAATTTTGAAACGACTTAATGGTTAATTTAAGCCCAAATTACAATAGCGCGTAGTCAGCAACAGTATCAGCAAAAATTATCAGCTGATCACTGTCAGCACAACATATTGCTGTCGTTATAATTACAATTCAGCGTAGGCAGCCACAATTTACAACCACCATCTAGCTTTGTTCTACTTGTGTATTTTAGCCTCTCATTTATTTGCTCACTCTCTTCGTCTCGCTCTCAATCTGAATGCAGCGCAGTGAATTTAGAAACAGGGCTAAATGAAACAGCACTGCAAACTGCTGCTGACCAAATGTAATCAACACCATAACAAACAGTGCATTCTAAATAATCAGCTGATTATGGCAGCACACACTGTTGCTGACTACGCGCTATTGTAATTTGGGCTTAACTTTGAGTCTACATTAGACAAATTTTTATCAAGACAAACGTCAAAATTTTATCATGATAAAGATTTGTCTAATGTAGACTGAATTTGTCAGTATTATTGCAGCGTTAAAAGAAAATTGTCAGCGCTCGAGCTCTGACAACTTTGTCTTGATAATGCTTGATAAAAGACGCCATATTTTTGCATGGTTTATTATGATATACGTTTTCCCCTATAATTGCCAGAGATAAAAAATTATCAGCAACTCAAACAGAAATTTGACGTTTGTCTTGATACAAATTTCTCTAACACTGGGTCTCCACATGATTTTTTTATATCATAATATGTAACAGAGAGTGTCAAATTCGCTCTCTGAGAGAATTATCTCACGTGTAGACTTAAATATTAGTATTATAAGAAATATTATGAGACTGTTGTGATAAGATTTTTCTACACAACTATCTTATAAGATTTACTCTCAAAAAATACACATATACGAAAGTTTGTTTGTGTGTGTGAATGTGTATTTTTAAAAGTACTTCCTCTCTTTTTACTACATGAATTGTTTTTGTTTTTTGTAAAGAAACATGTGAAATTACAAAATTAAAGTTGACATAAGAGATGACAATGCAAAAACAAAATACATGGGTTTTTTTTTTGGTGTTGTAGTTGTTGTAGAGTTGTCGTTACCTTCTTAATCTACCTTGCTGCTGACTACGCGCTATTGTAATTTGGGCTTTACTGATTAATTAAATGCTGACAATCGTGAAAAAGTTTTGTCGATATCGACACAATATTAAGCAATATTATTATTTTTATTTAAAAGATATGACCCATAAAACAATGTCGTTTTTACGATAGAAAATAGAGATATCAGAAATTAAATAACAAAATATTATTCCATAATATTTTAAGAGAGAAAATCATAAAATTGAAATTTGTTAACAGTCCACTAAAAAGATTTTAATAATTCTTATAGTAGTGGATAATGATCCTTTTTTCCGAAACCCTTAGGGGTGATTCAAACGTGAGTTCAAACGGCCTTAAATTGTTTGTAGCTCCAATATCGTTATCCAATTTAAACGTAGCTTATAAAGCATGTAAACGAAAAAAATTTTACATTTTCAAATGTAAATATTTAAGTATCTATAAAGGGTATCTAGAAAGTGTTATACTTTTATGAAACTAGAGACTCCAAAAAATACAAATGCTTATTATTTTTGTTTAAAATTATCAGTCGCTGAATAAATATAAAAATTTTAAAAATTCCCAAAAATTTTGCACATGTTTTTCACACCATTTCTTAAGAACTTTTGTAAAGGTTCAAAATTTTCTTAGATTTTACACGTTTTTTTGACGCTATGTCAACCTTTAATGCAAAATTTTTGAACTGGTTTTGATCCTTATTAATTTTTTATGACTCCCAATTTGAAATAATAAAAAGAAGATATTGCGTAAATATCTTCTAGGAAGATATCTTCCAAATGTTTGTAGGGAAATATTTACAATTTGGCTGTTGTATACATATGTAATTATAGTACTTTGTTTGTTGGAGTCGCATATGAAATTCTACTACAACATCAAAAGAGTTGTTAAATTATTAAATTTTGAGATTAGAATTGTGCATGGTATGCAGTAAACATCTGCATCAATTCATTTGTAACTCATTTTTAATGATTCCCTTTCTTTTCAATTGTTGACTGTTATTGTTTTTTATTAAACTTAAAATCAATTCGCTGTGTGTGCGTACGTATGGAAAAGACAAAGAAACCAAAACAAAAACAAACAAAATCATTTGTGCAGGTAGTCATAAAAACAATTTAGCAACAAATCATTTGCAACTGAATTGAATTGAATTAAATATAAAATGCAATACTGTCATTTGTTTGTTTTTTGTTTACAAAATTTGAAGTGAAGGAAATATTAAATGAAAAAAATTTAAATAGTATAGGTTTGTAATTAAAAGTAAATAAAAATATTATAAATAACATAAATTTTATTTCATTTAAGATATAATTAATTATAATGAAATAAAAAATAATTAAATTTTCTTAGCAAAAAAATTTAAAGCAAACGTAATCATAATCTATTTTTTATTTAAAAATAAATAATTGTTACTTTCCATGCATTTTTTCATATTAAAGTAAGGGAATGACAGTAATTCACAGTTTTGATTTTATGTTTTTTATTAAACATTACTGTTTTTGAAAAAAAATTCTTATGACAAAGAATTTCTCAAAGAGAACATAACATAATTTGTTTTTGTTTCATCATTTCAATTCAACTCAATTCAAATAATATTTTTTTGTGTGGTTTGTTTTGTATTGTTTTGTTTTTTATTTTAGCAGTAATGTGAGAGCATGTATTACAAAATATTACTGTGAATTGAAAAGCAAATGATTTGATGCAGATGTTTAGTATGCAGTGTTTAATTTTAAGCACACAAAAATTTTTTTAAACTGGCGACTGCGCTGGAAAAAGTTTAAGTTTTCATTTTCGATCACATGCTTACTTAACAAAATTTGCTGCTCAAACACAAAACTGAAATAAGCAGCAACCAGTTTTTATTTTGTTCAGCAGTCAATTAAATAAGCAGCGCACACACTCAGTTTTTTGCTCAGCCAAGTTGATTTTACGTCTTAGTCGTGTGCGCTCAGCACAACGTAGAATCATTTTTCAGCAACGTAAGAACAACTGGATAGTAAGACTGTATAGTTCTGTACAGTTGATTTACAAAGTTGTTTGGTTTTTGTTTTTACATTTAAGAAGGAAAATGAAGTTGATTATTTTAAATAAAAACAAATAGAAAACGGTGCAATAAAATACTACGAATTGTATTAAAGATTTTTATATGTAGATTTATTAATTTTAATTAAAAAAAAAACAAAAATTTTTTATTAATATATTTATTTACAATTTATTTAAGATAATAGAACTTTTATAAAAATATTAGATAATATTTAATACTAGTAGATGAAAAAATATTAACTAAATATTAAATGTTGTTTAAATTAAAGAAAAAATTAAAAACATTTTTGTTATTTGCAATAAGAAGAAAATTTTGTTATTTTGTATAACTTTCTTTGTTTTGGTCTATTACACAAAGTTGTTTGATTTTTGTTTTTAAATTTTAGAAGGAAAATGAAGTTGATTATTTTAAATGAAAACAAATAGACAACGGTCCAATAAAATAATATGAATTTTATTGAAGATATTACATACATGTATCTTTATTTTATTAATTTTGAATAAAAAAAGTTTTTCATTTAATAAATATAGACATTTTGTAAAGATAAATAAAAAAAGACATTATATTTATGTAGATTTTGAAAGTATTTTAATGAACACTTCAGCTACTTTTGATTTTGTTGTTAATTCTGCTACTTCTCTTTTTTAATGAAAAACACAACACTCTTCAAATTCATTATAATATTTATTTACATATTTACAAGATTATAATTAAACTAAACATTAAAATAGTTCTTCTTAGTCAAACGATTACTTCAACAATGCTAAGACACTTGATGATCTCTGTCCATAACGTCGGTCTTTTATATCCCTGTCCCTATTCCGTCATGTTCCGTTTGTCCTAAACCCAACCCACTACAAGTCAATCCCTAACATGTCAACCCTCATTTCCTAAGACCTCAGCCGAACAATAAGACATTTGATTATACAAAAATAATTATAATAACAGTGCAATTCTTGTGATAGTAAAAAACATGACAATAAAATTATTTTTTTTTTATTCTGGCTTTTAAAAAAAAAAAAATTTTTATATATTTTTGGTGATAGTTGTCACACTCATAAAAGCATATAATAAGTAATTATTAATTAATGATAATTGTCATGAATTTGAGAATAGCACTGTAAGTAACATTTATATAATATTTAAGATTTACGTAAGTATAATGACTTACACGTAAGTTATAATAAATTATCCGCTTTATAAAATATAAACAACTGCTGGAAAATTATATACATATGTAACTCTCCTTTAGTAAAATTATGTCACTATTTATAAATTGGAATTGGAGTTGAAGGGTTGTTGAGTAATGAATTATTTTTAATAATAACAAACGAATCAAAATTAAACAGATCATCTGCTAATAAATAAAAGTTGAATGTGGTTTTAAACGGAAAAATATAGTCAATTAAACAATTTATCAAAGAAATATTCTATTTATTTCAAAATTTAAATATTCTAAAACATTAACAAATCAAATTATAATGCGCTAACTTTTATTTAAAAAGTCCCAGCAAAAAATAAAAAAAAAAAAACGATCAAGAGTTTCCAAAAAAAGAACATTTTCATCTCTTCAAAAGTAGAACTTTTTTGTTACAACTATTTTGTTTCAACTTTTTTAAAATTTAATAATAATTACTTCCAAAAAAAATTAAAATTAATGAATTTCTAGCGGGAAAAAAGGTTAATAATTTCTAAGAAAATTTAAATTTTATAAATTTTAAATCATATTCATTATATTTTGATAGCTCTACAACAGACTTTTTGTTATAAAATTTTATAAACATACTTTTTAAGGAAGTACTACAAAAGAAATGAACTAGAAATATAGAAGAATAACATCTTATCAATAACAATCATGGGTTAGAAAAAGAACTTCTGCAGCTCTTTTTCACCACTAAGAACTTCCTTCAGCTCTTTATTAGTTCCTTTTTTGTTGGGGTGCTACATTCCATGTTATCTTTCGGAATAGTAGGTAAATATGTTAGAAACAATTTTTAAATTTCATATAGTTTTTTTTTCACTCACACGGATCTACTCTAAAATTAAAATTTTTATTTTTTCTACTAAATATGATTCTTAATCAATTTAATAAAAGTTAAGATATTTTCAATTCTGTGATTATTAATATTTAATAATATATATTTTGAGACTTAAATTCCCTAAATAATAAAAACAAAAACTTGGGCCATTATGCTCAGAATAATTTCTGTCCACCAGGGGGGTTATTGTGTAATTCGATTCGAATGAAAACACTTTCGAATTTCAATGTATAAAGTATACAAATTCGAAAGATTTTCCTTTCGAATTTAGTTACAAAATAACCCCCCAGGTTTTATAGTACTTTGTAATTTTTTTATTAATTTTGTTCAATATTTAAAAAAGGCGACAATTTATTTACAAATGTTAACAATTTTGAGATAATTTACTCTTATTTGTATTAATGATCTAGTGATTATTATTTCGCAAATTCTAACTTACTAACAATATCGATGAAAAAATACATAAAATTCAACATAAATTTTACATACTTGTATAATCAATGAGTCAAATATACAATTGTTAGAACTGCTTTTTTCCATTTAATAGTCATATGTATTGCAAATTTAAAATATATAATTTTTCTTCCAAATGTACGCCTCCATCTTCAACTAAGCCATAATTTTTACCGAAAGTGTCCAAATTTTTTTTCTTTTATTATTTCGTTATAATATACGATTCTGACCAGTATAATATTGTATACATATACATATTATTAGGACTTATATCAGGTTATGAAAATATATTTATTAGTTTCTCAGTTATTGCATTTTAAAAATGACAAAAAGCTCTTTGAACCACCCTTTATTTAAAAAAATAAAAAGAGTTTCGTATTACAATTTAACGTTTTAATTCAATTAAACATTGCTTTTATTGGGTTAAAAGTTAAGCTTAACTACAAATTTCTTTAATAGTTCAAAACAAAGAAAATTATACAAAATAACAAAATTTTCTTCTTATTCAAAAGAACCAAAAATTTTTTTTTTTTAATTTTTTTCTTTAATTTAAAATTTAGTTAATATTTTTTCATCTACTAATATTAAATATTATCTAATATTTTTATAAAAGTTCTACAAAAATTTTAAATAAATTGCAAATATAAATATCTTTAATATAATTCATAGTATTTTATTTTACCGTTTTCTATCTGTTTTCATTTAAAAACTATACCACTTCATTTTCCTTCTTATATGTAAAAACCATAACCAAACAACTTTGTATATTGACTGCGCAGAACTGTACAGTCTTACTATCCAGTTGTTCTTACGTTGCTGAAAAATGTTTCTACGTTGTGCTGAGCGCACAAGTTATGGAAACCACCGCGACCCCAACAACAACAACAACACAACCACCAATAAAACCACCAAGATTAAATAGCTGTATTAGCAAATAAGAAACCCCAAAATTAATAAAGAATTTAGTAAAATTAAAAGTAGAACTTTAAAATAAGTTATTTTCTTTGGAATTACATATAAAATTAAAAGACAAGCATATTTGACTAAAACACTTTGTAATTAGGTAATAAGTTATTTTTTTTGGAATTACATATAAAATTAAAAGACAAGCATATTTGACTAAAACACTTTGTAATTAGGTCATAAGTTATTTTCTTTGGAATTACATATAAAAATAAAACAAGTATATTTTTATTTAGACAATAAGATTTTTTTTTTTTTTTAACGTTTTCTTTATTTATATATTGAATCTACCTTTTTTAAGGCCTCACAATATGTAATCAAATCTTAAAACTAAAAATTAAATACTACTTTATCTCTAATGAGAGCATGCCATAGTGAATAATTTGTCTTCGCTAATAACGGGGTGGAAAATCGGCTCTACGAAGCCTTGAACTTGGTTGAACTTCAGTAAGTAGTCTTGCAAGCGGGTTGGGGTGAGTCTGCAATTTTACAATGTATTTTGCACTGATTTTCTCAAACTCGTCTTTTACAAATGGAACCTCTAAATCTCTATGGATATTCTCATTTCTTATATACCATGGTGCACCTGTCATGGTTCTAAGAATTTTTGATTGGGCCCTCTGTATAATATCGATACTCGTTTTACTGGCTGTACCCCATAATTGGATACCATATGTCCAAATTGGTTTTAAAACGGTTTTATACAGGATGACTTTATTGTCAAGGCTTAGTTTTGATTGGCTGTTTATTAACCAGTGAATGCTAGAAGCTTTTAACTTCATATGAAGTCTCTTGGTTTCTATATGACGACGCCACGTTAGTCGCCTATCTAAATGTATACCAAGGTATGTAACGTGGTCTGACTGGGGTATACTTATGTCATTAAGTTTAACAGGAGGACAATTTCCTCTTCTGAGGGTGAATGTAACGTGGTTACTTTTCAATTCATTTACTCGTATAAATAAGATTTATTATAAAAAGAATCACAAATAAAGAATCAATTGGAAATCAGTAGTCAAACTAACAACTTGTGTTTTTTTTTTGGTGGTGTCTCGATCAGTAACATAACTGGCGCAGTCGAAAAAAAAAGTTGAAAGCATATCAACTTTAGCTCCGTAAATAAAAACAACCCGAAGGAAGACTAAATCATCTATAAAAGTCAATCTCATAATTAGAGTACATAATAAGAGAGAGACCATTGATAAAGCAATCTGAAGGAAGACTAAAATCTCATAATTAGAGTACATAATAAGAGAGAGAGACCATTGTTAAAGCAACCCGAAGGAAGACTAAATCTCATAATTAGAGTACATAATTAGAGAGGACATAAATAAGAACAACCCGAAGGAAGACTAAATCACCTACTACAATCAATCATCAGAACAATGAAGGTCCTAATAATAATAATAATAGGGTAAATAAGTAATATTTTAATTAAAATATAAGTATAAACATAAGTATAAATATAAGTTAAAAAAAAACTATATTTCCTTTATACATGAGAAGAACACACCGTACTAAACCATACACGAACGTTTTTAGACACTTAACACCAATTCCTGAAAATAGAGAAATGTCGCTAAATAATAACAACGCTTCAGGGTCAAACCCCCAAATTTCAAACCCACTCCCGTATCCAAATCAAATATTTGACTCATTAAGAGTCCCGGACGCAGTGAAAGACCTCCCAAAATTTGACGGAAACCCAAGACTGTTATACGAATTTTTAACAAATGTAGAAGAAATTTTAGGATATCTGATTGGCATAGACGGAACAAACTACGCGAAAATAATACTAAGAGCAATTAGGAATAAAATAGTAGGACAAGCTAACGAAGTTCTCAATGTTTACGGTAACCCTCTAGTTTGGGAAAACATAAAAAACAACTTAATTCTACATTATTCAGACAAAAGGAATGAAACATCCTTAATAAAAGATCTACATAACTTAAAACAAACTAATCAGTCGGTCCAACACTTTTATAGTTCAATAATAGAAATACAGTCATCTATTAACAATAACATTTTAATTCATGAAACCAATGCTAGTGTCGTAGAAGCAAAACAAAAACTCTTTGCCGAAATGTGCTTAAACACATTCTTATCAGTCCTTAAAGAACCTTTAGGCTCAAACATTAGATCGATGAGACCTAAAACACTGGCCGAAGCCCTTTCCTTCTGCATACAAGAACAAAATATATATTATACTAAAAAGCCATTTACAAACGCACATCCTGTTCCGCAACAGAATGTTAGACACTTCCCACCAAATTTTCAAAGTTACCCACCTTCTCAACATTACCATCCTATGGTAAACAATCAATACAGACCCTCACACCAATTCCCAAGGCAATACTACCAAAATATACCCCCATATCAAACCAATATGGTTAGATATCAAAACCCAATTAACAACGCTCAAAAACCCCATATTAATGCACCTGTCAATACATTTGGACAGAATACAAATTTTAATACATACCAGAAAAATATACCGAATAACGGACTTGAACACACCAAGACATTCTACAACAATAATAACCCTAACTTTGGACAACAACAATATCGTTCACAAAACTCACCACCTCCAGAACCAATGGATGTAAGCTCAGGATATACTCATTTGAGAAAACCACCAAGCATGCAGACACAGAGAGTAACAAGTGGTTTAAAACCTCATGAAATTCACAACATTAACACAGACGGAAATCCTTATACAAACTTGGAAGAATATTACTATTATCAGCAAGATAATATGTATACTCAGAACGATTACAGTCAAGACTTTACTTTGGAACAAGTTAACCAATATAACCACCACATTAGTAACACAATTGATGACAGTCAAAATTTTCTACTAAATGCCTCCCCGGACCAACCGGATACCTAGACTTAAACAATCATGGACATACATTACCGTACATAAATATATCTTCACCTCTCGGTAAACCATTAAAATTCTTAATTGACACTGGAGCCTCTTCATCATTCATAAATCCAGAATTTGTTAACCAGGACGAATGTCAGAGTTGTGAACCAATTATAATTACCACTATTTTAAACAAACACTCCTTGAACAAGAAAATCAACTTACCATACTTTGTAGAATTCAAAGAGGAAGGCAAGATGGAACTATTTGTCTTTAGATTCCACAATTATTTCGATGGATTAATAGGACTTGATATTTTAAATAAACTTAAAGCCAAAGTAGACTTAGGGAGTAAAACTCTAATCACAAATAATTCTATAATACCACTACAATTTAAACCTAATCTGACTTCAGGAAAATTTATAATTCAACCTTGTTCAAAATTTGTCATTAAAATACCAGTAGATACTCGAAACGGCGATTTTTTAATGCAGAGAACATTTCTCGAACCTGACTTATTTATTTCGGAAGGTATTTATTCCTCAAAGGAATGGTATAGTTTTGTTGAGATATCAAATATAACAACCTATAAAAACCATTCCATATCAAAATTTCATTGAAATTAATAACTTCAGCATAGATTCAAACATACCCCACCAAGAAGATAATATAACTAAATTCCTGAGAACGGACCACTTGAACCAAGAAGAAAACAAAGCGTTAATGAAAATATGTAAAGATTTCGATGATATATTCTTTAAAGAAGGGACACCCCTTAGTTTCTCTAACCAAATTAAACATAAAATCCAAACAACAGACGATATCCCTATTTTTAAAAATCCTATAGAAGTACGGACACAAATAAACAAAATGCTACAACAAGGCATTATAAAACCAAGTTTTTCACCTTGGAGTGCCCCTGTATGGATAGTTCCGAAAAAGAAAGATGCTAGTAATGTACAAAAGTGGAGACTAGTCATTGATTATAGGAAATTAAACGAGAAGACAATTTGTGACAAGTACCCCATACCCAATATTACAGACATATTAGACAAATTAGGTAGAAGCATGTAATTCACTACCCTGGATCTCGCCAGTGGCTTCCACCAAATAGAAATGCATCCAGAACATGTTGCAAAAACCGCATTTTCCGTAGATGAAGGTCATTTTGAATTTGTCAGAATGCCCTTTGGTCTTAAAAATGCACCGTCTACTTTCCAAAGAATAATGGATAATGTTTTGAAAGACCTTATAGGTACGGTTTGCCTTGTATATTTGGACGACATAATCGTTTACTCCACGTCATTGCAAGAACATATGTTAAATTTGAGGAAAGTTTTTGAAAGATTAAGGGAATCAAATTTAAAAATTCAGTTAGACAAATCCGAATTTTTACACAAAGAGTGTGCGTTTTTGGGACATATTATTTCCACAGAGGGAATAAAGCCAAACCCTGAAAAATATCACGCGATAAAAAATTTTCCTATCCCGAAAACTCAAAAAGAGATAAAATCATTCTTAGGTCTATTAGGTTATTATCGAAAATTTATACAAGACTTCTCAAATTTAACAAAACCTATGACTGAATGTTTAAAAAAAGGAAGGAAAATAATTTTAAACGACCGATACCTAAAAACATTCGAAATGTGCAAAAATCTATTGACCAATGACCCTTTACTTCAATATCCGGACTTTTCAAAACCGTTCATCTTAACAACAGATGCAAGTGATTTTGCTTTAGGAGCAATTCTTTCCCAAGGTCCAATTGGAAGCGATAAGCCGATATGCTACGCTAGTAGAACATTAACGGACAGTGAAATAAATTACTCAACAATAGAAAAAGAACTATTAGCTATTGTTTGGGCAACGAAGTATTTTAGACCCTACCTTTTCGGACATAAATTTAAAATTGTAACTGACCATTGACCACTTACATGGATTATGAGTCTTAAAGAACCAAACTCCAAATTAGTAAGATGGAGGCTTAAACTAGAAGAGTTTGACTACGAAATCGTTTTTAAAAAAGGTAAACTCAACACAAACGCAGACGCTCTAAGCCGTATCAGAATTCCAGATCATAATCCTCTAAATAATGAAGAAGTCAACATTAATACAATCGACAATGACTCAATTCAAGGAACAGCGGGAACGACCATTCACTCTGCCGACGAAAACAATGATGATGGTATTCCAATTTCAGAAAAAGCTATAAACGGATTCAACATTCAAATTATTTTACAAGTGAAAAACGAAGGTCCCCCTATAACCCTCCAGACTGTATTTAAAAATAAAATGAGAAAGATAATAAGAAGACCAGAATACAACGAAACTATAATGACTGATATATTTAAACAATACCTCGCCCCCAATAAACTCTCTGCAATAATGACAGACGATGACACATTTAAAATTGTACAAAGCACATACTCTAAATATTTTGCAAATAGTAAACTTTTCAAACTCATTCGCTGTAAAATCTTATTACAAGATATCCGAAACACCGATGAACAAGACAAACTTGTGAATGATTACCACATCAATCATAATCATAGAGGTATACAAGAAACATTTGAACATTTAAAACGCGAATATTTTTTTCCTTATATGAAAGAAAAGATAACCAAATGTATTAATCATTGTAATATATGCCAAACTCTTAAATATGACAGAAGACCCCCAAAACCTACATTTGAAACCCCAGAAATACCGAAAAAACCACTAGACATTGTACACATTGACATATATAGCATAAATAAACGAAACATTCTCACCCTTATAGACAAATTTTCGAAATTCGGATCAGCATACCTTTTAGAATCTAGAAATAGCATATCAATCCTAAAAAATCTTAAACATTATATAAGCCTACACGGCTTCCCAAAAAAAATTGTGTGTGACCAAGGCTCAGAGTTTAACGCATCTATTATAAAGGACTTTTGCAAAATTAACAAAATTGATATACATTACACCTCATTTCAACAGAGCACTAGTAATTCCCCAGTTGAAAGACTACATTCGACTATGACAGAAACTTATAGAATCGTTATGCAAAAATATAAAGAATCAGAACTACCATTAGATCAAGATGAAATACTTTTCGAAGTAATCATGACATACAATAATTCAATACACACCGCGACAAAATTAACACCATTTGAATTGTTCTACGGAAGAACACCTTCATTTGAAAAAGATTTAAATTATAATACGAAACATGAGTACTTACAACAACTAAAAGAATTTCAAAGCAAATTAAATGAATCAATTGAAAAAAAATTGACACATGACACAGACAAACGCATTGAACTATTAAACCAAAATAGAGAGAAACCTGAAAGCCTTTTAGAAAACGACAACATATACAGGAAAGAATGTAGAAGAAACAAAATAACCCCTAGATTTTCAAAGAGAATTGTAAAACAAAATAACAAAGTGACTCTTTTAACACTAGACAACCAAAAACTCCATAAATCCAAAATAAAAAGAAAACATAAGACTTAAAACTCACTTTTTTCTAGATTTATACTGACACAAGCCGATGTTGAAATTGTTGACATTTCTCCAACACAAGGAATCATTCCATTAAAATTAGGAACCGCTAGAACAATTACCGACTATAAACACCTGATACATATAATCAATCTTGATTCTTACGCAGACAGTATACAAGAAATAGAGAAAACTATATCCCATTTTGAAATCACTCAATTTGCCAAAATCGCTCTGAAAACAACAAAACTGAAATTAAAAGAACTCATTACAAAACTAAACCTATTAACACCCAGAAATAGACAAAAGAGAGGACTAATAAACGCATTAGGAACAACAATTAAATTCATAACCGGAAATATGGATTACGAAGATGCGGAAAAACTCAATAGAGACATTGAACGCCTATTAATGGAAAATGGACGAATAAACAATACACTAAACCAACAACTAATTCTCAATACTGACATGATAAAAAGGTTTGAAAACATAACTAATCATATAAACAATGAACAAGATATTATTACAGCATCAATAAAAAACATACAAGACCAAACCCGAAATTCACTTAACCCTACAATAAACACAATAACACAAATTCAACATCTTAATCAAATAAACTATAATATCGACATACTCACACAACACTTAAACAATATCGCAGAAGCAATAGTATTATCCAAATTGAATATCATTCCAAAATTAATATTAGATCCAATAGAACTAATTCAAATTCACAAAACACTAAAACACTATAAATCATAGTAAAATAATAAAGTACTCGCACATCTACAAAAACAAAAATTGCTTGTATTTTGTTAGTGTAAAACTACTGCCCACAATGTCAGAATGCTTTGAACGGAAAAATGAGAGAACGAAAGAGAGCAAGAGAAAAAAACTCAAAAAATATTTTACATGTGAATACAAAAACAATTTGACAGTACCGCGAGGTTTGCCAATGAAAAAATTGTAAAACAGCTGGTCTTACGAGTATACTTTATTATTATACTATGACTATAAATATACTCTCACCTGAACACATATTTGAACTTCTCGAATTAACTGCATACTATAATAACACTAATATAATTTTTAACATAAAAATCCCAACACTATCAAGCTATAAATATACATTGTACCATATCATACCAACACCAATCAATAAAACATTAGAAATTATAAGCGAAGAATATGTATTGATTAATGAGAATAATTCGATATTTTATAAAGATAAATGTAAACATATAGAAAATGAATTTTATTGTAAAAGTACTCATGAAACGGAATTTGATATGAACAAAGATTGCATTAGAAATATAATAAATAAGAATGAGACCGCTTCCTGTCATTTACGAGATATAGGACAAAAAACTGACATTATTCACCCAGAACCCAACTATATTATCCTCATTAACCCTCCAATACAACAAATTATTACGATATGTAACAATATTACCAAACAATACACAATTACTAACACCACTCTAATTCAATTTATCAACTGTAAAGTTGCCATCAATAACATATGGTACAACAACGAAAACAACATATATTGGGACAATGGAATCTTCATTGAAATACCACCCAAATTTAACAATAAAATTACAGCCCTCTCAAACAAAAATGAAATAACACTTCCAAAATTAAATGAATATAGATTCCAAGATAGAAAAATAGTTGAAAACCTACAAACAGATACAAAAATACACGAAAAAATTACATATTCAACTTTCGGGTCAGTAGCAATTCTTATCATAATATTAATAATTGCAATAATAAAAAGAAAACCAATGACAATAACTTATTCATTCGACCAGAAAATTAATGAAGTTCCGGCTACAAATTTTGCAAAGCAATTTTGGCCGTCACTTCATTTTAGGGAGGGAGGAGTTATGGAAACCACCGCGACCCCAACAACAACAACAACAACACAACCACCAATAAAACCACCAAGATTAAATAGCTGTATTAGCAAATAAGAAAACCCAAAATTAATAAAGAATTTAGTAAAATTAAAAGTAGAACTTTATAATAAGTTATTTTCTTTGGAATTACATATAAAATTAAAAGACAAGCATATTTGACTAAAACACTTTGTAATTAGGTAATAAGTTATTTTTTTTGGAATTACATATAAAATTAAAAGACAAGCATATTTGACTAAAACACTTTGTAATTAGATCATAAGTTATTTTCTTTGGAATTACATATAAAAATAAAACAAGTATATTTTTATTTAGACAATAAGATTTATTATAAAAAGAATCACAAATAAAGAATCAATTGGAAATCAGTAGTCAAACTAACAACTTGTGTTTTTTTTTGGTGATTTCTCGATCAGTAACATAACTCACACGACTAAGACGTAAAATAAACTGGCTGAGTAAAAAACTGAGTGTGTGCGCTGCTTATTTAATTTGACTGCTGAACAAAATAAAAACTGGATGCTACTTAAATCAGTTTTGTGTGTGAGCAGCAAAATGTGTTTAGTTATTATGTGGTGGATAACTAAATCAAGTAAACTTCCCAGCAAAAATTTGTTGGCTTTTAGTAATGACTACTACTTACTAGACTCATTACCTGGTAATGAGCTGTCATTATTTTTCTCATTTCTTGGAGTAGTGGAATAACTACTTACCAGTAAACAACAAGTTCATTTAGTTCTGCAATGGCTCAGTTGGCTAGAGCGACTGAGTAGCACTCAGAAGGTTCACGGTTCAAACCCAAACTAAATACATCTATTTTTTTATGAAATTATTTTAATTTCTATTGGTATATTAAAACTATTTACAACGCACGCAAATTTTAACGTATACATGGCGTAGTGAGTAAGACAGTAGTCTATTTGCAGAATTTGATTAACTACTTATTTGATTATTTAAAATAAGTACTTTAATAATAGGGACCCATGAATTCGTGGACATCGCCATATAAAGGTAATGAGTTTTTCACCCGAATTATAAGTAGTTACCGCTTTTTAACAATGTAATATGTTGGCTTACCGGGTAAGTAAAGTTTTTGCTGGGTGTAGCGGGATTATATTTTTTACAAATTTTATTTAAATATCAATCATAAAAAATTACGCGTGAGAGTTCTCAATTTCTCTATTCTCCAATTGTGAAAAATAAATAAAACAAATTAAAGGTTATTTTAAATTAAAATAATAAATTGTATAACAATAACTTATGTTAAGATCACCTTCATAGGTATATTTTTTCAAAAATTGATTTTTTATTTTTTGAAAATTAGCATTATTTAAATTAGGAAATTTTCTGCGTTGCATGGGATCCAAAAATAACGTTAGTATTCTAGGCTTAATATCAACCCATATAAATATTATAAAATCAACTGCCTGTTTCTCTATGTCGAACGAAAAATTCGTTTCGAATAAATGTATTGAAAACAACAAATAAATTTAAAATTTTGTTTTTGTTTTCTATACATTTACTCAAAACGAATTTTTCGTTCGACATAGAGAAACAGGCAGTTGATTTTATAATATTTATATGGGTTGATATTAAGCCTAGAATACTAACGTTATTTTGACAACTTTTTATTCAGCTCTATTCTTAGCATATGAACGACTAAAAATGCTTTATTTTTGCATTTATAAATGAAAAAACACTTCCAGAAAACTTCTCTGAAATTTGGTCGCATGTAATCTTCGGACGTCTGAGTTTTAAGGTTTAAAAAAAATTACTATACAGTGCCTCACGAAAAAAATTGCAAATGAAGACTACTATGTTCTTATATGATTCCCAAAATATTACATCTCAATGTTTAAATTTACGTGAGCTGGACCATTATTAAAACACCTCTAAAATAACGTATTTCTTTCAATATCATTATAAAAATTTTAATTATAAGAAAATTAACTTCAAATTATAATAGAGGCATACTACGACATTGAATATTCATTTAAATAATTAATATGTATCTTTTCAGTCGCGGAATATTCAGATTTTACTAACGTTTTTTGTCATATTTTCTTTACTGAAACATGTAATTTGATATATTTCGGACATTTTTCAACATATATTGGATTTTAATATACCATTGGAATGATCTACCCAGGCACTATTGAAGATTACACGTAATTAACCCTTTAAGAGCAAGAGGGTCAATTTTATGTATTTAGTTCCCAAAAACTTAAATTAGCAATTTTTGCAAATAAGTCGCATGGAAGTACTCATTACACTTAAATATTGATAAATTTATGAAAAACATAATAAGTTCATTTAAAACCGCGATAATAATCGAATAAAAATTAATTTTTGAATTTAGCCGCTAATTTACACGAACTTACGATTTTGCGGACATTTATATCCTTAACTAACCATTTATTTGCCGTTAAAATTAACTTAACCAATTATGGACCGGAAATCCCAAAATATTATTTGAGCAACTAAATGGTTAAATGAATGCTCATATCAATAGCATTTAATGAAACCTTTCCAATGGTGCCCTAAAATATAATTCACGATGGAAAATGTCCAAAATATTCAACTTTAATAAAATACTATTTAAAATAAAATCATTGAATATTTTACTAAAATTTTAATTTCGCGAGAATGAAAACAAATGGTAAAATATTTTTTGCTCAATATGTATTAGACGCCGTTTTTTTATCATATGTTGTAATTTTTTTGACAAAAAGTTAAAAATTTTGTATACTGTTATTGAAAAAACATTTT
This sequence comes from Protophormia terraenovae, assembly GCA_951394005.1. Taxonomy (NCBI): domain Eukaryota; kingdom Metazoa; phylum Arthropoda; class Insecta; order Diptera; family Calliphoridae; genus Protophormia; species Protophormia terraenovae. The sequence goes on from OX596073.1 coordinate 51,608,488, forward strand.
TGGATGTTTTTTTAAAAATGGTCCAGCAGCTCACGTAAATGAAATAATTTAACTGAAATATTTTGGAAATGAGTTTAAAACATATCAATCTTTAGTTTTATGGGGGTACATTTGCTACTTTTTTTGTCCCCATACAAATCAAGGCACTTTAATGTACATTAGTATTGCAGGGTTCATTTTTGGTAAATTGATACTTTTTTTGAAAAAAAGGTATATGCATGATATAATAATAGAAGGTAGAATCATTAGGGAGAGTTATCAATTTTAATTCTTGTTATGTCAAATAGAAAACAAAAAATCAAAAACAAAATTGTAAAAAATAAAAGGAAAAAATTAAAAAAGTAAAAAAATTATTAAAATACTTTTCTTTATATTTATGTATTTGAATTTCAGTTTTTTTTTTAAGAAAAACACATGTTTTACAATATTTTGGAAAGATTACAAACTGGCTAAACACCAACATATTTTCGGGATTCCTGCTATATCTTACTATTCGCCTTTGTAGAATGTTTCCGAAGCAAACACCACACAAAATATCTTAAATTACAACAAAAGCTTGCAAGCATTACTTAAACTCCCTTCCAAAGATGGGCCAGAATACATCATGCACTTGCACTGTTGTGGCGAGTCTAGTAGGTGAATCCCAATGTCGAGGACTATATATTAGTGTCATACTCGTCGGCAGTGGACATAGAATTCTAGAATATATTTGTGAACAAAAATGTTTAACAAATGTGTTGTAATTTTTTTATTTTTTTTAATATTTTGTTTTGATTTTTTTTTTTAATATTTTCTTGTTTGACACTTCAGGGTAAAATAAATTGAGAGCTCTCTCTAATGATTCTACCTTCTGTTATTATATTATGAGTATATGTATAATAGAAATTACAAACGAAATGACAAACTACTATAAATCATTGTTGTTGAAGAGTATAAAAAACATCTAATGTTTTTATTTTGATATTTAAATTTGTTTATTTTTATTAACTAAATTTTCAATATTGATTTCAACCTAGATTTTAAACGTAAAATCGATTTTATAGACACTAATTAGAAAAAAGGAATTATAAACATGTGTTTTCATTTTTTAATTACAAATTTATTTCAAAATTCATAGTAGTTGTATAATAAATTATCTAATGATAATATTATACGTTTAAATGTTAAATTAGTATGTATAGAAAAAAATTGTCATCATACAGCGTTAATTGTCATACTTAATAACTTCGTTAAAGCAAAACGAAAATTATTTTATAAAATAAAAATAATAAAAAAACGAAATAAAATAAGAAATGAGATTAAAGAATAAAAAGAACTAAAAAGAAAAATACTATAGCCATATAAAATAATTTGCCAGCAAATTTGAAGAAGAAACTAACTCTTAGTTGAGGCGGCAGCCAAATTTTTAGCAGCCGTTAAAGTATTGTGCATTAACATGGCCACAGTCATGGGACCAACACCACCGGGAACAGGTGTTATAAAACCAGCAACTTGGCGGACTTCTAAAAATTTAATAAAAACAAACATAATTAATTAGGAATATTACTTATGTTTTAAGTGAGAATTCTTAGTTCTTACCGTCATAATCTACATCTCCCACCAATTTAGTTTTGCCATTACTATCTGTTATACGTGTAATACCAACATCTATGACACAAGCTCCTGGCTTGACCATTTCTTTTGTTATCAAACCAGGTACACCTGTAGCTGTTATAATAATATCAGCCATCGAACAATATTTAGCCAATTCTTTTGGTGGCGTAAAACGATGACAAATGGTTACGGTAGCATCCATGGCATTAGTTTCGTTACGACCATCGGCGTGCATTAACATGGCAATTGGCATACTGACATTTTTCGAACGTCCCACAACCACGGCATTTTTACCGAACGTATCAATGCCAGTACGTCTCAATAATTCAATAACACCTAACGGTGTAGCCGGTATCATTGATTTCATGTCGAGACACATGCGACCCACATTGAAAACATTAAAACCATCTACATCTTTTTCGCATACTACAGCATTACAAATTTTACGCTCATTCATATGTTCCGGCACTGGCAATTGTACCAATATACCATCGACTGTGGTATCTTTGTTTAGCTGTTCAATTAGATTTAAAAGTTCTTGTTCGGTAGTAGTTGCGGGCAAACGTTTAGTTTCACTCGAAATACCAACATCTTTGGCAGCATTCATTTTCATGCGAACATAAGTCTCACTGGCTTGGTCATCACCAACGATTATGGCTGTTAAATGTGGTGCACGATTACCTTGTGCTGTGAAGACTTCAACTTCTTGACGGATTTCAGAACGGATTTGGGCTGCAATAGCTTTGCCATCGATAATTTGAGCCATACTAAAATATAAGATAGAAGAATATGTAATTTTTAAATCTTGGGAAAATCTTTCCATTCGAAAATTATCTTAAGATAAAAATAATTTATTCAAAATTGTTTCTTTGTTTAATTTATAAAAATGTGTTTAGTTTAGCAGTCAAATAAACACTGAGCTTAAATAGCGTGCGTTATAAATTTTTTAATAAAATATAGATAAATTTTAAAATAAAACTTAGTAATCTTTAAGAAGTGTACCTAAATTTGTATATGTAATGCTAAAATAAAATTTATAATATATTTCAAAAAGGATTTTTAAATAAAATGGAAAAAAGGAAAAAAAAAAAAAAATCGGATAGAGAAAAGTGAAAGGTATACCACGATCGCAAAACATTACAAGTTAGGGGAATCATCTCTAAGAGTGATAAAAATGAAGCAAACATAAGAAATTCTGTAAAGTCATGCACATATATTACTGCAAAATTATCAATTTATTCCCGTGATACAGTTTAAGATAAAATGGAAAAAGGCACTCATTATTTATGTATATTGAGGATCTGACAACAAAAAAAAATCCATGTCAGTAAATATTTAATTTGTCAAAAAGCTCGTAAATTTTATGAGCAAATAGAAAAGCCCACTGCAACTGCATCCACTTCACAAACAAAAACATGGTATAACTTAAACGGTATAACTTCATTAAATGTAGAAAATACTGAAAACAACAGCGATGAAGTTATTGAAACACACTGCAAAATCGATTAAAGAAATTTTTGAAACTGTAACTAATAGCCTGTTTCTCTATGTCGAACGGAAATCTAAGCGAACGAAAGCAAGTCGAACGAATTCGAATCAATTTGGGTTTCTGTATTTCCTACGCTCTCGTTCGCATGGAGTTACGTCTTTTCGTATTGTTGTTGTTTTATTTTTCTTTAAGAGTAAAATTTTTTCGTAAATATATTAAAAATACTACTAAATTGTTTAAACACAGATACAACTAAGTAAATAAACAAGAAAAAATAAAATAATTTAAAAAAATTAAAAAACAAACATTTTCTTTGTTTTTTTTTAGAAATTGTTTTTTAGACACAAAATAGTAATTAATGGATACCAAATACATCAAAATGAATAATAAACATGATTAAGGAACATTTGCAATGTCCTTCTGAGAATTTTTCCTATTTTTCTTTAAAAAATTCAACCAGTCGAAAGCAAAATAGCAAGTGACTGATTTTGACATTTTTGTTCTTATCATTCGAAATACAGAAACCCAATTTTATATGAAAACACTTACGTTTTCTTTCGACTTGTCGTTCAACTCATTGTTCGCATAGAAGTGAGTTAGAGAAACCCAAACCATTAGAATAGAACTAGAAGTTTATGTGAGAGCCACCCAATACTAAATTTTCAAAAAATTTACTCATTTTTTTTGAAAATACAAAAACAAAATATATGTGACTACATGTATTTTATTGTTGTATGAATTAGGTTTTTGACAATTGAATTAGGTTTTTTTCTCTCACATAAATATCTAGTTGTTAATCTATGCCCAAATCAGTTTTCGTTCGCTTAGAAGGCGAAAGAAAGCTTTCGTTCGACATAGAGAAACAGGCTATAAGTTACAAAATCAAATAATAGTTTATGAACCTGATACCGAAAAGGTTTTAAAACTTAATAAATTGTTGTTGCGATTTTGTTTGAATTTTACTCAGATTAGAATTATGCCGATTTTTAATTATCTGAAAATGGTATATTTTTATGCGATTTTCTTTTATGGGGTATTCTTTGGAACGCATCTATCACATAAAAAGAGGACTGAGTGTACTGTGTAAATTTGATTTAATTTCGCTTAGTAGCTCACAAAAAAATCATACACTTTTTTGAATTTAAATAGCAAACTACTTGGGAAAAGAACAAAAAATCTGGATGATTGCAATTTAATTGTGGTAAGTAGTTTGGACCTGAGAATGTTCCAATTAATTTCTACATTGCTAATGGAAATTAAAAATTTATTTGTGATATAGAAGAGCAAATACACTGGTAAGCAAAAAAATCCCTCTCAAGACATAAAGGATTTTGATGTGTTAAACACGAATCTTCTTTCAATTTTTTTCCATCAGATCTGAATTTTTTACCCATAATAAGCCATAAGGCAATTGCACGAATATATTTCACCATAACTCGAGAACGGCGTGTACGATTGGTATATACGAATGATACACCAAAAGATGTAGACTAAAAAAGTCTTCAAGTCACCCTGATATATATTTTTTATGCGCTTAAAATTTTCCGTAGTTATTTAGAAATTAGTTTTCGAAAATTTTTTCTTTCCAAATGTAATATTTTTTTTTTTTTTTTAAATATTCTTTCAAAAAGAGAAAACGCCAAAAATATTTCGGTTTTTTTTTTTTATCATTAACATAAAGCTAGTGGTGATACGAATAAAATAAGGCATGTATCATTAAAATTTATGTACAATTCTTGGTTTTATTCACAGCTAAGGGAAACTGCTCATGTAAGTCTACAATTAAGTAGAGATAAAAAATTGCTTTTCTTGAAACTAAATAGGTGGATTAGATGGAAATGTTTTCTTGTTTACCAGCAATTGAAAATTACGGGTCTAATACATCCCAGCAAAAACTTTGGTTGCCATGTAATGAGTTAAGAAGCTAATATAATGGCTCTTCACTACTTACACATTAGCTGAATAACTCATTATTTTAACACGGGATGCCATTAGATGCAACTACTTACCCTATATATTACTTAGATGTCATTACAATAACTAATTACTTCAAAGCTGTTAAATAGCGCATTGATTTTAAAGCATTACTGAAGTCATGATTAGAAATAACAATAGGAACTAGTTACATTTTAGGTTGTAAAAAAGTAATGAATTGTCAGGATATAAAATATTTTTTGTTGTTGTAAAAAGATTTTATAAATTTTAATTTGAACAAGCGTGAATGTTACATTCGGCTCGGCTCAAATTTTACGTTATATGGGAGGTGGGGGGTAAAGTGGGCGGACTACGCCCATTTTTTGTTTCCGAGTTTACATTGGGAGGTGGGCAGTAAAGTGGGCGGTCCACGCTCATTTTTGGTTTCCAAGTTTATATCGACCCTCAAACTATTTATACAAAATTTCGATGTCGTAGATGCTTTTGTTTAAAAGATATCAGCAGAAAAGTATGAAACGGACACCCCGTGTTTTTATTTTTTAGCCTATAACTTTTTTTGTTTATTAACCGATTTTGCCCATTTTCAATACCAAACAAACCTTATATAAGATAAATATTTGTACCAAATTTCGTCCACCTATGTTGTTCCGTTCGTGCCCTATCCTGCTTTCAACAGACGGACAGACGGACGGACATCTAACCAATCTAACCAGGACCCAGAAAATATATACTTTGTGGGGTCTTAAATGATTCTTTCGACATGCTACACACGGAATGACAAAATCAATATACCCCCCATCTTTTTGATGGTGGGTATAAAAACTTAACAACAACCAAAAATGTAATTAAAATAAATGTAATAAAAATAAACTATTACAGATTACAAATTAATTCATACGCAAATTTTGCCTTTCATTTATGTATCCATTATAAAAATTAATATTTTCAAAAATCTTTTCATAAATAATTATTTACACTCGGGTTATAAATAATTACTTACTAAATAACTTCTATGCAATGCAGACAGTATGTTGTTGTCATTACAAAGTAACTAAATCCGTAACTACATGTCATTACAAAGTTTTTGCTGGGATTGTCAATAAAACAAGTTTTGTGTAGAAATGGTTATCAAAAAACTCGTAATTTAGAGCTTATTATAAAGAAATATTAAAACATTTTCGCAAATATTTTGGTGTTTATTCTATTTACAACCATCTCTTAGTGTCTTATTACATGTTCCAAAAATTAAAAAAATGTCACTTGTTTTGTACCGATTTGTTATATGGTTGATTGCCAAGTAATATTAGTTTAAACAAGCGCGAATGTTATATTCGGCCCGGCCGAATCTATATACCCACCATCAACTTTTTAAAATTTTACGTTATATGGGAGGGGGCGGTAAAGTGGGCGGACCACGCCCATTTTTGGTTTCCGAGTTTATATCGACCCCCGAACTATACGTACAAAATTCGTTGTCGTACATGCTTTTATTGAAGAAATATCAGCAAAAATGTATGAAACGGACACCCTGTGTTTCTAGTTTTTAGCCCATAACTTTTTTGTTTATTAACCGATTTTGCCCAATCAATACCAAACAAACCTTATATAAGACAAATATTTGTGCCAAATTTCGTCCCCCTACGTTGCCCCGTTCGAGCCCTATCCTGCTTTCAACAGACAGACAGACCAAAATGTAATTAAAATACATCAAATTATTAGCCAGCCATTTAGATATCAAATAATTCTCAATTTATTATCAGATCTAAATGTTTCTAAAATCAATTTTCAACATCCCAGCAAAAAATAGTAACTTATAGGGAAAACGTGGGTACTTTAACCTCGACTGATATACTATATGTATAAAAGGACATAGTCAGGCCAATTCTTATACATGTATGACTGGTTTGGTGCCCTATAATGGATATGGGTATTCACGGTTCCTTTATTGAAAAGGACAATAAGGTGGAATAATATTAAGGACACTTTCTTTAATAAAACAGTACTCTGCAGAACATAAGCAAAAAAAAAGGGGTTATCGTAAAAGCTGATTTATTTTATTTAGTACATATTCAATTTGCAACAAAAGAGTCTTAAGAGCACTTTTTCAAACCGAACCCGTACCCGAACTTCGGTCTATTTTGCAAAGTTCGGCCGAACCGAACTTTTTGTTATAGGATCTAAAAAGTTCAAACATTTTCAAAATATTTATTACGAGCGTAACCCGGTGCGCTTCGCTACCCCCTAATAGGGAATATAAAACAATTGCTACTGTTTAGGGGTTTTAAAAAGTGGGCGTAAAATATGGGCGTGAACCCAGTTCTTACATAGCCTTAAACGACCACCGTTACTGGTGCTATCTGTGTGTTAAATTTCTTAAAAATCGGTACAGGCGTTTGAGAGTTATAAAAAGTGGGCGTGGCATACAACCCAGTTCATACATAGCCTATAATGTCCAGCGGTAATGGTACTATCTGTGTGTCAAATTTGGTGAACATAGGTGTAACAGTTTAAGAGTTTTAAAAAGTGGGCGTAAAATGTGGGCGTGGCATCCAACCAAGTTTATACATAGCCTATAATGACCACCGGAAATGATACTATCTGTGTGTCAAATTTCGTGAAAATCGGTACAACCATTTAAGAGTTATAAAAAGTGGGCGTAAAATGTGGGCGTGGCATCCAACACAGTTCATACATAGCCTATAATGATCAGTGGCCCTGATACTATCTGTGTGTCAAATTTCGTGAAAATCGGTGCAACCGTTTGGAAGTTATAAAAAGTGGGCGTAAAATGTGGGCGTGGCATCCAATCCAGTTCGTACATAGCCTATAATGATGAGCGGCACTAATACTATCTGTGTGTCAAATTTCGTGAAAATCGGTCCAACCGTTTGGAAGTTATAAAAAGTGGGCGTAAAATAAGGGCGTGTCATCCAATCGAAATCTTACATAGCCTATAATGATCAGCGGCACTGATACTATCTGTGTGTCAAATTTCGTGAAAATCGGTCCAACCGTTTGGAAGTTATAAAAAGTGGGCGTAAAATGTGGGCGTGGCATCCAATCGAAATCTTATATAGCCTATAACCACCTCTGGCACTGGTATTATCTGTGTGTCAAATTTCGTGAAAATCGGTTCAGTCGTTTAGACGTGATTGACGCACAAACAAACAAACAAACAAACAAACTTACACCTCATTTTTATAATATATATTAGGATTAATAAAAATACCGATAATTACTTTCTAGACGATGATGATTTAAAGCATATAAATAGAATAGAATTTTAATGTATAGATATTTGTATTTTTAGTCAAAGTTAAAGTTGTAGCTTAATAAATTTAATTTTCTATATTAAACTCATTTTCACAATTTTCTTTGTGTTTTTTCGTACTTTCGATTATTATACCCACCATCAAAAATATGGGGGGTATATTGATTTTGTCATTCCGTGTGTAACATGTCGAAGGAATCATTTAAGACACCATAAAGTATATATTTTCTAGGTCCTGGTTTGATTCTGAGTCGATCTAGCTATGTCCGTCCGTCTGTCTGTTGAAAGCAGGATAGGTTAGTTATAGGCTAAAAATTAGAAACACAGGGTGTCCGTTGTAGCTTAATTTCATAATTTTCTGCTGATATCTCATAAAAAAAGCATGTATGACAACGAAATTTTGTACGGATAGGTTGGGGGTCGATATAAACTTAGAAACCAAAAATGGGCGTGGTCCGCCCACTTTACCGTCCACCTCCCATATATGGTGAAAATCAACGAAATTTTATACAAATAGTTTAAGGACAAATGTAAACTCGGAAACAAAAAATGGGCGTGGTCCACCCAGTTTACTACCCCTCTCCCATATAAAAAAAAAATTTAAAAAAGTTGATGGTGGGTATATAGATTCGGCCGAGCCGAATATAACATTCGCTCTTGTTATAATTGCAATTATATTCTTTTTGTACTTTTGTTGATGCAAATACATGTTAAATTAAGATTTAATAAAGTTCGGCCAAAAAAATTGAGGAACCCTGAACATCATTTTTTTGCGAACACCGCACAGTGGTTCCAAAGCGCTTTTTTGGAAATAATTCAGTAACTAAAGAACCGTTAGAGGTATCTCAATAAAATTTCACATGGTCAGAGATGAGGTGTTTTCAGGTTGATTTGGAGGAGTACAGGCCCCTAGCGGAGCAGGGAGGAAGTGGGTGGCCCTCCAAAGTTTCCCATCTCGAGTATGACATTTTTTTAAAAAATCGCCAAAACTTCATTTATGATATGACAGAAATTTTATATATATAGTCCTTGTAAATCTCTACAAAAAATACGCTTACATGTGTAGGTTATCTCTTTTAGTTTAAGTGATATTCGGGTCGAAATAAAATTTTTTTTATATTCTCCAACTTTTTGAAATACAAAGTAAAATTCCTTTAAAAGTTTGAGATTTCGTTAATCCTTAATATATAATTTCATAATTTTTTTTTTTTTTTTTTTTAAATAAATATTGTAAAAAATAAAACAATTCTAAGGTTTACTCTAATTTTGTTGCTTTTGTTCTTCACAGTACTGTAGGTATGTAAATGTTTGTTGGGATGCTATTTGCTTATTAACTAATTACGTCAATAATTTTTCTATTTATTTATTTACTATATTTTTTTGTAAATTTAATATATTTTATAAATTCATATACATAGTTATTAAAATTATTTCTTTCAAACCATTTGTATTCGCAGAACTAAAAGTGTGATTCCCATTTTAAAACCGCAATTGTTTCCGTATTCTATTTGTTATTGTATTATGTGAGTGAAATTACAAATGTTACCCTACAGTTGTGCCGATGGCAATGTATCGATTTTTTTGATAAGAATACTCTTTACTAGTGTTTGGTTACTTACTAGGCTGAATCTTTGTCTTTATATGGCATAAGTAAATTACTAACCAATACTAAGTAATCTAGAATATTGCGAATTTAAAGTATCGGATCGTTTTTTTGTTTGTATTCCATATCTGATTATATTCCTATTAATATATTTTTGATTTAATTTACTATAGTCACCTCTTTTTTTAATTGAAATTTACTCAATACTAAATAATAAAAATCTAATTAAATATATAGCGTCAAGGATTGTCTAAATTGACTTTCGAATAATGAAACAATGGAATTTTTGTTGAAACCCTTTTGGTTGGAAAATTGTCGAGAAATTGACTTTCTTGTTGCTAGATTAAATCAGCTATTAAAAAATAAAAAAAGTCCAAAAATCGATTATTTAAAAATTGGAAAAAGTCGAAAAGTTGACTTTTAGTTCCTACTATAGAACCCTAATAGAGTCAAATATGACCTAAAAATTCAAAATATTTTAGACTTTATTTTTGAAGCAAACACCAAGACTACAGGGTAATAATATAATAAATCGTTGAAGAGGTTAATAAACGAATATCCACAAAAAAAACTAAGGGGGATTTATAATGCAGAAAAACACTTCTTAAATAAAGTAAAGCAAACATTAAAAATAGAGAAACTGCAAGAAAAAAATGCATCACGTTTAAAATTTGCCAACAAATACAAGGTACACATGTTCCGCTGAATAAAACGTGTGGAGGAAAGAGGTGTATAAAACAAACACATGTTAAAATGACACAACAAAGTTTTATAGAATTTTAATATCAGAATGGGGGAAAAACCAAAAGTAATTCCCCGTTTGTAACTGCAATTTTTTAGAGTCTATAAAGAAACTATAAGGAAAAAGCTTTAAAATATGTATATATTTAAATGTGACTACGTGGTAAAAAAAAACATTTTTATTTTATTTTGAAATTTTAATCGAAAAAAAACAACCTATCAACATGGACGCTTAGCTGTGCATGGGGGTCATCAGTAAAATAAAGAATTAGTAATAAAAATACTGATAAGAAATGATGAGTTTTTGTTTGTTAGGCATCTTTTATAAAAAAAATCCCCAGTTTCTTTGAAAATAAAACAAATATGTATTTTTACAATAAGTTTATTAAAGGTTACATATTTTCTTATATAAAATTTACAAAGATTTAAAATATTACAAATTAATTTACAATTCTGTATTTTGAAATTAGCAAAATGTTAAACAATTTAAAATAATTATGTTTTTTAAAACATACATATTGTATGTATTTTTTATATATATATTTTTTAAATATAAAATTTACGAAGATTTAAAATATTACAAATTAATTTACAATTCTGTATTTTGAAGTTAGCAAAAAGTTAAACAATTTAAAAGATTTAAAATAATTATGTTTTTTAAAACATACATATTGTATGTATTTTTTAGAGTAAAATAGTCTTAAATTTTGATTGGATCAATTGAAACAAAATATATATGTATTTTTTCTTTTCGAGTTTTAATAGAAACAAATTCTGAAACAAACATTTCAAAATTTTAACAAGGAATCTATTTTAAGTAATTTTAATTTAATATTAAACATAGTTATTTGTTGGTTTGTTACACGTTACTATTTCTAAATTTTGTAAACTTCTTTCAGTTTTTTTCTCTGAATACTATTCTTAAAATTTTCTCAAACAATTACATCCAATCCACAAAAAAAAAAAAAAAAATTTTAATTTAAAATATTCTTTAAAAAAATTTTAAATTTGTTCTCAAACATTTTAATAATTAAGAGAATTAATACTATATTTAAAATAGGTCTTAATTGCATATCATACCTCAATGTGCGTTCACATGAGGCATTTTTCGGATCGAAATTTTTATTTCATTGTATAAGAAGACGACTTCGAAATTCATGAATTGCAGAATTTGTATGCATTCGAACGCCGTGTTGAAATTTTGATTTCGAAATTCATGAATTTCAGAATTTTTATGTATTTGAAGTTAAAAACTTTTTTTTTAAATATGGAGTTATTCATTATTGTTTATAGGGTGAATATTTTATAATATTGTATGTATGTATGTATGTATGTATGTATGTATGTATGTATGGGTACCATAGATTCACACATAGAAAGGAAACTGAAACGCAAAAACATCAAAATATAAGTGTTGTTTTAGTTTTTCAAAAAGTTTTAATCTTGAGTTTTTAAAACTTTTGAGTACCCAGGAAAATTTTTGGAACATGTTCTAAAATCATTAGTTCTAAATCAGAACCACTTCAGATTCTTTAATAAAATCCTCAGAACTAGTGGTATCAAAACCAGTTCTGACACTAATGGAGTAGAACCTTATTCTGATTCTAAATTCGTTTTAAGGAATGTTTTAGAGAACTATTGCTTAAGAACTAATTCTGCATGACTTCTACATCACTTCTGAGAACAAATTACTGGTTCTCGAATGACTTCCTAGAACTGTTTAAAATACTTGTATAAAAAATTTCAAAAATTTAAAAAAGAGTGTTTAAAAAATTAAATTGATTTCAAAAGTGGCCTTTAGGATATAGACCAATAGAATAAATAAAAAAAAAAAAAACAGATTCTGAAACCGTTCCCTAAGGCTCCTATGGAACTAGTTCCGAATGTGAACAAAAATCACTGATTAAAGAACTAGTTAACTCTTCCACAGAACTAGTTCTGTAGGTGACAATTTCAAACAAAAATTATTGGTCGTAACGCCAAAGTAGAACAAGAACAGGCTATTTTCTAGAACTAGTTGTAGAACCAATACAATTTTTCCTGGGTAGGTACATATTGTTATTGTGTAATTAAAGTATTATTATGAAGAAAATGTGACATAAATAATACCATTTGTGAATCATTATTAAATCCATTAAAATATTTTTGAAAAATATTTTCTTTAAAAAAAAAAAATGGATAATGTTATTTAATGTTTTTATAAATTAAAAAAAAAATTTTTTAAATAATGCGTTTTTTCAAATAACATATAACACAATAACTTAAATAATATACATATGTATATACTCTATGAATTCTGGGTAATAATCTATGATGAAAAATTTTTAGAAGAAAATGAAATACATAATATAACTAAAATTTTATAAATCATATTTTTTTTTTTCTTACACGAAATAAATTTTATAACATACATATGTACCTATATGATAAATATTTTATTTATTAGTTAATAAATTTAATAGATTTTTATCAATATTCTCCAAAGCTGTGGCCAATTTTAAACAATTGATAGTTGGTAAATTACGTCTCAATGTATTTATAACACCTTCCGCATTTGTAAATAAAGGAAGATGCATTTCCAAATCACTGGCTAATTTTATCCAGTTATCGTTTTTATTAAGTTCAGCACATAATTTTAAACAAAGTTGTTTATTATTTAATGCCAATTCCAGATCGTTTATATTAAGCATAGCAGAAGTAGTGTCATCGGGATATTCTTGTTTAATTTTCTTTATATTCATAATTTTACTTGATTCTGTTTTTATATTAGCATTAGATGTTTTGTCACAGTTGTTACTAATGCTATTGCTATCCTCGTCATCGTCTTCTGTAGATGAACATGAATTTTCTTCTTCTTTTATAACAAGTTTATTTTCTTCATCTTCCTCAGCTTCATCGTCAATGCCATCTGTATTAATATCCATTTTTTGTGATCTATCTGGTGCAGGATATTTGTTGAAGAATGTTAATAAAAGGCTACAGATTTTTTTTGTCTGTTCGTCACTTGTTACAAGTTGTTTGGCTAATTCTAAAGGTGTATAACCAGATCTGTTTTTAGCATATAATATAGATGTTATTGAGGAACTATTCTCTAAGATTAAATTAACCAATTTATGATTTTGTTGTTGTACAGCCATGTGCAAAGCATTGCTGCCATCTTTTCTACATTTTGTAATCAAGATATTGGGATTAAATTTCAAAAGTTTTGCTACAATATCATATTTATTATCGCGTATGGCCAAATGTAGGGGAGTGAAACCATCATCGTTTAATTCGTTCAAATTCAAAGACATTTCTGAATTTATAAAACTTTCCAAACATTTCAAATTATTTTCTAGCACCGCAATATGTAATGCAGTATTACCCTCGGAATCCTGTATATCAGGATTGCAGCCTAATTTCAATAGAGGCCTTATATAATTGGGCTGGCCATAGAGACAGGTATAGTGCAGGGCCGTCTGAGAACGTTTATTTACTATGGAATTTAAAAGCTCATTTAATTTGAAGTAATCCAAAATCTTAAATATTGCTATGGCAAATTTATGATGTTCACCCAAAACAATTTCGTGTATCAAAGATTCTGGATTTTTTTCTGCATGCTGATTAATGATTTTTGTTATTTGCTGAGCCACACTTTCACGTTTTATGGCATTAATAGGAGTGCTAGAGTTTCTAAAATCTTGAAATATATTTAAAATACGCTGTATGTATATGTTAACAGGTTGTTGTTGACGAGCTACATCCATTTGTTTTTTACTTATCATTACTTTTTTATAATGATGGAATTTCTTATCTTCACTACCGATAGAAATACCATCTTTTTCGATACGACCACCACCGCCACCGACACCACCAACAGCTGACGTGTCCACACCATTCATATTTAATGCTGCTTCTAATTCGCTAAATTTATCATCATTTGTAAAAAGGCTTAGATCAAACGACATATCCGATTTAACGTTGTCCTCTAAACCTATTAATTTATTAAGTTCCTCTGAGTTGCAAACAAAATCCATTGATTTTTGTTGTTCCTGGACGGTTTTAGGTATCTCTCCCGAACTTAATGATCCCGAATTACTGCAAGAGCTGCTATTTAGAGAAGAACATGTTCGTCTACGTTTACGTGATATTGCAGCATAACTTGGCTTATAACGAAATGATACTGGTGGATAACTGCGTTCATCATCCGATGGTCTTACCAGTTCAATAAATACCTCAACGGGTTTATCGATTTCTTTATCTTTATAGGCTGGTGTCCTACATACAATTGCATACTGATGATGGACATCGGATTCGCGGAACGTAGCAAAAGCCTCCCATACTTGTTCATCTTCAACCATTTCATAGAATCGTACTTTAATATTCTTTTTGCTAACTTTTTCCACTAATAATATAAGATCATCGCCACCTGAAACATTGCCAGTTGCTATGCTCAAGCGTGTTATACGTAGTTCGCCAGTCTGTGCTGACTTACGATTGTTAATGGGATTTGAGTAGACGGGTGCAGCTATGGGCGTATATGATTTATTTTCCTCAACACGGAAAGCTTCAAAACATAGACGTACCTTGTGATTTGAGGAGAACATTTCAAATTAATATCTTGTTTGTTATGATCTTGGTTTTTTTCTTTTAAGTTACTTTTAAAATGACTACATAAATCTTGAAGTATGTATATTCGAAAATGATCTTGGTTTTTTCTTTTAAGTTACTTTTAAAATAACTACATAAATCTTGAAGTATGTATATTCGAAAATTTAATTACACATTAAGAAAATTTTAGGAACGTTTAATTTTGTACTTCGAAAACATTTTCGAATTTTAATGTATGTACATTGAATGAATCCGAATGTTTTTATTTTCGAATTAAAATTACACAAATATATAGGGAAAGCTCATCTGGAATTTTCAAATGAATTAGTTTTTCTCGGAACTCATTGAAATATCCAATTCACATAAAATAGAAAACATTTTCTATAAACAAAAATAATAAACATGTAAATAATAAACGTTCATTTAGCCAAATCTTTTTATAATATTTTGCCATTTTTCGTGTATTATAACACGGCACATTGGGGTGTAGTGTTTGAAAATAAATGTAACTTCTAATCGGCTGATTGGAATAGCATGAAATTACACAAACAAACAAGTGTAAATTTTTTTCACTAAAATTTTCTTTAAGAACATATAATAACTTTATACTTTTCTGAAAGGTATCTTTACAGATATAAATTAAATAAAAAACGAGCCCAATCATCAAATAGGGCTAAGTAAACACATAATTTTGAATTTATTCTATATGTTTCTAAATTCCAAAGATTTAAAAAGTTTGCAAGTGGGTTTGACCAGATTTACAACAAATGTGGACTTTATGGGTAAAAGTTAAAAAAAAATCCCATTTTGTAATTTCCTTGTTTTTTGTGAATTGTTCGATTCCTTTGCCTAGTTGAAGTAATAAAATATAAATAAATATATATAGCTAACTGATAGTATAATTATCCCTGGAATATCACAATGTCGTCCGGAAAAACATTAAATCAAGCACAAAATGCGCTATAACTCTGAAACTAACGAAGTTATATAATAATCTACGTCAGAAAGATTATAGGAAATTTTGTAATTTATAATTGTTAAGCCCAAATTACAATAGCGCGTAGTCAGCAACAGTATCAGCAAAAATTATCAGCTGATCACTGTCAGCACAACATGTTGCTGCCGTTATAATTACAATTCAGCGTAGGCAGCCACAATTTACAACCACCATCTATCTAGCTTTGTTCTACTTGTGTATTTTAGCTTCTCATTTATTTGCTCACTCCCTTTGTCTCGCTCTCAATCTGAATGCAGCGCAGTGAATTTAGAAACAGGGCTAAATGAAACAGCACTGCAAACTGCTGCTGACCAAATGTAATCAACAGCATAACTTTGAGTCTACATTAGACAAATTTTTGTCAAGACAAACTTCAAAATGAACGCGAATTTATGGAAGGCGGCAACAATTGTGCAAAAACAATATGGCGAATTCATTAATGTTTTTTATATATGCAGTTTGACAGCTGTAACAACCAAAAATAATAATCAGCTGTTTAACTGAGGCTACCTTGTATAGATTCGCACCGATTTTGACGTTTGTCTTGATAAAAATTTGTCTAATTTAGACTCAAAGTAACAAACAGTGCATTCTAAATGATCTGATGATTATGGCACCACACACTGCTGCTGACTACGCGCTATTGTAATTTGGGCTTTATACTGTCACCGAAGCACGTATGATGAATAGTAAGCGAGATTTATACAAAAATTATATGCAAATTGAGGTAATTTTCGTATAATTTTCCAGTTAAAAAAGTTGTATTTAAAAGAAAACTACCAAGAATTTTCGGCATAAATCAATATCACCAGAACTATTGATTTCAAAATAATTTTGATACTGATTCAAGAGTACTTTTACTTGTGATTATAGTGATATAAAAAATATTGTCCGCTCTTTCTCGGTTTACGAGTTATAGGCCTTTAAAATTTCAGTATATTTCTCCGAATATCTTTATTAATAATTATCCGATCTTAATTATATTGATGTCATTTAAAAGCACTTAAAAATACCATTTTAATGGTATATAACAAGTCCATATTAATTAATTCCTTGGAAACAAAATTGACATTTTGTATAAAAATGGCGGAGCTTAATTTATTTTTTTTTTTTTTTTATATTCGAAAAAATCTTTCCGGTGTACGACATACCCAGAGGAGAAAGTTCTTAAGCCCTGCCGAAGGTCGGCAACACAGAAAAAGCATTATTTACGTAAAAAAATTATATTCGAATTTTAATAGTTCCGGTAATCTTGATTGGCGTAAATCAAGATCTTCGGCACAGTTGATTTTTAAACAACTTTGATAGTGATTCTATAGTACTTTTACATGTGATTATAATGCAATAAAAAAATTTGTCCGCTCTTGCTCGGTTCACGAGTTATAGGCCTTCAAAGTTTCAATATATTTTCCTGAATATCTTTATTAATAATTGTCGGATCTTAACTATATTGATGTCATTTAAAAGCACTTATAAATACCTTTGCAAAGCACTTATAAATAGCATTTGCATATTTCAAAAGAATTTCACAAAAAATGCTTATATTTTAAATCTTTGCATAAATTTGCATATAATAGATACAAAAGTAAGTTTTCTTAACAAAAACACAATTTTTTGGAGTTTAATCAAATGATTTCTACATTTTTTTGTGAGTATTTTGAGTACATTGTAAATACTGTAAAGAAAAAAATTCGGAAGCGTCAAATGTGAAACTTAAGCCCAAATTACATTTAAGCGCAGTCAACAACAGTATCAGCAAAAATGATCAGCTGATCACTGTCAGTACAACATGTTGCTGCGGTTATAATTACAATTCAGAGTAGGCAGCCACCATCTAGCTTTATTCTACTTGTGTATTTTAGCCTCTCATTTATTTGCTCACTCTCTTTGTCTGAATGCAGCGCAGTGAATTTAGAAACAGGGCTAAAAGAAACAGCACTGCAAACTGCTGCTGACCAAATGTAATCAACACCATAACAAACAGTGCATTCTAAATGATCAGCTGATTATGGCAGCACACACTGCTGCTGACTACGCGCTATTGTAATTTGGGCTTTAAAATTAAAATAGTTATATTTTTATAAACATCGAAATTTATTTGAGATTGAAAGTTAAAAAATGGATATTTGTGCATATTTTCTACACATTAATATATAAGAATGCATAAATTCGTTGGTTTTTATATACATATTCATGCTATTTTTGCATATTTCTGTGCATATTATACCATTTTTTCGTGCTTTTTCAAGCGCATATTTCAATTATTTTTGTGCATATAAAAACTTGCCCTGATCATTACCATATTAATAAATTACTTGGGAACAAAATTGACATTTTGTATAAAAATGGCGGAACTTAAAAAAAATTTTGATATTCGAAAAAAGCTTATTTAGCGAAGCCGGTGTTCGACATACCCAGAGGAGAAAGTCCTTAAGCCCGGCCGCAGGCCGGCTACACAGAAAAACTTTTATTAAGGCGTAAAAAAAATATAATAATTTCAAGTGTGCCGAAGATCTTGATGAGTGCCATAATTTTTTATTAAATTAAATAATTTTGAAATTCAATGTTTGAATTCTAATATATAAATTAAAAATGAAAAACATTTCCTATTTAAACTATTAAAAATTAAGATCTATATTATTCTTAGCTTCAGTAATATTTTATAAGAAATTACAAAGATTCATGTAGCCATTCCTGAATTATTTTAGTTATAACATAACCGCAAAGAAATTCTCACCTGATTTAAATTCATATCTTTAGCTTCTTTTTCTGTTTGTTTATACAATTCTTGCTCCTCCTTTGTTGTCAATATCTCACGACCCAAGCGTTTACGTTTCTTTTTCAATAATTCCTCGACAATAAATTTCTTGGCTGTATGTATTATACCCATATTTTTAAATTCGGCAAAATAACCAACCTCTTTGGAAACTTTCAATTCATGTGGATCGCATGTATCATGGTCATCCTTGCGCACGACCAACTGATGTGAATGTGGACTTTCAAGATTTGTTTGAAAGAGACTACAGCGTATAATGGCCGGGCCATTGTAGCCAACCAATTGAACTTCGGGAAACGTTTTTGTATTTCTCAGAGAATTTGTACCGTTCAAGGAGCCATGTGTGCCGTGCATTTCAGACTTGTAGCGAAAACGAAATTTTTCTACCGGCTGCTCGGTAATGCGTAAAGTTGCTTCATATTCATATTTAACTTCTGGATAGTGCATTGTTGTTGCCGCTGTCGAGGGTTGTTGAAATTGATAATTTAATGGATTTCCAAAGTTTATAGCAGGTGAAAAATTCATATTTTGATTGTGTTGATACAAGTTGTTATTGACATTCATGTGTTGTACATTCTGTAATTGTACATATTGTGTAGAGTTTTCATAAGATAATGTAGGTATTACTAAATTAGAAAATTCTGCTGGTAAAGCGCTGGCAGGTGATTGTACTGGGGAATAACCGCTTGAAAGTGGAGAATTTCCTGGTCCTGGTGATGTTGTGCTATTATAGCCACTGGTGCCACCCATTGAAGATTCGCTAACTCTACGTATAGGTTCCAGTGTATCCATATCGATTATATCCTTGTTATTTGTAACACAATATGGCATCATATTATTTTCCATGTTGTTTGTTTTTATGTTTTCTTTTTTTTAGTATTGTTATTTAAGAGAGCACTTTGACAGGTATTTAAAATCTCTTAGAAATATGTCATCTCCCTTTTATTTATTTAATTGCAATAAAAGATACTTTTAATTTAATAACTAGTTTTTTTTAGATTTTGCTGCGTAATTACTTGACGATTCAATGTCTAATAATGCAATGCGAACGTGAACGATTGTTTGAAAATTTCCAATAGTTTAATACTAAAGCACTTTTTTATATGTATAAGTACTGCTTATCTGTTTGAGCTTATTATTTAAACGTTGAAATAAAAAATATGGTTCTTCCCCGTTCTACGCACACAACCATAAATGTGGGGGGAAAGACGATAAAGCTAAAGCTTATTGAATGAGTCAACGAACATATAGTGTGATATTGATATATCTTATTTACACAATTTTGCGATTTTTAATATTTTATATTATTTTTAAGATATAATTTAATTATTTGTTTTTGCTTTCTTTTTTCTTTATTATCTTTTTAATTATTGCTTAATAAAAAAATGTACTTTAATATTGAACGAAGCACATTGGTTTGCGGATAAATTAGCAATGAATATATTTTTAATTTTCTATCAAATAATTTTAAAAGTTGTACATCGTAGAGAGCTTTTTTCCGACGTCACTACTTTGCGTCCATTTTGTTGTTTTACACTTTTTATAAAAACAAGTTCTTTTCAAAGGTAGATCACCAGTGTTACCAGAATCATTCAATAAAATATAACACGTTCTAGCTTCTTTTATTATGGTGAATTTTTTTTAATTTTTGGTACTCATTTACCTCCCTAACTCACTTAAAATCGTAAATATTTCCTATACTATTTATTGAAAAGATTAAGGTGTCAATTAAAAGCTCTTAAGGGTGAATTTACAAAAATTAAATAAAAAAAATAATATAAGTTTCATAAACACAACATTTTAAGTATTTTGTAATTTCTTGCGTAAATTTTTTTTTTTTTTGTGGAAATAATTTTTCTTATAGACGGCCTTCGGCCGGTCGGAAGGGGGTTTAACTCTGTGGTATGTCCAAAAGCGGCTTCGCTAACGTAATTCTTCCTTTTTACCCAACTTTTTTATAACGAAAATTTTTTTGATACGAGTTTCTTAGAGAAATTAGATTTTCAAAACCCTATAACTTCCAAATTATTTTTACATCATTATATTCACCGTTAAAAGTACTATCAATGGCAAAAACTTGCAAATAAATAATTCACTGTTTATACGCAAATTGCACAAAGAAATATGTTCTTATTTGTCGTGCCAGATCGGAAAAATGAAACTATTATAATCGAAAACTCTATGAACGTAAAAGGAAGTGGCAACGCTGTACGTTTTATTTGCAATTAGCTTCACTAATCACGATTATTTTTCGTGAGTTACTAACTTAAGCGTGAATTAGTTGGTTGTTTATGTGACGTTTCCTTCCGCAAAGATCGTTTATATTGCTTGTATTGTAATGCTAACAATTATTGAAACTTGACGTTGATGTGATATGATGTCTGAAGGCCGGGTTAGTTGGTTGTTTATGTGATGTTGATGTCCCATTTATTTACGGGAAGAATCTTGTGCGATTATTACATACTGTCTCCACGTTGATATAATATGTAAGATAACGCCGGCAGAAGAGAGTAAACATTGTGTTTATATTATGTTAAATCTTAAACAAGGGGTAAATGTATTCTAATAAATCTCATAATATTTCATTATTTTCATTCAGTCACAGAGTAAACATGTACTTTTTATTTAAGAAATTCGAAATTTTTTAGCACAATTTTAATAAAAATATGTTTCTGAATGTAGAATAACCATTAAAATAAAATAATTTTACAAAAAACATTGTTTTTAAGTACTTTTAAAAATACACATTCACACACACAAACAAACTTTCGTATATGTGTATTTTTTTGAGAGTAAATATTATAAGATAGTTGTGTAGAAAAATCTTATCACAACAGTCTCATAATATTTCTTATAATACTAATATTTTAGTCTACACGTGAGATAATTCTCTCAGAGAGCGGATTTGACACTCTCTGTTACATATTATGATATAAAAAAATCATGTGTAGACCCAGTGTTAAAAATTAATAACGTGACATATGTTTTTGACAATTGTTAGCAAAAGCACAGTTACCATAAATTGTTTGCTAGAAAAAACCTAAAAATGCAACTCTGTTTGAAATTAAACATGCCAAATATTTATCTACTTAATTGTTTGAGCATTTAATTATTTTTGTTCATTTATTTCTTTGTTTATTTAGTGGTTTTTCCTTTTTATTTCGTTAAGCATTTGATTATTTGTAAGAAAAAAGTTTTTGTTTGGCAACACTGCTAACAGCTGTCACGGAACAACGCAAGAAAATTCTGTTTTCAACAGAATCAGACATCACATCACATCAACGTGAAGTTTTTATAATTGTTAGCATTACAATACATGCAATATAAACGATCAGCTGTTTACTTTGCGGGAGGAAACATCACATAAACAACCAACTAATTCACGCTTAACTTACTGTTTATACAGCAAAATTTTCATATCGCAATATTTTTAATTGCGAGTAAATGGTACGTATAAACGTAATATATATTAGAGTCAGCGCTCGAGCCCTGACTTTGTCTTGATAATGCTTGGTAAAAGACGCCATCTTGATTGTTGTTGGTACTTTTTGCATGGTTTATTCATAGTAAAATAATAAAGTACTCGCACATCTACAAAAACAAAAATTGCTTGTATTTTGTTAAGGCTCAACTACATAGAATACTTTCGCTGCAACTGCGACTGACAGCTACGCAACACATAAATGATATTAACCCAGTCGTTGCATTATTTTGTTATTAAAATTATATATAATAAAATATAAAGATGTAAAAATTCTATTATGTTCTCAGTTGAAATAATGAATTGCAAATTAAAATTTCCGACTTAACGAAAAAATATTAAAATAAGAATAAAACAACCGACAAAATATATTAACGTACTTCGGCACTTCAAAGTTGAACATTTTTCATCTTTGAAGTACTTCACGCAGAAGTTTGGCGTACTGATTTGGTTCCGCTCAATATAAATGCATGTATTTAACTTAGCTGTCAGTCGCAGTTGAAGCGAAAGTATTCTATGTAGTTGAGCCTTTAGTGTAAAACTACTGCCCACAATGTCAAAATCAAAGTATATACAAGTAGTCCGACTCTTTGGCAGGACTACCTAACTCTAAATATGTGTTGGTAACAAAAATGTAAATGTGTTGGTGAATTTTTATTTTTCCCATACGCACAGAGTTCTATAAAAATGTTCTAAAATTCAATTTGTTTGAATTTTCAATACTAAAAAATTAAACTCTGTTCTACAATTCAACCTATAAATCAAACAAAATAAAATGTCAAAAATTAATATTAAAATTATTTTTTAATTTTGTGCAAAATGGACCTGTATTTCAAATAAAAACCATCTTTTGGTGATAAAAAAATTTTAAAATGTTGTGAGTGAATGCAGTAACTTGTAAAAGTTCATAAACGTTTGGATATCTGCAGTTAAAATTTGTGCGTTTTTTTTCTTTTGTTTATAGTTCTCTCTGCTCACACGGCACCCATATATGTGAGAGAGAAATTTCATAAATAGCTTGCTTTGAACGGAAAAATGAGAGAACGAAAGAGAGCAAGAGAAAAAAAAACTTTAAAAAAAATTTACATTTGAATACGAAAACAAGTTGACAGTACCGTGAGGTTTGCCAATGAAAAAATTGTAAAACAGCTGTTCTTATTAGTATACTTTATAATTATACTATGGGTTTATTATGACTAACCAAATGCATGTGCGCACAAAATTTTGTTCAATGTGCAAACAAGAAAATGGCTCGTGTGGACCGCAAATAATAGATGCTTTATCTTGTATAGATTCGCACAGATTTTGACATGTCTTGATAAACATTTTACTAATGAAAAAAACTTTTTTTGGATAATTGCACAAAATTTTTCTCGTAAATAAACGAGACATAAACAACCAACTTACCAAAATTAATATGCTATATAGTTTTTGAAAAACTAAAATTCAAAAAACAAATCGTTTACATGTGTACCTTGTTTCCTTTCCATGTGGTTTTTGTTGACACTTCACTTTTTAAGGAATTTTAATTTAAATACATTTTTGTATATTTTTGATATTTAAAATCTTTTAAGAAATATTTTTAAAATAATTTATGAATATATATGAGTATGACAAATGAAATTAGTCTCCCTGTTTATGAAATCTAATTCAATTTCAACTTGAAATGGGTTTATAAAAACGTAACGAAAATAATTTGTTAAAGGGTTGATATTTCCGCTAGGGAATGGTAAATCGATTTCGATTTTAGTCGAAAATCGATTTTCAGGGGAAAAAAATCGGTTGTTTGCAATCGATTTTATGTCAACAATTTTATACTGAAATCGATTGTTTAGTTTCAAAAATCGATTTTGTTTTAAAAACATAAAAATATGTACAATTATAAAAATCTTATAAATTAACTATATTTTTTTTTTTTGTTATTAATAATAAAGTTATGTTAAATCAGTTCTATAACGATCTACAAAGGAATAAAAAATATCAAAATTTTAAAAATTCTGTAAATTTCTCAACGACGTCGTAAAAATTTTTGAATTGCGTGCAGAAAAAAATCATTCGGCTTTAATCTCGTTTGATGTCTGCTTTTTTTTAACATCATTTGGCGGTGAAAGAGTAAAAGTGAAATTTAGAAATGACCCCAAGTCGAGTTTCCAATGTTTTAAGAAAATAGAAAATTAAAAAATCCCAATATTCAATTCGCAAAAGATCTTAGTATTTTTACATATCATCCCTAGCTGGGCATTTGGCAAAACAATCGTCTAAATCCTCTGAAGGAAAAAAATAATAAAACAATTTATCCAAATATTAATGAAATAACTCAAGAATATCAGTATCGTGTGAACGTCTATTCTTGAAGGATGGCCTTATAATAACCCAACAAAGAAACAAGATTAGTAGTGAACATTGATTTAAATGTAAGGCTTTTTTACAAAGCCTTACTGAAGAAGATTGGTTTGATGGAAAAATTAAATAATCATAGATTTCTTATATTTTATATACGTAGCTTTTATACATGTATTACTTGTGACCTGAATTTTTGAAATTATCCAGTTGGCCATCTCTTCAAGACAACATCGACGACGCGTACAAGACCCATAGAAAATTCTTGACGACATGTTGACGACAGCCCATACAATTCGTCGACGACTTTTCCAAACAAATGTCCGCTAAATCGTTAAGGACATTATAAACAACAATGTCTTACAAATTGTCGTCGACGATTTTGCTGAACTTTCTTAGTAACATCTTTCGCCATCCTGTTGGAACCAATATCGTCTTTTCCATTTCATTTAATTCGGGCCAAATATCTTTAAAGCAGTACGCACAAATGATGTTGCCGACCAAAAATCCATTTCTTTTAATTTCAACACGCGCTAAATAATTAGTTATATTTTTTTTTTTTTTTTTTGGAAAAAAAAGTTAATATTATTTTCAGAAATAAATAATTGTTTGACAATGGAAATAAAGTTTAAATATTACGAAGCACGACAATATGCATGCAATTGTTACTTAATTTGTCCTGAATAGAATTTTATAAGCGACAAAATATACAATTTCGTCTATGATCATTTAGCCAACTGGGTATTTTATATGTTTATTTTTTAATTTTTAGTTGTTTTTGATACACTTTTGAATTTATCAATAAAAAAAATCGACTTCAAAATAAAATCGATTTTGGGGACCGATTAATCGATTTTGAAAATCGAAACGAAAAAAGTTGATCGTAAAATCGAAAATCGATTTTTGGCATTGTTTACCATTCCCTAATTTCCGCTCTAAATTAAATTTTTATGTACTTAAATAAATAATGAACTGCTTTAAGCGTTGTTTTGAAATTCTCCTTATAAACTCGACGCGAAAATATTTAAATTTTCAAATCCAATTGTTGTTCAGAAAAAGAAATCAAATACGTAATTCCAATTTGTTCGTATTGTTGAGAAAATAAAAAATCTAATACTATTATATGGATATTTAGCATCTTAGAAAAAACTGTCATAATATATTTAATGGTACTTTTTTCTTTCAATATTTTGTCACTTGGGAAAAAAGCTTAAAACTCCCAAACTTTTTAATTGCATTGAAAAATATTTACATCAATATTTTCGGCGTTAAAAGTACTATCATTGATGAAAAAATCAACTTAAAAGTGAATCAGAGATCTTAATTTAAGCGCATTTAACATTTATTCCCATTAATTACACGGACAATTATACAAAAATTTCAGTAAGTTTAAATTTTTTTAAGTGTACTTAAAATTTTTTGATTCACTGTGTTTAGGTAAGTAAAAACAAAAACTGGCAGCACTGTTTGTTATAAGCTTAAAAAAAGTCAAAAAGTGGACTTTTCCTGCAACTATTATTGACCTAAAACTTTTTCAAAAACACTTTAATTAACAGTAAAACGGTGAATTGTCATCACTGAGCGAGAGAGTAAAAAGCCTCCTCGTTGTTTTTATGTAAAACTCTTCAATGATTTTTCATTGTCAATATTCCTACTACATATTTACAAACCTGCAATTTTTTAAAAAATATCGCCGTCCTACACATTGTTGTTGCACTTGTAATACAGTGGATCCAAACTTATTAAATTTTAAACGCAACAGCCAACGCGCACTAATCATGGTTAATTAAATTAAAAACTTTGTGAATGAATTTAAAAAAATTATAGTGTACACACACTATTCAAGCAAAATACTGAATAGAGTAAATATTAACTATGTATGCACTCTTAAAAATGAAAAGCAAAGAAAAGCTCTTTTACTTTCTTTTAAACGCATTTAAGAGGTACATATTACTTCAATTCCACAACAACAATAAAGTAGCAATAAGTACAAGATAACAAACTTGTTTATATTCTTACAAATCAAAGTTTTTTTATTGTTCACTATTTAAGGTTAATTTTAATGTATTTTTTTTTATTTACATTCCAATTAAATTTGTCTATTTACCTGTTAGAGATTCTTAAATTCGTTAAGTTTAAATTAAATTAATTTTTATCACTCAGTTTTTTAATTTTATATTTAAGAATATAAACAACGTGCTCGTCGTTACAACGTCGAAATAAATTTAATTTTACGTTTGTAGTCAACGCGAGTTTCTAGTATGTGTACTAATAACAAAAACAACAACAATATAAAATAAATGAATTTATCCAAATTTATATAGTTTGCCATAGCTACATACACACTCAAATAAACTAAAAAAAGTACAATAACATCGTAGGTATCATATGCTCCAAAATACACGGAAAAAAATATACACAATATAAAAATATGAAGATCTTTAAAATAAGAAAATAAAAAATTATTAATTATTAATAAATGTATAACAAATTAAAAAGACATTGGAAAGAATCTTAAAATGGGGTCAAAATAATATATTAACATATTTGATTTTATTTACAATATATATATATATATATATATATATATATATATATATATATATATATATATATATATATATATATATATATATATATATATATATTTTTTTTTTTTTTTTAAATAATTATTAAATAATTATGATATTTAAAATATTTTCTATTTGCAAAACTAATTGTTTTCCATATAAATTGGTAGTAAATATTTAAATATATTTTTAATCTATTTTATTGGTATATCAAAAAAAAAAACATAAAAAAGAAATCTATGGCAAAACACTGACATCAAAATAAGAAAAACATATGAACACTTTCAAAACAATTCATCAAAATAAAAATTAAATATAAAAGAAAACAAATATATTTTGTTTACAGTTCATTGAATTAATTATACATATTTTTTATTTATTTTTTTTTTTTTTTTTTGTTTAAATCCTATTTCCAAAATTCAATATTAAATTTTTTTAAGCGTAAATTTTTAGAGTATCCAAACGCACACTAAGAGAAATTCTTAATAAAAATATTGACAAAATTTAATTTAATAAACTCAGAACACTTTCAAAACATTACGTCAAAATATAATAATTTAATAACTTTTCCACATGTCAAGACAAATAGGTGATGAAATATTTACAGCAATTTACAAAAAGATTATAAAATAAAAAATATAAATTGCAATCTTGATAAGAAAAATAACAAACAAGGGGGTCTATAAACAAAACCCGGCCTCTTAGAAACAATAATTGACAGAAAGATAACGTAATTTGTATTGACGTCGTATACATATGCTACTAGGTCCGCATTTTGAAATGTAATGCTGGTAAGCGTAAAAAACAAACAAAAATAATAATAATAATAACAAGATTTTTTAAATACAAATAACATTGATGAAAAATATTCCAATAAAAACATGTTTTTCTTCGACAAAAGGTATGATAAGGAATTGGAAATGGGGTTTAAAAAATCAAAATCAATAAAAACAAATTATTTTATTTTAAATAAAGAAATGCACATGCCATATATAATATGATCAAATTTTTAAAAATATAAATACATAATTACATATTGTATGTTTAAAAAAATATTATTTATTATTATTTGATTAAAAGTAAATAACATGTTTAAATTTTCACTTATAAATTAGATTTTTTTAATTTTGAACTATAGAATTATTATAAATATATTAGGGGTTTTCATTTAATCACATAAAAAAAATTTTGTCAAACTTTTTTCGAAAAATTATTTATACAATTTATAAATATTTACGCTTCAATATTAATATGTAAGTAAATTCGTAAACTTCTATATTCGAAAAGTTATATTTAAAAAAAGAAAATTAAATTCTTTTTTATTTTTTTTTTTTATATTCAAATTAATAATAAACTAAGAACAAAAATAAAAAAATTAAAAAAATTGGAAACTTTTATTATTTGCCAAGATCAATTAAAGAATACTAAATTATTTACAATTTGTGAGTAAAACGCAAAAATTTACCAATTGTTTAAATTTATCCGGTTAGTTTGATAAAAAAAAATATAAAAACCTTATATTTTTCTAATAACATCAACATTTTAAGAAATAAACAACAATTTATTGATTTATGAAGTTATAAAATTAAACTTACCTTGTAATGAAACGCATTTTGTATTATAATTTATTTGATTTTCTAGTTATTTCTAAAACAAAAATAATGACTTTATTTTTCACGTGTTAGTTTCTTTTGATATTTTTTTGTTTTTATATTTTGTGTTTTTAGTGTGTATTTTTTTACTGCGTTATTTATATTGTTCTACACTGTTTAAAATTCAACGTTATTTTAAAAACAATTCCAATTTACTTGAGCTTTTATAGGAAAATTAAAATTTCATATTATAGAGTTGCCTATTTTCTTATTGTAACAATGTTATTCGGTCAAACACAACAAAAAAACCCTACATTTTTTTTTTATAAAAGAAAACTATTTTTTTAAATTGATAACTGAGTCTACATTAGACAAATTTTTATCAAGACAAACGTCAAAATTTTATCAAGATAAAGATTTGTCTAATGTAGACTGAATTTGTCAGTGTTATTGCAGCGTTAAAAGAAAATTGTCAGCGCTCGAGCTCTGACAACTTTGTCTTGATAATGCTTAGTAAAAGACGCCATCTTGATTGTTGTTGGTACTTTTTGCATGACTTATTATGACATACGTTTTCCCCTATAATTGACAGAGATAAAAAATTATCTGCAACTCAAACAAAAATTTGACGTTTGTCTTGATAGAAATTTCTCTAATATAGACTCGACGTAATAAAAAAATTATAAGCTGCTTTCACTAGCTATAAATTTGTTCGCACACTGAACCAATTATTGTGTGCACATGAATTCGGATCGTGTGAAACGTACTTATCGATGTTTTGTATTTGTTCAAACATATTTGTCAGTAAATTTGTTTGAACGATGTCAGCATATACAAGCTTTTGTTGTAATATATTATTGTTTGTTGTCAAAGTAAGTAGTCAATTTAATTAATTAAAATACTAATATATATTATTTTCGTTTTATTTTTTATAAAGAAAACTTAATGCGATGCGAACTCTCTACACAACTATCTTATAAGATTTACTATCAAAAAAATACACATGTACGGAAGTTTATTTGTGTGTGTGCATGTGTATTTTGAAAAGTACTTGAAAACAATATTTTTTGTAAAATAGTTTTATTTAGTTTTCTACATTAAAAAAAATATTTTCATTAAAATTGTGCTAAAAAATTTCGAATTTCTTAAGCCCAAATTACAATAGCGCGTAGTCAGCAACAGTGTGTGTTGCCATAATCAGCTGATTATTTAGAATGCACTGTTTGTTATGGTGTTGATTACATTTGGTCAGCAGCAGTTTGCAGTGCTGTTTCATTTAGCCCTGTTTCTAAATTCACTACGCTGCATTCAGATTGAGAGCGAGACAAAGAGAGTGAGCAAATAAATGAGAGGCTAAAATACACAAGTAGAACAAAGCTAGATGGTGGTTGTAAATTGTGGCTGCCTACGCTGAATTGTAATTATAACGGCAGCAACATGTTGTGCTGACAGTGATCAGCTGATAATTTTTGCTGATACTGTTGTTGACTACGCGCTATTGTAATTTGGGCTTCAAAGTAACACTTTGCTTCAGGGTACGCTGAACAGGTATTATCGTCAGCCCAGCTGATTTTGTTTTTGTGTATGAGATCTGTCAAAGTTTGTTTACGTTTTATTGTTTACATATAGTAACGTCGAGTCTATATTAGAGAAATTTGTATCAAGACAAACGTCAAATTTTTGTTTGAGTTGCAGATAATTGTTTATCTCTGTCAATTATAGGAGAAAACGTATGTCATAATAAACCATGCAAAAAGTACAAACAACAATCAAGATGGCGTCTTTTACCAAGCATTATCAAAACAAAGTTGTCAGAGCTTGAGCGCTGACAATTTTCTTTTAACACTGCAATAACACTGACAAATTCAGTCTACATTAGACAAATCTTTATCATGATAAAATTTTGACGTTTGTCTTGATAAAAATTTGTCTAATGTAGACTCAAAGTAACGTTGAGTCTATATTAGAGAAATTTTTATCAAGACAAATGTCAAATTTTTGTTTGATTTGCAGATAATTTTTTATTTCTGTCAATTTTAGGAGAAAACGTATGTCATAATAAACCATGCAAAAAGTACCAACAACAATCAAGATGGCGTCTTTTACCAAGCATTATCAAGACAACGTTGTCAGAGTAACGTCGAGTCTATATTAGAGAAATTTGTATCAAGACAAACGTCAAATTTTTGTTTGAGTTGCAGATAATTGTTTATCTCTGTCAATTATAGGAGAAAACGTATGTCATAATAAACCATGCAAAAAGTACAAACAACAATCAAGATGGCGTCTTTTACCAAGCATTATCAAGACAAAGTTGTCAGAGCATGAGCGCTGACAATTTTCTTTTAACGCTGCAATAATACTGACATCTTGATATACCTACCATTACGTACGGTATACACGAGAGATTTTTTTTTGTTTGCTTTGTTTTGCTATCAAACGTCATTTTGTTGTATTTTGTTGACGTTCATTTATTTTTTTAAGCGCAATTCTTCATGGAAACCTCAGTTAAATAATTATTTGAAGCTAAAATAATACAACATAAAAGGAAATTAAAAAATATATATATTACAGTTAAATTTTCAGAACATTCTTCGACGGAAACTAATAAAAAGTGATAGATTTAAATAAATATATGGTGATACAAATAAAAAATTGCAGTGGTTCAGCCGACTTTTTGTTCTTGTGATAGAAAAATCTCCCGTGTAGTCCGTTAAAGGGAAATAGAGTCAGCTCAGAATGTAATTTAATCTTCTTCAAATATGGCATCCTCATTTTGCATTCTAGCACATTCCAGTAGAGGCAAATAAAAAAATGTAAATAAATGAAATGTCAAAATTTTCAAGTAGTTTATAACTTTGAGTCTACATCAGAGAACTGCGCCGATTGGCTGAGTCGAGTCGCCGGAGGTTTTTGAAGAGCCGCCGCCGCCGATAAAATTTCGGCTAAAACGCGACTCAATTACAGCCGCTGATTTCGGTCAAGCTTAATGAATTTAATATAAAAGAGCCTATAGGATTATAATAATGATATAAATATATACAAACGTACCTGGTACACATTGCAAAGAAATATAAAATATTACCTGTTTTTGGGGAGTTACTAACGGACCTCAATATTTTAGTTTTATAACTACTCATTGATGATGAGGGAGAAAGACAGTCCATAATCGAA
This sequence comes from Protophormia terraenovae, assembly GCA_951394005.1. Classification (NCBI taxonomy): domain Eukaryota; kingdom Metazoa; phylum Arthropoda; class Insecta; order Diptera; family Calliphoridae; genus Protophormia; species Protophormia terraenovae. The sequence goes on from OX596073.1 coordinate 51,640,640, forward strand.
TCAGTTATTTGGGTATTGTTTGGAATAGCAACTGTAATTGGGCTTGAACTTTTAGTTGTTTTAAATATAGTATCTTCGTTATTTTTTGGAACCAAACAGTCATCAGGATTCGACGATAAATTGGGTTCTTGTATGTGCTTCGTTTGCATCTCCAAAATGCCTTCCTCATTGATTATATACGTTCCAGATTGAATAGTGATGTTCCCTAAAATTTCAATACTTTGCTCTTTTCTCATTTGTTTTAACTCGCAAATCTCTTCCACAACAATATCTGAATCAATGCCTCGTTCACGAAGTTTTGGAGCTATTTTGTTAATAATATCGATAGCTATGTCGAATTCTGTAGCCTTTATTTCTTTATTAGTTTCGTATTCAATTGCCAATGCTTCCGAATTGTTTTGAATACATTTGGTGTAGTCAACGTTTTCAGGATTTAGAGGATATAAACCACACTTTCTAAACCCATTTTTAATTGTGTCTTCCAAATCCATCTTAGAAAGGACCATATCAAGTAGTGGGCAAAACGTAGACTTTGAAACTACGTTGTTGTTATTTTCAGGCTTTAACTGCCACTCCCTTACGGTTTTCTTCCATTCTGTTTTAAGCAGTTTAAACACGCTAACATCCGCAGGCTGCATAATGTGGGTAGTGTTAGGAGGAAGGGCATACAAAATAATGCCGTTCTCATCGCAAAACTTGCTCAGTTCTAACGTCATGTGGGATTTATGACCATCCACAAACAGCAAAATTGGCCGCTGAACCTTGTGCTCATTAAGCCAACTATGGACACCGTTGGCGATGTATTCAAAGAATGTCTCACTAATCATCCATCCGGTTTCAGATTTACCTAAAAACCAATTTTCCGGCAAACTATTTACCACATCTTTAGGAGGTCGCACATATGGAAAGACAACCATCGGGACCACTGTCTGACCATTTGCCGAGAAAACCAGCAGCACAGTAATTGTTTCCTTTTCATTTCCTTTTTGGATACTGTACACATTTCTATATCCTTTTGGGGCCAGGACTTTTCCGGTTTTAGGGCATAAAGTAAAACGTGGGACGTCATATTTTTTGCTTGCACCCAATATTGTAGATGTGCCATCTCTTACTTCCACATTTTAGAGACTCTTGGGAGTATTGGTGTATGAGCCTTTTTCCGTTGGTGAACATATTAATGAATTTATATTGTCTGAAATTCCAAGAATAGCCTATTATGCCTACTGAACCACAAATTTTCGTCCTGTTTTGGGACTTCTAGTTATATAAATGTAAGATTGCCGACTTTGGATCACTAATATCCTATTCTCGGCAGGTCTCAATGTATTCAATATAAACTATGCCGACTACTTGGTAAATCAAGTTTTTACTCATTTTTTTTTAAGAAATAGCAAGACCGATGATTTTTAAACCATTTTATAAAATTTGAGCTTAATCTAAAAAAAAACTCAATTTCCAGTAGTCGGCACCCCCCTGCCGACAATTGGAAATCATACAATTTTTTGTTTCTAATGCCGGCAGCAAGAAAAATCACAAAAAAATATTTATTTCTTTAATTTTTCACTCTTAATTTAATATTTTAACTGTTTTCTTTCATTAAAATCACTTACTTTCACCAAAAACTCTTAATTTAATATAAATACTTACTTGTTTAAGGAGGCACCTAAACTAAAATTTTTTTTAAAAAACTGGCACTACTGCACTTGTTGAAAAACCATCACTAAATGAGGACAAAAATTGACAACATTATTCATCCCACTCAAGTTTACTCATTTCATAGGGAAAAAAAACTATATTTTCTACGAAACCCAGTTTTAAATTTAATGAATAACGGTCGTTTTTCTTATTTATTTGCATTTTTTTACAAAAAATGCCGACTACTGGTACATGCCGACATTAGGTGCATTTACCCTATAAGCCTTTTATATTTTTTGTAATACAAATTGTTCCGAAATCAATGATTTTTATGTTCTATTTTTCCAGATTGCGATATGTTGAACACTTGAAGAACCATGTTCATGATAATGATGATGCTTTGACTACTTTTTTTTCGTTTTCAACGAAATTTATTTTTTCAACAACAACATACAGTGACTCACAGCCACTACTTCTTTTTGGAAAAGTATTTCCATGCAAGGTCCATGCGTGGCGCATCTATATAAAGGAGTATTGGTTACAAACCATTTTAAAATGGTCACTTTAAATGGTTAAAATATATGCTTCTATGGTACAAGAAATCATTATGAGTTTTTTTCATGAAAATCGGTTAGACAATAAAAGGCATTGATGATGTACCGAAGAAACATTTATACAATCGTGACTGCGACAACCTAGATCTCAGCACCAAAACTGACATCCGGAATTCAAACAATGTTACGTCAAAACTTTTTGCCATACATTGCAAATACTGGATTATTGTACTCGTCTTCATGGTGTATAACTGCCGGGTTCTGGAGTCACAAAACCCATACATAACATTCGTAAGTGTAGTCGTATTACAAATTTATTGGAATATTTATTTATTATATTAATATATTCAATTAATTTTGGTAAATAGAAAAAGTTCTTATTGGACGGAAATACGCAGGACCGGTTCGTAGAAAACTTCTAGTGCCTACAAGTCTTTATAGGTAGCAAAACTAAACTTCTTCGTAGAACTGTGGGTCATTTGTCGTCAATTTATTGTGTTCTATTTGATGGTACAGGTCATTATATTATAACAGGAGCTGATGATCTTATAAAAATATGGTCCGCAATGGATGGCCGATTATTGGCTGATTATTGCATGCAAGAAGACTTTTAAATATTTAAACAAAAAAAGAGCTACATAATCAACTTTACCAAGGAATTTGTTTCCAAAGATCCAATGTTTTGGAACTCTATTATTTTTTGTTAATTAGTTATAATTCTATATATTAGGCTCTTTTTTGTGCGAGAACCGAATACCGAGCTGAACCAAGAAAATTTTAAAATAACAGTGAAACATGTTGGTGGCAGTTTCATGGCTTGGTATGTCAGTTAATCGACTTTACGATCAAGTTTTTCATTTCGATTTTCAAAATCGATTTTATTTTGAAGTCGATTTTTTTTTCATAAAGTCAAAAGTGATTTAAAAACAACTAAAAAAAAAATTAAAAATAATAAACCTATAAAATGATTTTAAACGTTCAGGTCAAAGAGTAACTAGAGACGAAACTAATTGTCAAAAACCTAAGTTAGTTGTCAAAAACCTAACTCATGCAACAACAAAATACATGTAATCAAATACATTTTGTTGTTGCAAAAAAAAAAAATAAAAACACATTTTTGTTTACAAAACAACAATTTTGTTGAATTGTCAATCGAGAATTTCGTCTCTATGTGTTACTCTATGGTTCAGGTCACAAGTAATACATATATTAAAGGTATGTATATAAAATATAAGAAATCTGTAAACATTTAATTTATCCGTCAATCCAATCTTCTTCAGCAAAGCTTACAAAGCCTTACATTTCATTCCCACGATAATTGTATCTTCGCTCCGGAGCGACCCGAGCTCAGCTCTGCCAAATATTGTCAACTCAGCGACAGCTGTATCAACCGGAAGTTTTTTCCCCAGGGAGGAACTTACGACATCAGTAGAACAACAACAACAACAAGCCTTACATTTAAATCAATGCTCACTACTAAGCATGTTTCTTTGTTGTTTTATTATTAGGCCATCTTTCAAGAATTAGCGTTCAAACGTTACTAAACGTTCTGGAGCTATTTGATTAATATTTGGATACATTTTTTTTTCTTTCAGAGGATTTAGAAGACTGTTTTGCAAAATGCCCAGCTAGGGATAATATGTAAAAATACTAAGATCTTTTTCAAATTGAATACTTACTGAGAATTTCATTTTCCTATAACATCGGCAAACTCGACTTGGGTCTTTATTAAATTTCACTTTTAATTTAAATTTTGATATTTTTTATTCCTTTATTTTTTCCTCCTGAAAATCGATTTTCGACTAAAATCAAAATCGATTTACCTTTCCCTAGACAGTAGTAGATACCTTTATATCCTTTAGGCCCGTTATTATAACTTTCCAAAAACTAAAGTTAGGATTTTATCGTTCACCTTAACTGTTTTTGGTTGTTATAAGTATAAGTTAAGCCAAAAGTGACCAATAAGCTAAATGTAAGAACATCTGACCATTAACTTTTATCGGACGGTTTACGTATTCAGAGCTGCCATATTTTCTGCTTTATAAAAGAAATAAATAAAATCATATTTATTCCGCTGTAGTTTTTAGTAATTTGTCTGTCTATATTTATATTAGCTCTGGCGTTGTCTTTAAGCTAACAGCTTAAACTTATTTATTTTAAAAATTTCTTTGTTTTTTATTTGTTTATATTTCCGTTAGTGGCAGTTACGTTCAAATAGTACATGTTGCCACTACGTAAAGTGGCCAAAAGTAGTCGGTTTTTTCTTTGATATTGCCGTACTATCAAAATTATAAAATTTACCTTAAAACCAAGTTGTAATAACCAAAAGTAGATAAAGCTCACTTTATCGTTCACTTTAGTTTATCTTACCTTTAACTATCTGATACCTTATAGGTAGGTTATAATAACGTCCCTTAGAAGGATAATGTGTTGCAGAGTGCAAAAAATCATATTTTTGATATTGCCAACATAACGATCCGAATAATAAATTTGGTATTGTGTACAATTTGCTAATATATAAGGGCCCAATTTTAACAACGCTCTCTAAATAGTCGCCAGACCTCAATATTATTGAAATTTTGTGGTCCATATTGGAAATTTACATAATAAAATAGGTATTAGGACCTAAAAATGCACTATGAACACATTTCACCTAATATTACATAAAAACTGGACGCACGAACCGTCTCTAATCTGTTGCACACAATTAAGACTACCATTCCACATAAAAAATAATCAGGTATGTGATGAAAATCGATTTCGAGCAAAAAACGAAAAAGGTTGTGATACACATAAAATTTTCGATTTCAATTTCGTTTTATTGTAAAAACGAAATCGATTTCATTTTCCATTTTGTTTTATGAAAATCACAATAAATTAGGTTGTGATCATGGTTGTAATAAAAACGAAATTGACATGATTTTATCGTTTTCAAATCGAACAAATTTTGGTACTCGTTTTAAAATTTAATTTGATTAAAAATGTTAAAAAAGAATTAGAATCATGTGGGTAAAAAATAAAAGCTATATTGTAGAAAGAAAAATAAAATAAATAATACTTTTTAAAGAATATATATTGAGGCAGAGGTTAAGAAAAGTATAGAAATTCTGTAAATCCTAAAATTTTTTATTCTGTTGCTTTAAAACACTGAATTTTAAGTTTAAAACTTAAAATATATTTTGTAATTTGTGATGGAACTTGTGATGAAGCGATGTACCTTATTGTTTAAAAACCTACATATCAAACACATCTACCACAAAGGAAAAAACTGATTTGAATATTCAAAATAATCATTGTGCTAACCCAATTTCAAACCACCAGTAAAAATTTAAAACCAATGCAAAGTCCAAACTGCATCTGCTAAAAAGCGTTCCTATTAAAATATTGCATTAATTTTTATTTTTGTAGGCTTAATTAATTAATCGCCAAAATTGTAAATTTATTATTCCTCCACAAAGTGTTATTTTTATGGGCAATGTTTTCTTTTTTATTCAGAAGCAAGGAATATCTCCTTTGTGGCAGCTTCCCGCAAAATCTATAAAACTTAACTTTTGATAATTTTTTTATTAAAAAATTAACATTAAAATAAAATTTATTTAATTTAAATAATACAAATTTCAAAATTAATTTGTTGTGATTTGACAAGAAACACATTGAACAGAAACAAAAATGGAAAATGAAAACGATCGAAATTCATCACAACCTAATCGATTTAAGAATACGATTTACTTTTGAAATCGATCGAATTTCATCACATACCTGAATGTAATTATCGGTCGTAATTTTCAATGTTTTTTTATGTCATAAGTGGGTGCTTAAAATAAGCTTTGAGATAAAAATATTGGATTTTTTGTTTTCATATCTTTAATTTGTTTAAAGGTAAACTTTAACACTAAATAATGGTTATATATTAAACTAGAAATGTTCATCTTTCTTATGATACCAAATATTATTTTTAATTCCAGTCTGTTACTTTGTCATGGAGCTTTAAAAATAAAATTGTATAATGCATAATTTAAGCTGTGAGCCACTGTATATTAGTGTGTAGCAAAATCTCAAGAGTCTTGCAATTTGTTATTCACTTTAAAAAGGAAGAGGAATAACGACACATGTCTTCAAGATTATCACACGTTACGCTGTAGAATACATTTCATTTCTCTCCGGAGTCAGTAACAACTTTAGCGTGTTCATCATAAATCGTCGATGGTTATATGAATTATTTTTTCATCCATATTATGGACGCATTCACTCAATCTTTTTGTATAATAAAATTTCAACATTAATCTCAAGCCAAGAAGCTACTATAGGAAATTACATATACAGCGAAAGCTTCCATAGGCGGTGATTTTGTCCGTTATCAGGAGATGTCCGTCTATGGGATATGGTTCATCATAGTTTTTAATAAGAGGTAATTCAGTAGCATAGGTACTGGTAACTTTTTATTTCAACATCCAAGATTGATTGTAATGAATTACCTTATAGATAAAAATATTCTTATATATACATATTAAAATGCAAAAGACCGTAACGTGACGTAAAAATCAAATTTCAAATTAATTAATTATTTGATTTATTCAACAATTTAATTAAATATATTTATGATTAATCAGGAATTTAAATAGTTAAAATCGTGAATAATTAAATAATTTTAAATTTATTTGACTTTCATTTTTATGTTTTTAATTTTCATTATAATATAAAAAACTGCATGCAAAGTCGTTTGAAAATATAAAATGTGGGTCATTTAATCACCAAATAACATATATTATATATTTAGCATTTTTTGTTTCATTTGTTTAATTGTAAACTAAATTTGAGAACATTGAATAATATTATTCAAATTTGATTAATCAAAATTAAAAGTAATTAATCAGAATTTTTATTAATTAGAATTGTTGATTAATCGATTAATATGTGTATAGATTAAATAAAATTTTGTATAACCGATTAATCGCACATCCATAGTATTGACAAAAGTCAAATGATAGTAACATTAATTTCAAAAACAGTCATAAAATTTGTTCCATTTAAGAAAAATGTTTTTGAAAAGTGTTTTATTATTTATCTATTTTTGCATCATTAAGGGAAATTTTAAAGCAAAAAATAAAAATAGTGGTTTCTCTTTTATTTTGCTTCAGCGGCAATAGACGTTATGCATTTTCTTTAGACATTATTTGGAATAAATTATGATTTTATGGAATAATAGCTACAGTTCGCTTCTCTCCATTTTCATTCCATTTTTCTAAAATTTTTAAATTTAGTCTTTCTTCGTACGCAAAAAAATTATCTCTTAACTGGAGAGAATGGGGTGATTTTCTACAAGATGTGTTTGGAGTGCTTTTCAATGTGGTTTCAATTTACTTGTCCATCCAATATCATGTGGTCTTTTTTTTCTGAACCATGTTTCCTATCGACGGTCGAATTCCCCTGATACTGTTGAATGACGTTGAAAACAGTATGACAGAGGACATTTAATTCTTTGACCAATTATTTGTAGGACCAATTTGTTTTTTTTTTTAATTTTTAATAATTTATAGCACGTACATCATTTTCGTTACTCATTTTGGTCAAACTCCCAACAAATCAACAGTTTGTCTTCAAGAATAATACTGACATATTTTCAATGATAAAATAATTTTAAAAATTGCTTCAGAAAAAAGTTATGAAGCAAAACGTGTGTTAAGATTAAAAAATATGAACTAAATACATACTAACCCAATTCACAAAGTATATTATTTTAGTTATTGTGTTATATGTTATTTAATATTATGTTCAGACACATATGTTTTTTACTACACAATTTTTAAGTTAAAATAAGAACTTTCTATATGATATTATGAAAACAGCAATTAAAAAAAATGAGGTTTATGAATTCAGTTTCAGAAAAGAACAAATGAGAATGAGATATTCCAATTCAAAATTTGAAAATATCATTTTAATTCAGAAAGGAACATATTAAAAAAATATTTTTCTTTTAATTTCAGAATATAACAATTGAAATTTACATTTTTCACATAAATTTCAGAATTGATCATTTGAAAGTGAGATTTTTTATTTAGAATTGAGAAAAGATTAATTGAAAATTAGGTTTTCCATTTATATTTTTGAAAATAACTATTTAAATTTGAATTTTTTATTTTAATTTTTGAAAAGAAGAATTTTTATTTAAAAATCAGAAAAATACAATTGAATTTTTGAAAAAACTAAATTAAATTCAAAGCTTCATATATATAGAGTGAAATATGCATAAAGAGTAAAAGTAAAGTAAACATAAAAACTGGACGCACGAACCGTCTCTAATCTGTTGCACATAATTAAGACTACCATTCCACATAAAAAATAATCAGGTATGTGATGAAAATCGATTTCGAGCAAAAAACGAAAAAGGTTGTGATACACATAAAATTTTCGATTTCAATTTCGTTTTATTGTAAAAACGAAATCGATTTCATTTTCCATTTTGTTTTATGAAAATCACAATAAATTAGGTTGTGATCATGGTTGTAATAAAAACGAAATTGACATGATTTTATCGTTTTCAAATCGAACAAATTTTGGTACTCGTTTTAAAATTTAATTTGATTAAAAATGTTAAAAAAGAATTAGAATCATGTGGGTAAAAAATAAAAGCTATATTGTAGAAAGAAAAATAAAATAAATAATACTTTTTAAAGAATATATATTGAGGCAGAGGTTAAGAAAAGTATAGAAATTCTGTAAATCCTAAAATTTTTTATTCTGTTGCTTTAAAACACTGAATTTTAAGTTTAAAACTTAAAATATATTTTGTAATTTGTGATGGAACTTGTGATGAAGCGATGTACCTTATTGTTTAAAAACCTACATATCAAACACATCTACCACAAAGGAAAAAACTGATTTGAATATTCAAAATAATCATTGTGCTAACCCAATTTCAAACCATCAGTAAAAATTTAAAACCAATGCAAAGTCCAAACTGCATCTGCTAAAAAGCGTTCCTATTAAAATATTGCATTAATTTTTATTTTTGTAGGCTTAATTAATTAATCGCCAAAATTGTAAATTTATTATTCCTCCACAAAGTGTTATTTTTATGGGCAATGTTTTCTTTTTTATTCAGAAGCAAGGAATATCTCCTTTGTGGCAGCTTCCCGCAAAATCTATAAAACTTAACTTTTGATAATTTTTTTATTAAAAAATTAACATTAAAATAAAATTTATTTAATTTAAATAATACAAATTTCAAAATTAATTTGTTGTGATTTGACAAGAAACACATTGAACAGAAACAAAAATGGAAAATGAAAACGATCGAAATTCATCACAACCTAATCGATTTAAGAATACGATTTACTTTTGAAATCGATCGAATTTCATCACATACCTGAATGTAATTATCGGTCGTAATTTTCAATGTTTTTTTATGTCATAAGTGGGTGCTTAAAATAAGCTTTGAGATAAAAATATTGGATTTTTTGTTTTCATATCTTTAATTTGTTTAAAGGTAAACTTTAACACTAAATAATGGTTATATATTAAACTAGAAATGTTCATCTTTCTTATGATACCAAATATTATTTTTAATTCCAGTCTGTTACTTTGTCATGGAGCTTTAAAAATAAAATTGTATAATGCATAATTTAAGCTGTGAGCCACTGTATATTAGTGTGTAGCAAAATCTCAAGAGTCTTGCAATTTGTTATTCACTTTAAAAAGGAAGAGGAATAACGACACATGTCTTCAAGATTATCACACGTTACGCTGTAGAATACATTTCATTTCTCTCCGGAGTCAGTAACAACTTTAGCGTGTTCATCATAAATCGTCGATGGTTATATGAATTATTTTTTCATCCATATTATGGACGCATTCACTCAATCTTTTTGTATAATAAAATTTCAACATTAATCTCAAGCCAAGAAGCTACTATAGGAAATTACATATACAGCGAAAGCTTCCATAGGCGGTGATTTTGTCCGTTATCAGGAGATGTCCGTCTATGGGATATGGTTCATCATAGTTTTTAATAAGAGGTAATTCAGTAGCATAGGTACTGGTAACTTTTTATTTCAACATCCAAGATTGATTGTAATGAATTACCTTATAGATAAAAATATTCTTATATATACATATTAAAATGCAAAAGACCGTAACGTGACGTAAAAATCAAATTTCAAATTAATTAATTATTTGATTTATTCAACAATTTAATTAAATATATTTATGATTAATCAGGAATTTAAATAGTTAAAATCGTGAATAATTAAATAATTTTAAATTTATTTGACTTTCATTTTTATGTTTTTAATTTTCATTATAATATAAAAAACTGCATGCAAAGTCGTTTGAAAATATAAAATGTGGGTCATTTAATCACCAAATAACATATATTATATATTTAGCATTTTTTGTTTCATTTGTTTAATTGTAAACTAAATTTGAGAACATTGAATAATATTATTCAAATTTGATTAATCAAAATTAAAAGTAATTAATCAGAATTTTTATTAATTAGAATTGTTGATTAATCGATTAATATGTGTATAGATTAAATAAAATTTTGTATAACCGATTAATCGCACATCCATAGTATTGACAAAAGTCAAATGATAGTAACATTAATTTCAAAAACAGTCATAAAATTTGTTCCATTTAAGAAAAATGTTTTTGAAAAGTGTTTTATTATTTATCTATTTTTGCATCATTAAGGGAAATTTTAAAGCAAAAAATAAAAATAGTGGTTTCTCTTTTATTTTGCTTCAGCGGCAATAGACGTTATGCATTTTCTTTAGACATTATTTGGAATAAATTATGATTTTATGGAATAATAGCTACAGTTCGCTTCTCTCCATTTTCATTCCATTTTTCTAAAATTTTTAAATTTAGTCTTTCTTCGTACGCAAAAAAATTATCTCTTAACTGGAGAGAATGGGGTGATTTTCTACAAGATGTGTTTGGAGTGCTTTTCAATGTGGTTTCAATTTACTTGTCCATCCAATATCATGTGGTCTTTTTTTTCTGAACCATGTTTCCTATCGACGGTCGAATTCCCCTGATACTGTTGAATGACGTTGAAAACAGTATGACAGAGGACATTTAATTCTTTGACCAATTATTTGTAGGACCAATTTGTTTTTTTTTTAATTTTTAATAATTTATAGCACGTACATCATTTTCGTTACTCATTTTGGTCAAACTCCCAACAAATCAACAGTTTGTCTTCAAGAATAATACTGACATATTTTCAATGATAAAATAATTTTAAAAATTGCTTCAGAAAAAAGTTATGAAGCAAAACGTGTGTTAAGATTAAAAAATATGAACTAAATACATACTAACCCAATTCACAAAGTATATTATTTTAGTTATTGTGTTATATGTTATTTAATATTATGTTCAGACACATATGTTTTTTACTACACAATTTTTAAGTTAAAATAAGAACTTTCTATATGATATTATGAAAACAGCAATTAAAAAAAATGAGGTTTATGAATTCAGTTTCAGAAAAGAACAAATGAGAATGAGATATTCCAATTCAAAATTTGAAAATATCATTTTAATTCAGAAAGGAACATATTAAAAAAATATTTTTCTTTTAATTTCAGAATATAACAATTGAAATTTACATTTTTCACATAAATTTCAGAATTGATCATTTGAAAGTGAGATTTTTTATTTAGAATTGAGAAAAGATTAATTGAAAATTAGGTTTTCCATTTATATTTTTGAAAATAACTATTTAAATTTGAATTTTTTATTTTAATTTTTGAAAAGAAGAATTTTTATTTAAAAATCAGAAAAATACAATTGAATTTTTGAAAAAACTAAATTAAATTCAAAGCTTCATATATATAGAGTGAAATATGCATAAAGAGTAAAAGTAATTAATACTTTACACTCCAGAAGAATTTTATACAATTTCTAAATATTATTTGCTTAAAGTTAAAAAAAATTAAGTTGACCTATCATTATGTTATCATTTAAATCTGTCTTATTCAATGTTCTAATTTTTATTTATTTTCAATTGATTTTTAAAAAATACCGTTAAAAGTGGTGTAGTTTTTTAAGAAACACAATAAGTTTAAGCTTCACTGCTCACATATAATTTTATTATGTGAGCCAAAATATTTTCACAAATTGTGGATTTAAATAAAAATTTTACACACATATACTTTCTAATTCCAAAAATAAAATTTTTAAACAAATAATAAATGTGAACAAATATAAATTTAATTTATAATTTTTAACAAATTCACCCAGGAAACATTGTATTAGTTCTACAACTAGTTCTAAAACACATGAAAATAGCCTGTACTTGTTCTACTTTGGCTACGACCAATGATTTTTGTTTGAAATTGTCACCTCCAGAACTAAGTAGTTCTGTGAAAGTGTTACCTAGCCTGTACCCATTCTATGGAACGGTTCGAGAACTAGTTCCTTAATCAATAATTTTTGTTCAAAATTGTCACATTCAGAACTATTGCCATAGAAGAGTTAGGGAAAGGTTTCAGAATCTGTTTTTATTTTTTATTTTGTATTCTAATGGACTATTTTCTAAAGTCCACTTTTGAAATCAATTGAATTTTGTAAATATATACATATATATTTTTTTTAATTTTTGAAATTTTGTATACAAGTTTTTTAAACAGTTCTAGGAAGTTATTCGTGAACCAGTAATTTTTTCTCAGAAGTGATGTAGAAGTCATACCGAATTAGTTCTTAAGCACTAGTTCTCTAAAACATTCCTTACAACGAATTTAGAATCGCAATATAGTTCTACTCCATTAGTGTCAGAATTGGTTGTGATACTACTAGTTCTGAGGATGTTATTAAAGAATCTGAAGTGGTTCTGACTATACCAGTTCTAGAACTAATGATTTTAGAACATGTTCTAAAAATTTCCCTGGGCATTTTTAAAAAATTTTCTATGTACTAAAATACTAAAAATTTCTTTCATACGGAAACTTAGTTGTTTTTATTGTGTTAAATTATTAAACAACTCAAATCGAGATGTTTTCTGGCTTTGAAATATATTAAAAAACAAGTCAATTTGTTTTTTTGGAATAAACATCTCCATTCTGCATTTTTCAATATTACAGTTTTCAATAAATATATAGCCGTATTCCAAAATATTAATTAATGTAGGTTTCATAAAGAGTTTCTAACTTCCTCTTATGGAAATTTACGTACACAAAGTTGGTAATCAAGCTTACATTAGAATTTGTATCCTCTATTATGAAAATAATATTATTCTGTAGAACAATTTTTAAACAAGATATTAAACAAAATGTTTGGATAATTTAGATCTATCTAATAGGAGAAGCTTAACCCGCTAACTTTAGGAAAAATTTTTAGAAATAGTAAAAACGCAATGAATTAAAATATACATATCAGTAGACATAGTAAAATATAATTTTCTAAAATTTAATTTTTGGAGGTTGATAATTAGCATTAAACTCAGAATATAAAGAAATCGGAAGCTGTGAAAATGGCAGTATTTTCAAAGAATTTAGTTTGAATATAATCTATAATTTTACAGCCATATTCAAAAAAACTTAACACAGCTTTACCAACCATTTATAATCAAAATTACTTAAAGTTGTATTCAAAAACATTGATTTGCTTACTATACCATTGGTAAAGCCTTGTAAACTTTAAAAATTTTAATAATGGTTCGACCCTACTTTAAGACCATATTTTAAGATTATTTCCGTTAAATTTTTCAAGAAAAATAAAAATAATGATAAATTTTTAGATTCATTTCAACAAAATCAACGTATTTAAAATGTCCGAATGTTAAAATCTGTGATGAAATAAAAAATGTTTCAAAATATCAGAATATCCAATTTTATATGTGTAGAGAGAAGAGCTGTGTCAAGATCATATATACTTTTCTTAATAATTTTAAAAATATAATGTTCGAAACGGTCTTCTGTTTTGACACTTTAGAAGTACAAAAGTACAAAAATGTTTGTTATAAATCTTTTAGGAAATAAAAAATAGTGTTCAAACAAACGGTCTTCGGATCCCCTTACATCTAAGGAGACTTGGAACCACATTTGTGAACCAATGTACTCTATAAGACGATGCAAAAACTAGGAAATAATGAAATTGAAAAAAGATTGAATCTTTGATACCCTTCACCATATTACCATCTTACTATCTTATCGACATCATATTACCATATTACCGACAAATAATAAAATTTTCGCCTTAACGTATGCTTTCATATTTTCACATATTTAAATCCAAATTTTTTTCAAACTACGAAAATTTGAATATGAAAAAAAAAAAAAACAATCATAGCAGGCTTTGCTTTTAAAAAATAAACAACAACAATTCCATATTTACTTATTTTTTTATGTGTGTATATACAAACTGACTGCTTATACAAAGAACCACAACAACACTGTTATTCCTTATATTACTTCTGTTGCTAACTAAACTACTTGTCTTATAGGCAAAAACGTCACTAATAGTCATTACAATGCTTAATATACATGTTTGTGTATGTATTTATGTATATTCTTAACAGATATGTTTTAGTTTTAAAAAATAAACAACAACAATTCCATATCTATTTATTTTTGTACAGACTACATATACAAAGAACAACAACAACACTGTTATTCATTATATGACTGCTGTTTCTAACTAAACTACTTGTCTATACAAAAAACAAAAAACGTCACTAATAGCAAAGAATATTCATATATAGAAGGCGCATTATGTAGAAACAAAATTTCTTATGGCGGGTTCTAATCATAGAACCTGCTCTCATGTAATTCTCGCTCTCAACATTTTGCATGATGAGGGGGATAAGTAGCAAGGGAAAACTAAATCCACCACCAAAACAGAGAGAGAGAAAGAGTTTAAATATATGTGTTTGTACATGTGTGTATTCCTTATAAAGAATTGCAAATAAAAACACGCACACATATATATAAGATTGTACATTTATAAAGATCTTTATTTAAAATTGAAAGAAACAATTTGTTTCTTGTATTTTGAAAAAAGTGCCAACAGAATTTTTAGTTGTTTATTTACTAATGGAAAAGATATGAACGTTAATATTACTGTAGGGCATACCATACATGTTTTGTTGTTTTACAAGTAGAAATACTTTGATCTGCACCGACGTGCTTATACCTTTCTTATTGACGTGACAAATTTTTGTATGATTTCGAAGTTGTCAATTTATATTTTATAGTTATATTTTTGATAAACTAATAATTGTTATATTTTACTTTTATATATTATATTTTTATATATTTCATAAAATGTGCATATAATTTGTTTTTGGTGTTTTTTTTTATTATTATTAAAAAAAAGTTTTTATAGAGAATTTTTAGTTTTTGAAATTATTATTTAAAAAAATATTTAAATTTTTTCATTTTTAAAAGTATATATTTTTCCATTTTTTGGATTTTTTAGAAAGAAAAATAAAAATAAAGTAAATAATAAATAAAAGTTTTTCCTTTTTTTCGGAAAAAAAATTATTTTGTGATTTTTTCCATGTTTTTGAGTTGTATTTTATTTGAAATAAGAAATTGTTATTAAAATATACATTTTTTATAGAAATATATAATATTAATATTTTCAATTTTAAAACTTATTTTTAAATTATATATATTTTATTTAGTAAAAAAATAGTTTTGAATAAAAAAAGTATTTCATTTCTTTTATTTTTGGGCAGAAATAACATTTATTTTGAAAAATAAAGAAGTTTTTTTGATTTCCTTTTTCTAAGCAAAAAGTTTTTATTTTTTTATACAAAAAGAAATAAATATTCATATAGCAAAGTTTCAATTTATAGACCTAAATTTTTTTATAAACAAAAATACTGATTTTTTTTAATATATAATTTTTTTTTTGGCAGGAAATAAGTTATTTTTTATTTACTCATTTATTTATTTTTGTCATAATAATTTTTTTATATAGAAGGTATATACAAATTAAATATTTTTTCAAAAGATCTTTTTTCAATATAATTCCACCTTCTTTACAGAATAAAACAAAATTATTAAAGAAAAATCTAATTTTTTTGGTGACAAATTTGTTATGAATAAAAAAAATAAAAATATTTTTTTATATTTTTTTCAAGTGGATATAATTTTATATTTTTGTTTTTATTTATTTAATTAATTAATATACTTAACTTTAACATCTGTTACTTTGAATACATAAGTATTCAAACTACACAAATCAAATGTTAAAATACAAATTTGATATTCTGAAAGTATATTTACATAAGCTCATATGACGTTAAAAAAGGTATAAGTAGTTCGGTGATGATTAAAGTATTTCTACTTTTAAAACAACAAAACACATATGCTATGCCCTACACTAACATACACGATCGTATTTTATCTCCTTTAGTAAATAAACGACCAATTCCTTGTTTCCACTTTTTTATAGGCACTACACCAGCGATCGCCACACTCATACATTCACAATTATGTTTGTGTATATTTTGTTTTTCCCATTATGAAATTATACACCAAAAAAATAACACCATTTTTATAGTAATTTTATTTTGAAAGTTTCTTCGTCAATTCAAGACTTGTAAGTGGAAATACACGTTACTAGTTTAGAATTTGAATAGTAATAACCAGGGATCGCAACGATTACCATAGTAATCATAAAAATTAAGATTTAATGTTTATTTTTTCTATTATTTGATTAAAAAAAAAAAAAATATAACGATAAATTATAAATTTAGGATTTTAATTTCTTATTAAAAAATAACGAATAATTCAGCACGAACGATTATTTCAGATTTGTATTTTATAATAAAAAATTAACTGTAGTACATTATTAATTAAAAAAAGTTAGTTATATAATTAAAAAATCATATTAATTAATCCTACTTAATATTAAATATTTTTCATGAGTGTATCTCAAGCAACAAGCAGTAACACAACATTCTTGCTTGAATGCTCGTGCGAGACTGACTTTCGTGTGTTTTTTATTAATTTCAAGAGCATAACAAAAGAGATAAAAAACACGCAAGCTTCTTTTCCCTTTGGCCTTCCCTCCCGCATCATGAAATACTTTTAAAAAATATTTCAGTTTTCATTGACATGCGCCTTCTATATGTTGTATATTCTTTGCTAATAGTCATTACAATGCTTAATATACATGTTTGTGTGTGTATTTATATTCTTAACTGATTTGTTTTTGGGCCATAACTCTGTTGATTATGAACGAATTTGGTTTATTAAAAAAAAACGAAATTTTATAAAAACATTTATGACTGATCTATATAAAAATAAAAATCTGTAGCTTGAACAAGGGCTTCAAAAATAAAAAAATCGTTTTCCCCGATATCTCAGTTATTACTGAACCGATTTATTTCATTTTTTCAGAACAAAAATTCAGAAAATAATTTCCGAGCCCCCTTTAAAAATTCGAAGTCCCTGGTATATGCAGAGGCTTCAGAAACTGAAAAACCGGTTCCAAAAACCGGTTTTTAAAGCATATCTCCGCCATTTACAAACCGATCCTGCTGATTCAAAAAACCAAATTTTATAAAAATATTTGTGACCGATCTGTATAAAAATAAAAATCTATAGCTTAAACCGGGGCTTCAAAAAATAAAAAATGCGTTTTGTCCGATATCTCAGTTATTATTGAACCGATTTATTTCATTTTTTCAGAACAAAAATTCAGAAAAAAATGTCCGAGACTTCTTTGTAAAAACGAAGTCCCTACTATATACAGAGGCTTCAGAAACTGGAAAACCGGTTCTAAAAACCGGTTTTTTTAACATATCTCCGCATTGTATGAACCGATCTTGCTGAATTCCAATAGCAAAATTCTCGAAAGCATTTCCGATCGTTTGATATATATATTATATATGTCAGTTATCGGTGGGCTTCATAAACGCCATTTCAACCGACACACGGACGGACGGACGGTCGGACGGACGGACATGGTCCTATCGTCATCATTTCTTACAAGGATCCCGAAAATGTCAACTTTTTTGCTCTCCGACGAAAATTGTGGGAATTACAAACGGAATGACAAACTTATATATACCCTTTACACCTTTGGTGAAGGGTATAAAAAGTTCTTATGTTCACCTCTCAGCCGGCTAACAGCCGACTTTGAGCCGCCGCCAACAATTTTTAGCAAAGCCGCCGCCGCCGTTAAAATCGTTCGGCGCAGGTCTTTGAATTTTCGGCAACAATTTCTTATAAATAGAAGACACATTTATAATTAAAATATAAAAGAAAATGAATCTACAGTAAGTTAATAAAATTCGACAAAAGTTAAGTAATTTAATAATTCTTTATCATCTTGTAAGGCAATTGTCAACAACTGACCATATACAATCCATACAAATACAAGAACATCAGCAGCAACAACAAATGTTTTTGCCACTTAGTAATCCCATCTTGCAACCACCACCTACGGCTGCCCATGTGATGCCAGCTCCAACCACAAATTGGAGTATGGAATCTATGCCTTGGAAAATTACTAAAAGTGATCATACGGGTGATGTAATGGAATTTACAGCACATGCACCGCACAGACGAGCAATGTTGCATCAGAAACGAAAATCGGAATTTAATGCAACGGGAACATTGTAAGTGTTATGAAAAGTTCCAAAAAATTTAAATATTTTTTAAAGTAATTGACGATATTTAGGATTAGAAGTGTCATGTAAAAAAAATTTAGATTTTCCAAGGTTAAATTCGCCAGGTCGGTAAAATTTCGGAGAATTTATTTCGAAAAGGTGAACTATTTTTTTCATATCAGTTGAAAATACTATAAATGATAAACAAAAATTAAAAATTAGGAGGCGAACAATCAATTTATAGCGTTATAGTCTATAAAGCTGAGCGTTGAAAGTTGAAAGAAGGCTTTCATGATTTATATGATATGAAACTTATTTACGACAAATTTAACTAATTTTCAGAAGAGGATCCAATATGGACGTTATAACACAGGGTGACAAAACGAAATTTTTGTTCCATGGTATTTCTCACACTATTTAAATACAAGTAATTTTGATGCCCTAAGCCTATAAATTACTATTTTCAATTGGCTATAGTTTTCAGATATTAGGTATTGTTTTGTAAAAAATCGTTAATTTAAAAAATTTAAAATACATAACAATAATATGAACTTTTATTTCTTGGATGCAAAGCTAAATATTTAAATTTCGACTTTGAGCGTGTGCCAAACGGTAGCAAAGTATATAAGAAAGTAAATTTTTGACAGTTATGAGGTGAATAAAATTTCATTAGCCTATAGGGCTACATAAATTATTGACAAATGAATAGAAAATTTTGATAATCTTAAAGTAAGAGCGTGTGCCAAACGGTAGCAAAGTTCTGTGGAAATTTAAAATTTTCCTATGGTGAACAAATTTTATAGTTTTGCTGTGCCAAATGAAAACTTTTTTCCATGATAAATTTTGACAAAATCGTTAGCAAAATTTCACAAATCTTTAAATAAAATGAATATATTTTTAAAAATTATTTGTTTTAAAGAGAAAAACTACAATTTTATAAAATAAATATTAAAAATCTCAAACAATTTCAAATTATTATAATTTATTATTTATTTTACGATTTTCAAAATTTTCTATTCCATTGTCAAAAATTTATGTAGCCCTCTGAGCTAGTGAAATTTTATTCACCTCATATACTTCAAAATTTTTCTATTCTATATACTTTGCTACCGTTTGGCACACACTCTAAATAATAAAATTAAATATTTTAAAATCTTTGGTTCATTTAAATGTTTATTTTGTAAAATTGGTATTTGTTTCATAAAAATAAATAATTATTTAAAAAATACATTTAATTTTCTTAAAGTTTGTGGAGTTTTCTTAAAAAAGGTATCAAAATTTACAACGGAAAAAAGTTTTCATTTGGCACAGCCAAATAGTAAAATTTGTTCACCATAGGAAAAATTATATTTTCCACAGTACTTTGCTACCGTTTGGCACACGCTCTTTATTTAATAAAAATATGGTATCTCAATTGCAAATAATAAAAAATGTTTAAAAAGTAATATTATTTGAAAAAAAAAAATATTTATACACACAGCCTTACTTTACACAGGGTATGGCCGCCTTAAAATGACACACAAAACATACACTTACTATACGACAAAGTATGTACCAAAGTATACAAATTAGTCCGACTCCCCTGCAAGCATTTCGTGAAGTCTTTTTCGAAATATCTCACAACTTCAACACTTCTAGAAGTGCAGTGGATGACTTCTCTCAATTTGTAACAACAAAATATATTAGTATACGAATTAAATCTTCTAAACGTAACTTCTTTAATCACTATTAGAAGTTGTTTGGATAACAGTTACAGTTATCCAAAAACAAAAACACTATTTTTCAACACCTTTTCTAGCGTTGGAAGATTGTTTTTTATCAATCCACATAATATATCTAATTCGGCACTCTAAAATGTTTAATAGTAGAACGTGCGAAACTTTACAAAAACAACACACATTAGGATCGAAATTTTATCATAACATCATGATTTTGGCGATTGTTTACATTTCATAATGGGGAAAAGAACAAGCATTAAGAATATAATTTTGCTTAGTAAAAATACAAATTTTGAAGTGATTAGAATGAAAAAATATTTACATTTACTAAAATTATTTATTAAAAGTGAAAGTGAAACAAACAATTAATTAGCTTTTTTACTAATAAAAATACTATTAGGAAAATAAGGTAATTCTGTAACAATAAAACAATTATTTATTCTATTTGAAAAATGTGACTATTTCGGTATAACGCTAAAGTCTGCTGAAATTGGGTATGATCGGTCCATTATTTTACCTTGCATCCATGCAAATATTCCCTCCGAACAGTGTTTAAATACCCATAAATATCTTTATTATAAATATTTATGCCACGATTTCAATATTATCTGCGGTATGATGTTTGGTATATTTATATATTACTCCGCAATAATTCCTTAAAACAGTTTTTGTAATTTCACGCAAGGATTTTTTCCTTTTTCATATAAATTTGATATTATTTTCGAGTTTGAATTGAATTTTGTTTTTCTATTATTAAACAATCACTTTTTTACTTCGTTTTAAAGCAAGAAACACATTTAAAATTATAATTTGTTCCTTCCCTGAAACCTAAACTTAAAAATATAAGATCTTCTCCCACTTTTACAATTTACTGACCTTTTTTATAAAAGAAAGGTGAAACTGTTTATTTTTTATGACGTGTAAAAATTGGTATATTTTCTTATAAGTTCAATTATATCATTATTCAGATTCATTTTCGCAATTTGTTTTTACCTAATTACCAAATAATTTTAGAATAAATTATAAAAGAATAAATATTTTATAAATGAGTGAATCAGAATACCAAATTTTATGGATCCATAATTAAGTAAAGCTATTTAATAACACCAGAAAATTACTCTAACTACCATAAAAATCACATAAATGGCAGTATTGAGTAATATTTGTCACTAATAAATTTTATATAAGCAGAAATTATAGTACCAAGGTTTTATTAATATAGATCCACAATTGGCCATTGGTCACATATAAAGCCATTTCCAAAAAAATTGGAAATCATTTTGTTGGACTTGACCGAATATACTTTTTAACTTGTTTTCATTAGTAACTCCATTTTTTAGGATTTCAGTAAAAAATATTTTTAGTTAAAAATTAAATTTTTCATTTAAAAATCTAGTTTTTAGTGGAAAATAAAATTTTTAGGGAAAAATCAAGTATTTAGTGAAAAATTGGATCATTCACAATTTTATGTATGTTTTAGTATATTTTTGTACCTTAAATTAAATAAAATTAAAAATATAGTATTAAAAGAAAAATAATTATCCCAAACAATTCTTTTAATGCCAATAATTGATTTTTTTCCAAAACATTTGTACGTACCATATGTTCAGCAATATAATTGTATTTTCAACCGAATTTGAGATAGGTCTCGAAACGAACTCAGTTCGGTTGTGACAACGAATCTGTTTTCTTTGTGTACTTTTAATTTGAATTCGTTAACATTACTCTTTTAGTTGAACCGATTTTATTCCTACTCATTACAATATAATGTTGCCAAGAATCTCTCTATATTTCGAGGATGTATTTAAATTTTTGAAAATTAAATGTTGATCAACAAACAATCACTTTGGGTCTTCTCATCAAACTTAAGACTTTGTAGTTTTCTTCTTAAAAAAATGTTAAATTAAATTTTCTATTTTATTTATTTTGATTTTCTAATTTAAATACAACTATGTGAAAGTTTTTTGTATAATATTTAATTTTTTTATATGAACCTATTAAAATTTTATTTCTATTTTATGTACTAATTTTGTAATTTGAAAATTAAAAATTTAATAAAATATGTACTTAATTAATTTTTATAATTTTCTAAATTTAATCGACGTCTTTAATTTCATTAACTTTTTGTTGTTAAAAAATTTGTAAATTTAAAATGTTAATTAAATTAAAATTAATTAAAATTTTTATATAAGTTAAAAATCAGAAAAAATATTGAATCAATAGATACTTATGTTTTTTTTTATTCTCCAGTTAGAACAGCAAGCATAATTTATATTATTATGTTAAAAATTTCATACAAAGTGAAAGTTTTACGGCTATATTTATAAATAAAATGTTAAATTTCGTCAAAGCTTAATAGGAAAATGTTCAATACAAATTTGATTAATAAAAAGTTTATAAATTTCAAATTTTTGTTATGAATTGTCCTCTAAAAATGTTTTCAATTCGAACAAGTTTTAAATATGCATATTTTAAATTTAATCATTTGTAATGTTACCTTAAATTGTTAATTATTAATTTTTATTGTCCTCCTTAAGTCTTTTTAATTTCATTATTATGTACCTACATATATTATTTTACTCATACAGATACTTTATTTACGAAAATATATTTTTTAAGTTGTTTGGTCCGTATTTGTCTATAACACTTTATCAAAATTTCCATTATTACAAGTTACTTTTTTAACAACTTCCTTTATAAATATTTCCTATCGAAATTGTAACTATATCGACACACCGGGAAGTTCATATGCGTCGCTTTTATTATCGAATTCTTATCTACTTTGTAACACCGTTCGTGAAGAACTGTGCCACTAAGAGATAGTTCCTTTTGAGTAACGTTTTAGTGGGGATTGGAAGATTCGAAATAGAATCTTTCAATAGTTGCGTTTTATATAGTTATAAAAATGCCTAATTCGAATCTTCCAATCCCAACTAATGCGTTACCCAAATAGAACTATCTCATAGTGGCACAGTTCTTCCCGAACGGTGTTACTAAGTAGATAAGAATTCGATAGTAAAAGCGACGCATATCAACTTCCCGGTGTGTCGATATAGTTACACATGCGATAGAAAATGCTTGCAGGGTCTCTATTCATGAAATTTCTCTCTCACATATATGGGTGCCGTGTGAACTGAGAGAACTATAAACAAAAGAAAAAAAGCACAAAAATTGTAACTGCAAATATCCAAATTATTATTTATTTTTAAATGTTGTTGCACTCACTCACGTAATTTAAATATTTTTTCATCACTATTATAAGATTTTAAGTTAAAATAAAGGTCCATTTTGCACGAATTTGAAAAATATTTTTTACATAAATTTTTGACATTTTATTTTGTTTGCTTCCAGAAATTGATTTGTAGACCAGAGTTTCATTTTTTGATATTGAAAATTCAAACAAATTGAATTTGAAAACATTTTTATAGAACTCTGTGTATTTACATTTTTGTTACCAACACATGCTTAGAGTTAGGTACTTTTTCACTAACACACTCTTAGAGTTGGTACTCCTGCCAAGGAGTCGGACTACTTGTATATACTTTGGTATGTATCCTGCAAACATTTTCTATTGCGGAAGTGGCTAAGAAGAGTCTTTCAGAAGTTGAAACTCATCGCCACGAATATTGTCAAAGTATCATTAAAATCATCTTCCGTCGGGATGAACTGTTCCTCGTGGAAGTGTCTTCCAGACGACTCGAAGAAGACACTTCTGAAAGTGTCGAAGAAGACTCTTCTTGACGCCACCCGGAAGATGATCAGAGAAGTGTCGTCTTAGTCTCTTCTAGAAGATGATTTTTAGTTTTTTTATTTCTGTATTTATAATTAAAATTATTTTTAAAATTATTATCTTTATTTCACAATTATTATACATATAAAACTACAAAATAAATAATTTACATATAAATTAATTTAACATTTAAAATAAAATTTCCATGGGAAACTTCTGGTCAAATCCGGTACCTTTAAAAGAAGAAAAGAAGATTAGTAATAATTTTAATTGTTAAATTGTATTTAGATTACCTTTTGTATGAAGAATTCTGCAAGGCACTATTACAGGCAAAGTTTTGGACTTCTTTAAAAATGTAAATACTTGTTCGTTCGATGAAATTTTTCCTAAAACTAATATAAATTGTGAGTAAAATCTGATATTACTTAATAAAAGTTTAAGAACATTTACTTACCTTTTAAAAATGTCCTTTATTAATAATTTCCAAATTATTAACAATAAAAAAACACTTATCAGGAACACTTTTTTTTATATTTATTATTGCTGCCGAACTGTACCAAAGATAAATTGTTACTGAAAACATGATTCTATCTGCTTCTTTATTGTGTTATTTTCTTTTCATAAATTATCCAACAATCTTCCCAACACACGTCCAGAAGATTATTGCGCAATAGTAATGTATTTTGTTTTTGTTAAATTCGAATTATCATCTTATTATCTTCCAGAAGTGACTTCAAAGTATACTTCTGGAAGATCAAAGGACGATAGAAATGTATTTTGTTTTTGTTAATTTCGTACACACTTCTCACAATCATCTAGAAGTCACTAAGAAGTGACGTCTGGACGATTAATGCGCAATATCAATGTATTTTGTTTGTCGCCCGCCTTGCACTGGGTGCAATTTTGAGGGACTCAGTTAGCAGCGCCAGGCGTTTGGGGCAATTAAAAAAGAGGTTGAACCTAGCGTCGCAAACGCTGTTTAAGATGTGGTTACATAGTGTCGTAAGCCGACATCCGGCTCGAAGGACCATAAACAAGTTTGCATTCGTAAATTGCCTTGTTGTCTCTGTTTGGCGGTACCAAAGCAGAGTTTGTGGACTATAATTAGACACCAGCAGAATGGAATACGTATTTTCTGTGCCGCTACACACTTCATCAGCATTCGTGGTGTTTTATCCATTTCGGTTTTCGTTGAAACCTAAACATTGTTTTTGTATTTTTCGAAAAATCTTCCGACAATCTTCTAGAAGACACTAAGAAGTGGCGTCTGGAAGATTAGCAACAAATTTATCTTCTAAATGTTTGAAGGGGTACATTCTACTTATTTTATAAAATACATACTTACGTATCGTTAAGTATCTACATGAACTTTCCAATATACAGCTATTATAATTTTATACCCTAACTAACATGTAAATTAAAACATAAATTTAATTTTTTTTTAATTTTCTGTAATTTCAATTCAATATTTTTCTATATAAGTAAACTAATTCGTAATTAACACAAAATAATAAACACAAAATTGATTACAAATCAGAGTATTCGATGAAATTTTTGTAAGGACGTAAAATTTTAAGTAAATCCAACTAGCCGGGTATAGGTTACGGATTTATTTCCAAAAATTGTCGACTCTGCCCCACTGTGTAATTTTGACGATTACATATTTTTTAAAGACATAAATTCGTTTATAAGAAAGTACATCATACAATCTAACTTTTAATAATGTTTTCTTAGCTCTATTATCACCCCCTGAAGAGAATCGATCATGCACGACTTTTTTTTTTTTTTTTTTCTTAAAATAGTATTTAATGTACGTACATATTCAACATGTTACCATTTCTCTTTGTCCGCAAAGGCTTAATTAAACGCTTTTTTAATTAAACAATTTAATTGTAAATTTTTCTATTCTTTTTCTGCAGACCAATTAAACAATTCATATCGGAGGAGAAAATAACAGCTCATTTTAATGGCTTACACATATCCAGTGATTATATACAACACAATACTGGCAACATAACGGATGGTAATGGTGATGAACTTCCTTCTACAAGTGGTAAATGTTTTTCTAATCTAACCTATGAAGATTATCAAGTGACCGCCAAGGAATTGGAAGAAAAACTACGTAATGCCAATCGTATAACAATTTGTGAAGAACTGAAGAAATTTAACGATGAACAGAAAAAAGCGTCATATCTACCGGAAGCATTGCTTCACCGTATACAAAAACCATGTACTGCATTGGTTTTGTGGCAACCATCGCCCATTATGAACATGTTCAGTCAAAATAATATGAATAAAAATGAAAATCACCAGGCAAAAGAGGAAAACGAAACAATTGAAGATTATACTATACCCGATGTCGATTTACCACCCGAGCAGGCTGACGATATAGATGATTTTATTGATAATAACAATACGTGTAATTTGGATTTTAATAATGTTAAACCCGACAGTATGGATGAGGATTTGTAGTGATGTTATTGCTGAAAACTAACATAATACATTAAATCCTTGTTAGATGTTTCATTTTTGAAAGAAAAATTAAAATGACTGCTAATTTTTAGATGTAACATATGTAATGCCTATAACAACTAAAATTGAGTTATCCGATTTTTTATATTTAATTTTTTAATATTAATAAGTACATTTTATATTGTTTTATACGACTCGATATTTGATGATGTGATTCTACTGATACAGAGAAGAAATACAAAAACGATAAATATTCTTACTTCACTTATGATTAAGCCATGTTAATTTTTAAGTCGCTTGTATAACAGCAAAAAGTGATTAAATTTATATTTAAAATTAAATAATTTAATTTAATTAAAAACAATTTAAATGTTTTTATTTTTTTTTTTTTATAAAATTTCTATATACATTAGTCTGCTATGTAAAAGAATCGTAATTTAGTTATAATTATCTATCAAACCAGGTAAAAATAGTTAAAATCGGTTAGAAAATATTAAAGTCATTAGAATTTCCTTAGAACTTTTTTTTTTATTCCTGAAGTAACATTTTGGAATGTTGGATAAAATGTGTCAAAAGTGGCGATAAATTGAATCTTGACATTTTCGTAATAAATGTAGATTCCGCATAAAAATCGAACAAATTATGTTTTAATATCAATTAAATTCATCAATCTAGGTTATATTGGTTTCTTGTATGGATCTGTCAAAGTTAAAAATTGTTTCACATATTGGAAAAGAGTAAAAAATTTAAATTTTTATTACCTGGTACTATCAACTTCAGGTATTCAAGTATTTTTAAATTATATTTTGTCTAATTATTTTTCTTATTTTTTAAAAATTTTCCTAAAATACACAAATTTTCAACTTTCATGTTACAAGATGTTTGTTTTGGAAAATAGTAAATAATGTCTACTTAAATACTGTGAAAAAATCGTGCGCATATATATTTATTTTAAATAAAAAACCTTTAAAGTAAAAATTTTAAATGGACTACTATTTTGTCCAAATATTTTTGTTATTTTTTGAAAATTGTCCTAAAATACACTAGTTTTTACTTTTCATGGAATGCTACATAAAATGTTGCAGGATGTTTGTTCTGAAAAATAGCACATAATGTCTACCTTAATACTGTGCAAAAAAATTAGGGCATATATAACCCGATTTTAGATTTTTTTTAAACTCCAGTAGCTCTTTTTATAAAAACAGCTTAAGTGCATACTTTTTTCTTTGCTTAATCAAACATTAGACAGTGGGCAGAATCGAACATTTTTGGAAATAAATCTGTAACATCCAATTGTATGGTAGAATTTATACAGAATTTCACATAGGCGTAGTTTTGAACAGAGACCCTACATACCCTTCTTGAGCGGAGCTATGGGGGGCTCAAAATAGGATACTAATGACATAGAAAATTTTAAACCACTTACGAATTGTTGTTCCTTACCCGATTTGCATGCATATATTTGTATGCTCCATTTATCATATATACTTTTCGAGTTATAGTGTTGGGCAGCTAATTAGCCCATCCGATCTGAAGTTTTTTTTGCCTTAATTTTCATTTTCTAAAAAAAGGTTTCAATTGTTTTATTAAATTCAATATATTGACCATTATGTGCTTAATACATTGCAGCCAAAACTTGCACCAAAAACCAAACAATTCACGCAAAAATATGGTTTTATAAAATATTCCTATAAAAATCAGGGGACAGCAAATTAGCCCACTTACATTATTTATTACCAAAAATCTAAGCAGGCTTTGAAAAAAAGTAATTTTTGATGTAATTTACAATTTAAAAATAAAAGTACTGCAATTTCCGTGAAAAATTTCATATCAAAATTGATTAAAACGCCTTAATTTTAAAATATTATTTATTTATTAATGAACGTATTATGAAATTTTAAAGAAACCTTAATAGTCTTTTAAATATGGTCAGTAATCATCTAAACATTGAAAGCAATACAAAAAGTTTAAATTCGTTTACAAAAATTTACTTTTACTTTTTATTTAGTTACTCAAATAATCAGCATTTAATTAAGAAAAATCTTTTCCAAAACAGGAATAAAAGTTGAAAAATCATTTTAAAATTGATAAACTATATGATAATATTTAATAGATATTATATCGATACTATCTGGTGCAAAATATTGCTGGTAATTGGTATATGAGAAGAATTAAAAAGTTTTATTAGTATTATATCTAAAATTATATATTATATCTTAGCTTAATATTGCAAAATTTAAAATAACTTTGTTTAAATCGTTCGTCTATGTAACATATTTGCAAATATTTTATGTATCTAATCCAAGCGGTTTCTTTAGATTAAATTCTTTGTATTTTCGTTAACTTATATAAAGAACTTACTTTCTTTTTTGAAACCTCTATACTTATAAAACTTTTTAAACTGCATAGTATAACATTTGACAATTGGTTTTGGTTCTAGTAGATATTTATGTACATTTTAAAGGGTTTTCTATTTGCCACAAATCTATTGTTCTAGTCTTTTTTGGCGAAATTTGTAATTATTCTATTTTTGAAATTCGCAATTTACCTATCTTTTGCACAGGGCTGAGGTTTTTGAATTATTTATGATATTTTGGAGGATTATTGACAAAAATTTAATGATTATCTAACCTTTTGCCAATTTTTTTTAATGGATTTAATCGATTTTTTTCAATTTTTATATGTTGTCGAATATTTGTATTTTAAAGCATGTTTCCATGAAATCTTTCTACGAAAATTTCCTTAAATTAATTAAAATGACTTTATACTTCGAAATTTATATTAAAAGATAATTTTTTCAAAGCTTACTTAAATTTTTTGTAATGTGGGCTAATTGTGAGTGGGCTAATTTGCTGTCCCTTGATTTTTATAGAAATATTTTATAAAGCAATGTTTTTGCGTAAATTTTTAGTTAATTAGTGCAAGTTTTGGCTGCAATGTATTAAGTAAATAATGGTCAATATATTGAATTAATAAAATAATTCAATCCTTTTTTTAGAAAAAGAAAAGGCCAAAAAAAGTTCAGGTCAGGTGGGCTAATTAGCTGACCGACACTTTATATGCTTTTGAAATTTCAACAATCTTAATTTTGCAAGATCTTGGTCAAATTTTTTCCATATATAGCTAAACATCTTCAACCGATTTTACTAAGGAAATTTGAAGTCGACATCTTTATTGAGTCCAAAAGTAAACGATTTTGAATTGAAAAATTTGCAAAAATTAACAAACAGACGGACATCAGAATTCTCTCATGAAAAAAAAAATTAAAAATAAAAACAAGCGCGAATGTTATATTCGGCTCGTCCGAATCTATATACTCACCATCAAGTTTTTCAAATTTTATATACCAAACAAATCTTATATAAAATAAATATTTGAAATTTCGTCCTCCTACGTTGCCTCGTTCGAGCCCTATCCTGCTTTTAACAGACAGAGAAACGGACAGACATAGCTAGATCGACTCAGAATCGATCCAGGAACCAGAAAATATATACTTTATGGGGTCTTAAATGATTCCTTTGACATGTTACACACGGAATGACAAAATTGTGGTAGAAATTGTTTTTATGAAAAATAATAAAAAAAAAGGATTTTTGTAACCGGCAGTGTTTGCCGTTGGTTACGCTACAGCAATTGCCGATCTTACCTTAGTAAGGGCAAAAGGAGATTTTGGAATAAAAACTGAGGCAAAGTTGTTGCCGATTTGAGTCTTCATCTGAATCTGGTTTATTTGTGGCTAAAGGGCTCTTTTTATACAAAAATTTACATATATTCTATACTATTCTAACTTACTTTAATTTACATTCTATCTTGCTTAATTCTATTCCATACATGTACTTACTCTAATTTCGACAGTCGCAACTTGCAGAATTGACCAATCATATTGTCTTCAAATCGGGGAATTGAGTGACTTTATCAATGTCACTCAAACACCAATATAATCCCTTTCAAGGCGAATTCGCCTTGATCCCTTTAAACATTCGTCACATTTCATTCAAGTGCAGCTTGATCGATTTATGTTTATGTTTGCAGTGTGTGGCGTGTGTGTGTTTAATGTTTTGTGTAAAGTACAGCAGTGTGTAATGAAAGAGCACACTACAAAATCAATATACCCCCATCTTTTTGATGGTGGGTATAAAAATTAAAAACCATATGTAAATATTAAAATATGGATATCACCTTTCCCAGAATTCAGTGCCATTTTCGACCCATTTAACTCCAACGTATAGACTTACGTTCATTACCATTCTGCCCAAAAATTTTTAGAATTCTAAAAATTATTCTTTTTTTACTAATAAATAAAATCCGATCATTAAAATACTGATATAACATTTTCCTGATGTAAGCGCCATTTTCGAACCAATTTAACCCAATGCACAGTGTGAGATTTTCGCATTCTAAGTGATCAAAAGTCTATATTTTTGTAATTAAGAAAGCTATATTGATGAAATTTGGCAAAAACTATTCTCGTAACACTAAGCTGATTTCGTGAAAAAATGGGCGTGATCGGACAACTGCCAAGCCTACTTTTCATATAATTCAATCAAATTTTATTAATAAATTGTGTGTGTGTATGAATGTGCGTATGAATGTATGTATTTTTAAATCTACAATTTGTTCACAAATTTGAAAAAAATTATTCATCAGCATCACCAAAAGATATATTCTGGCTTTTTAACAGTAACACAACTTCAGGTGTTACATTTGATCTTTAAGTTTTTGGTGGTTTTCGTAAGCTGCAAATTAATGGATCTGATGATATTAATTTAGCAAATCTGTATTGGAGTCCTCTCTAGATGTTTTTCTTGTGAAATGTTCGCGAAAGTTTTTACAATCTTTATTTCTTGTCTCCTGGGCTTCTTCAGATAATTGACCGATAGGTACAATACATTTTTCAATGATATCTTACCCATGAAATACAATTTTATGTAGTGTAGCGGGCATATAAAACCATTTATAGTTTTGCAGATAAATATTTCTAGTCTCTATGACATAATTTTCAAAGGCAACAGAATCAATTTCAAGACCACATCCGAGAGTTTCCAAAATAATATGAAAATGCTTTACCAATTCTACATCTAGACCAATAATTTCTGCAGTCTTTTCATTACGAAAAAAACGTCTTGCAGTGTTTCCATCATTATAATTGCCTGAATTCAAATCAATCTCCTTTTTCAACCAATTTCTATTTGAGTGTAAAAACCGAGCTTTCATTCTATTCGCTAACATCCATTTTGAATTGATTTTATTAATTATTTTGTTTGAAAATGATTGAATCAATATCAATGATTTTGTTTGATGTTGTACTAATATTTCCATAAATAAACTCAATAACACTCAAACTTTTCCTGTTCCTTGATGCAAGAAACCAAACATCAAAAATTTGTTGGTGAAAAATACGTTGACACATGATTAGTAATTGCTTTGCGAATTGAAAAGGTGCAAATTGGGGCAAAATTTTATTACTGATTTTGGATAACCACCTATCAGCAATTACAAAAGTGCCATTTAGATAACGGGACTTTGTGGGACCTTTTAGATTTTGTCAAATAAAAATTAATATAGAGACAAAAAAATTATAAAAAAGTTGAAGACCGAAAATTCCCCACGATTGTTTCTTTGATAAGTTTTTTTCAAATTATTACTTCCTATGATAGATAACACATCAGCCTTTAAAATTAAAAAAGATTCATAAAAATCCTGCTTAAAATAAAAAAGTTACAAACATTAAAAATTGAACTTCTCGCCAAAAAAATACTTCGCATAATATTTGTCTTCAACTGTTCAAGGTGCCGTTTCTTAATAACGGTTAACATTTTTTTAATACTTTTTATATTTTTCAGATATCTGGAAGGTTCTTAATTAAAATAACAAACTTTTTTTTCAAAACTCAAAAAAAAAAAAAAAAATTTGTGGTTTTGATCAGCTAAATTGTTAAAATCACACACTGTGCAATGTTTAGACGGATGGACATTACCATTCTGCCAAAAAAATCTTCTATTTTTAAAAATGCGTTTTTTACTTACTAATAAATATAAAAAAAATATCACCTTTCCCTGAATTAAGCGCCATTTTCGGTCCATTGTACCCCAATATCTGTCCTCCGTATTTATCTGACTCTAACATTATCGGAAATGTGGACGACGGTATATAACTATTATAATTTTCTTTGAACACATGAAACTACTCTTGAATTCTATTAAATCTGATTATTTTGCCAGGATATATTAATCTACTCCAAACAGAATATATGAAGATTTGGCCATCAAAGATGGAACAACATCTTTTGTAAAATAATTAAATTTGAAATAAACATAATAAAATGATTTTCAGTTGTAAAATTGCTCTTATACGAAATTTTTTGAGGGGTGTTCTATTCAAGTGGCGAAAATTTCATAGCATTAAATGTTAGTTAATTTATATATAATAAAAAAATTTTTATGTTTCTAATGGATGACGTTACCCCATTAGAAACATAATAATTGTCATTTGAAAAAGAACATATAGAATTTGTTTAACAAACCTTTTTAAAGTTTGAAAATGGTGTCTTGAAACGGTCTTAAAAAATTAAAACGATTTTTAACCGAGCATAGAAAGGTGTTTGGATTATCCAGCGGAAACAAAAATTTATTTTTCAGTAATTATGGTTCAAATTTAATTGAAAATAGATTTTATTTAAATATTTATCTAAGAATTTAAAATCTCGTTGTAGACTCCTTACACAAGTGTTCTAAAACATATTAATGGCCTGGGGAAATCGTAATAACTTTAACATTTTTAACCGATTTTCTCTTATTATATCATATAGATAATTAAGTATCGATTACGATTTTTTTTTTTTCATTTTGTTGCAAAACAAAGTGTTTAATAGCAAAATTTTTCTAAAAAACAGTAAAAAGGCCAACTTTTTCCCATATAAACTTACCCAACAACGATATCCGATTTCAGTAATATTTCACGTAGTACGTTTTTGCAACCCAATGAACGATTCTAGGGGGTTACGGTCAAAATTGGAAAGTTAGTAAATTTTGGTGCATTCTAATGTATATAGACCTACATCCGGGAATTACCCTAAAATGCATAAATCCGATATAAATATGTATATCAATATATGTACGTATGTTTTATAGAACTATTCATCACACTTAATATAAGTATCGCACATACCCCATGGAGTAGGGCAGGGGTTCCCACTTCTCCATGCTCCACGGACCCTTTTAGAAATTTTTGTTTCTTCGCGGACCCCTTGATTTTTAGTATAGTAGAAATGAAAAATAGTAAAAACTCAAAAGGTATTTATTTTAAATAAAATTACGTTACCAAAATTACCAAAAACAAATGTCCTTTTTACATTGAAAGTAATTTTTGACACGGCACATCTTCAATACTTAATTTTCCACATCCAAACGTGATCTAAATTTGGATTTTATGAACTGTATGCAGGAACATTAGTTTCGCATGAATACTAGATACAAATTGTAGCAAAGGTAAACCTTGGTGTAGGGTATCATATGGTCGGGTTTGACGTTATCGTAAACAAGTGGTGCAAGTGGTGTGGCAAAAAAAAGCAAATCATACAAGACGTTGAGAAATGATTTAAAGCAGGGGTTCTCACAAGACCTTGCTTCGCGACCCCATTTTGACATTGCTTTGGAAGCGCGACCCACTTAAAAATATAATATTTAAAATATAATATAATAATTAAAAATATAATATTATAATTATGACATTGTTTTTACTTCTTGAGATCTTGAATATTATGAGATTTTTTTGGATAATGTATCTTATATCATTTTCTGCGTCCACTAAAGATCAAATATTTTTTTAATGGAAAAAAAGTGAAAAAAAAATTTCACATAAAAATCTATACTGATAAAAATTATTCTAATAGTTTTAAGGCTTCGGAGCAAACGAGGAGATAGACTTTTCTATTTTTTAACTATTTAAAATACTTTTAAATCTATTGATTTAAAATTAAATTTAACACATGAGTTACATTTTAACTCTTTTTGAAATGAACCTGGTACTTTATCGATATTCACATTGAAATGATTTTTTCGATTTGAAATTATAAAGTTGCTTAAGTAAATTTTCTTTAAATAGCCCGGAAACTTCTCCACAAAATAAAAGTATTGTGTACTCAGCATTGAGAAGTCGCTACATTCGAGCCAAATTTAACAATATTGTTCAACAATATGTTTTTTTTTAACTTAAAATTCTGAAATGGTATTAAAACAACTTTACAAATAAAGGTCTTGGCATAATATATGTACAAAAAAGTAGGATTTCTTGTTAAAAATCGATAGTTTCATCAAGTTTAAGTGAACTATTTATCTTTTTAATTAATTGTCTTCCCTGCCACATCGTATAGTTTCTTTTATATTGTGTCATTGGACAGCATCACTTTCTCTATTTGATCATTTTTGCCTTTATCAAGCATAGTACTTTCAATCGAAGGTTCCTCCATTAGTTGATTCTTAAAAGAACTTATTTTAGAAAAAATCTTTACGTTTGTCTTTAATTTGGGTATGTTTTTAAAAAGATGTCTTTCCATTTTTAAATACTTTCGAGTTTTCATTGGAATTTTTATTTAAATTGCTACATAATTTTATTTATTATTTTTTATTTATTATTTTGCAGGATCTCTTCGCGACCTCCCACGAAAGTCCTTACGGACCCCTTGTGGGTCGCGGACCCCCATTTGAGAACCGTTGATTTAAAGCATTCAAGTGGTCTTGATGATTTGTTTGTTTTTTGTAATACGAAGTTGCTGTGTGTACCAAAAAATGTGTGCAAAGAGGTTATTTATAAATGTTCTTGCATACACACATATGTATATATTTATGTATACATTTTATTGTTGGTTTTTCTTTTTCACAGTAATGATCGCACACACACACATACATACATATGTTGTTCATAGAAGAACATGCAAAGAAAACAGAAAAAAATCTTTCTTTTTTTCTTACGTCGAGTCTATATTAGAGAAATTTCTATCAAGACAAACGTCAAATTTTTGTTTGAGTTGCAGATAATTTTTTATCTCTGTCAATTATAGGGGAAAACGTATGTCATAATAAGCCATGCAAAAAGTACCAACAACAATCAAGATGGCGTCTTTTACTAAGCATTATCAAGACAAAGTTGTCAGAGCTCGAGCGCTGACAATTTTCTTTTACTTTGAGTCTACATTAGACAAATTTTTATCAAGACAAACGTCAAAATCGGTGCGAATCTATACAAGGTAGCCTCAGTTAAACAGCTGATTATTATTTTTGGTTGTTACAGCTGTCAAACTGCATACATAAAAAACATGAGTGAATTCGCCATATTGTTGTTTTTGCACAATTGTTACCACCTTCCATAAATTCGAGTTCATTTTGACGTTTGTCTTGATAAAAATTTGTCTAATGTAGACTCAAAGTTAACGCTGCAATAACACTAACAAATTCAGTCTACATTAGACAAATCTTTATCTTGATAAAATTTTGACGTTTGTCTTGATAAAAATTTGTCTAATGTAGACTCAAAGTTATTGAAGCAAACAAGTGGTCAAAAGGCTTGTATTTTTTTTAGAGTCACACTCTCATGTCTTGTTTGGTCGCTATCATAGCACACTCATGATTTGTTCATAAAGTTGAAGCACACACGCAGTATTTGTATGGTTTTAAGTGCCTGCAGAACAGTATTTATTGCTCCGCACACACACTGATCACAGCACTTGAAAAATATCAAGTGGCTTGTAATGCCTTATAAGACACAGTTTGCAGGGCTCTATTGCGTAAGTAAAGCACAGTGGTTTGCAATTTGATATTGCGTAAAACTATATAAAATTCTACATCGAAAAGTGTCAATGCAGCTGTTCTAAGGTTTATACTTTTCCTGTAGTTTATGATTAAACTAAAAAATTGTATTCTGTTTTTACCAAAAAAAAAAAAAAAAAAAAGGGAAAAATTAAAATTGTTAATATTTTTAGATCTTATATCTTATTATAAAAGAAAATATTATGATTGAATATAAAAAATATCTTAAGTAAAATGTTTGTAAATATTAAAAAAATTGCAATTTAAAAAGACACTTAAATTGTAAAAATTTTGAGTTTTAGTTGTGTATTCATATATTAGGATACATGGATAATCAGCTTTTGATATTACCCAAAAAAGTATGGGACTTTTTTCGCCCCTCTGAAATATTTAAATTTTCTTAAGAAAAACTATCTATTTCTTTTTGTTTTATATTTAGGATCAAGACAAAACACATAACCTTTGATCGCCGAGAAATGTTTAAAATTTTGAAATAAGTTGCAGATACTGTAAGTTTAAAAAAGTTTTTTTACTTCTTTTTTATTTTTTTGAGCTTTTATCTTGTTAAGGACTTATATGCTCATGGATGTGCAAATTTAAACAAAATAATTTAAAGTATTTAATACACAGTTTATAGTATATAGCAAGTAGTAAATTATAGCATTTTTTTTTTTAATTCAACACAAAAAAAAATTTATAAAAATGTCCTTTAAAACATGTATTCTTTTATATCCTTGTAAACTTCTAATACAATTTTTCTAAAAAAATGAGCGAAATCAAAATATAATATACAATATATACATTTTTTTTCTGTAAAATATTTACTTTAATTTTTGGACTCTGTTTTGCATAATTGACTTTTTCTAATAACTTTAATATTTTCTAACCAATTTAAACTTTTTTTATCTTGTTTGGTAGATAATTATGTCTACTTTACGATTCCTTTATTTGATAAATTAAAAAAAACTGTGAAAAAGTCAAAATGTTCCCATATTAATGCACCCTTCAAAACGGTCAAAATTCGTAAGTCGGTTTTTTTTTGGAGAATAATAATAAAAAAATTCCAAAAATTACGGATGAGCGTCAGCTCACGGATAAGCTGGATAAAAATAATCAGCTGTTTAACTGAGGTTACCTTGCATAAATTTGCACTGATTTTGACGTTTGTATTGATAAACATTTTTCTAACATAGACACTACGTTATGACATAGTCAATTTTTTTATTTTGTAAGTTGTCCATAACTTTGAGTCTACATTAGACAAATTTTTATCAAGACAAACGTCAAAATTTTATCATGATAAAGATTTGTCTAATGTAGACTGAATTTGTCAGTGTTATTGCAACGTTAAAAGAAAATTGTCAGCGCTCGAGCTCTGACAACTTTGTCTTGATAATGCTTGATAAAAGACGCCATCTTGATTGTTGTTGGTACTTTTTGCATGGTTTATTATGATATAAGTTTTCTCCTATAATTGACGGAGATAAAAAATTATCTGCAACTCAAACAAAAATTTGACGTTTGTCTTGATACAAATTTCTCTAATGTAGACTCAAAGTAACACAAAACATTAACACATACGTGTACTGTTAGATACAGAACGAATTGTAGAATGTCCAACGATCCATAACGGGTTATATTTTTTATTTCAAAAAAGTATACTACTAAAATTAAACTACCTACTACTATCGCACTACTAAAATTGTACAAAATATTTAATGTCAAAGTTTCAATTCAAAAACGTTTCATCCACTTTTTATTTGTTTTCTGTCAAATTCACTCTATTTTTCAGGCTTTTCGCAAAAACACTCAAAAGCATTTCATTTTCATTCATGGCATTGCCATTGAAAGGTGTGGACGTGTGATCGGTTGTGCTGAAAGTGAATTGTGTATTTTTCCAAATTTTGTCGTATCAATATAATAAACGAGCAAATAATAAATTTTTCATACTTTGTGCAAAAAAGAAAAAAAAAGTCACGCAGCTAAAAAAAAGGTTTTCATCAATCAAGAAAAATTAATAAACCAAAGACAATTTTCGCAATAATTTGATTAATAGCGGAAAACTTTTATAATATACAATATAATCATCAATTTTTGGTAAAAAAATATTTTATTACAAAAGCCAAATGATTTTTTCCTTATTTAATTAGAAAAAAATAAAAAATTAAAGTACTTTGAAATCAAGCAGCTACTTACTACTTTACTCCATATGAGGGTATATATTTTATTTAGTCTATATAAAAAAATTAAGTAAAAAAAAAAATAAAGTGAATTAACATAGTGTAATCATACATACACACACATACATAGTAATATATACGAGGCTTAAAAGAAAAGAAAAATGAAAATCTCGTCATCGTCGTCATCACTGAGTGAGTTGGTTAGTGAGTGTGAATGTGTTTTACTGACTACAACAACAAAAGAATACACATAGTCAAGTGTAAAACAAAAAAAACTTCAATTAAAAATTTAAAATATTTTGATCTTTTTATAAACGATTCTAAAGAGCCATAATTGTGAAAAATATTTTTATAATTACACATTTAATAAAAAATTATTTAAAGTATTATTAATCATAAGAAACTAAATAAAAAATCCAATTTTATTATGCCTAAGTGTGTGTAATGCAAATTCGCAAAAAAAAAAGAAAAACGCTTAAATAAAAAAACTGACCAATTCAAAGAAAAAGATTTGAGGTGAATTTAAGAGGCGTTTGTGTGACATATGTATTTTATATAAATTTTTTCTCTTATATTCATCAAATAAATATGAATTTTAATTATGCTGCAGCGTGTTCTTAATCTCTAAACATAACAAAAAATAAAATAACAAAATGTATAAAAAATGCAAATAAAAGAATCGTCATAATAGTCGTCGTTTAAATAAATTTCGTTTTCAGTTTTATTATTCCCATACACAAACACACACATAAGACTACATTCGAATCTCATTATAATTATCGGCCCTCAATGGATACATATTGTACCACTGCCATGAACAGACTGACTGAAGCTAACGTATTCTCGATGACCTGTGAAATAATATCAAATATAGAATATACTCGTACGTACTTTATATGTACATATGTAGCCAGCTAGACAACACATATTTAACACACTGTTGGACCAACACTGTTATTATATTAACTCGGGCGAAACGTTTTGAGAAACGAAACAAAAAATCTCAACACACACAGTAATTTACTCAGATTCATAAGAATGAATGTATAGAAAAAAATATATCAGAGTTCGTTGTATGGGTGAAAGGTGGAAAATAAAATTAAATAAGCCGGTTTTTTGCTTAAGGAAAAAAAAAATATTGCATTAAAAAATCTCCCTCGAATTTGTTTACATGTTGATTACTTAAGTTTCTTAATTTAGTGATTAGAAATATAGAAAATTCTGAACTGTAATATTTTGTCTTAATCCGCAGTGTCTGTATTAATAACCTACGCGTCTTTGGTTTTGTGATTTGGATTTCTGATATCCTACAGTATAGCTGGGGAGGATCTATTCTTCATAAATTGGTAGTGAATTTTTTGTTGAAGAAGTTTTTTCCTTCCGGATTCCCTTGAAATCAATGATGTTCAGTTTTGAAATAATATTTTGTAAGCGTTTGGGATTACTTCCAGTTCTAATACTTTATATGAAAAAATCTATAACTTAAATATGTCAAAACCAACTTGTTCTAATTCGACTTCGATCCACCATTAAAATTTCGATCTACTTATATCAAATTTCGTAATTTAGCTAATATATTTTGTTTTGTATGTTCTTAAACGATATCACAACAAAAAGATGTATTGTGGGCAAAAAAATTATTATTATCGTAGTATCCAAAAGGGGAATGATAAACCGATAAAGTAAAAAAACGTTTGTACAAAGTTTGTGCGGTGTTTCATTACGGCTTAAACGTATATGTTGTAAAAATGTATAGTAAAAACGTCTTTTCTCAAGGAGCTCTAATAAAGTTAATAGTTTTAATATTTCCCAAAGTTGTTCAAGAGTAAAGCTACTTACGGGTGAGTTGGATTTTCCAATTGAGTGTTTCCAAGCACGATCTCGAGAATAGAAGACAATAATTTTGCACGTTTGGAGAAGTTTGTTTTTCCTCAAGGCTTAATCTCAACGCCCCTGTAATGAATTCGTTCAGTTAGAACATCTTGAAATGCGGATCATAAACCATTTATAAACTTTCACATTTATATAACATTTCGTCAACTACTTGATAATCTGCTATAATCTCCGGCACACCAATGCAATTCAACTCTACGTTACATTTAAAAAGTTAACCCACTTTCAGAGTTTTTTAAATACCTATAAATTTTATAAACACTAAATTGACCTCACAGCATAAAACAGGTAACCATTTGTTAAGTGGGAATACAACAATAATTGCGAACGAAATGAATTGGAATGAAATATTAAGTTCAATACTTTATGTAGCACAAGTCTTAATAAGATCTGTATTTCCGAGCATTTCCATTTTATCAATATTCATTCCATGTAGGTAAAAATAAATAATAACAATACGTTGGTATACAAAAAGGCTGGCTGTTTGGTTGGAATGTCAACTTTTGGCAAACCAAATGTTTAGGTATAGTGTGGAAAAGGGATGGAAAATATTGTTTTATTTAGTATATACTTAGATGCAAAAAACATCACATCATAT
The DNA here is from genome assembly GCA_951394005.1 of Protophormia terraenovae. Lineage (NCBI taxonomy): Eukaryota > Metazoa > Arthropoda > Insecta > Diptera > Calliphoridae > Protophormia > Protophormia terraenovae. The sequence goes on from OX596073.1 coordinate 51,681,790, forward strand.
ACACTAGGGCTATAACTTCTTTACATTTTTTGCAAATATCACTATGACCCTAGTATAGTCGAATTCGAGGTTGCCAAAAAAGTTCAACCACAAAATGTGGCAAATTTTGGAACTCAATAATCCCAATGCAATAGCAAAGCAATACATGTGCAGAACGTGGTATTTAAGTAGTACAGAACGTGTATCCATTATACAAAACAACGCTCACGTTAAATTTGAAGTTTACTTCTTTTAATAATTAAAGAAAATTTTTCACTTTACTATTTTAATTTAAAAGTTTTTATTTAAAATGTTCTCTTTTTGGGGGCAGATTTCAAAAATCGTTTTTGTCGGTGAGGTTTTTATTTCAAAATTACCAGAAAAAATTGTTTTCGCAAAATAAATTCAAGTAATAACTAATAATAACGATTTTTAATATTTTTTCCAACAAGCGAATTTTTTAGATGAATTTATTGGGTCATCTGAATAGATTCAACATTACTTATTCAATAAAACAACAAGATGTATTGATTAATATGGTAATATTTTGTTTTATTATATTATTAGGAAATTATTTATAATGAGAATAGCCATTCTTATTCAATTTAACCTAAAAACATCTATTAGGAAGGGACTTACAAAGATTTTCAACTTGTAACAAAAAAGTTTGCTTCAACTTTTTTCCAATGAATTTTTGTGTTCGTAATGTCTGTCAGGCTCATAAACATTACGTAACATCAATTTCCATACATTTCCTATAATATTAAGGTCGAGAGAGTATGTTGGCCACTCCGATTTTAACTTCGAATTTATTGTTTTATCGCTCCTGCGGTGTGAACAGGGGAATTGTCGAGCTGGAATATCCATGGAATAAATTAAAATTGTGTATAAAATGTGAAAATTCTTTTTTCAGTGAACTTTTTTAATTTTTTTCCGTAATTCTATGGGAAGAAAATCGAATTTCACATGTCTCATAATATTTTGCACTACACGCCATTACACATCTTCGCAGCTTTATGAGATGCACAATTAGCATTCTTCTTTTCTCAAATAACGAAAATAATAATATTTATAGCCATTGGAGCCGTCCAGATTGATTTTTTCATTCACGGGTAAACGGTAGTAGTTTTACATAACGTATGTTGTTTAGAGGTAGGTTATTTACAATTTTTTGTCATCTTAGGTGCACTGAATTTCGAATAACACGCTTTACGGTAAAAATACTTGCTTTAATACCTGAATTTTGTTTAATTTTTTACGCAGAATCTGTAGAATTGGAGGCATCTCGAATGATGGATCTTCTGTCAGCTTTCGTTGTTGCTTTATTCGTAACTCTTTTCATGTTTTTTCCATAGAGACTGATTTCTTAAAAAGTTGTTGACAATATTTTGAATTCGCTCAATTTTTCTTCGCCATATATCACATATTAGGTCTGAATTGTCCATAATTTAGCTTTTTCCTTATCGGAAACTGATGAAAATGTTACGAAAACACACAAGTATGGGTGAATTCAGTAACTTCTTGACGCAAATTGATTTTATTCTTAACGAACCTATTCAGATGACCCAAAAAATTTTCCTAAAAATACTTTTGTTGGAAGAAAATCCGTTAAAAATCGTATTAGCAAGCAAGATCAAATAATTGTAACTCGAAGCAGCGTGCCGCGTACATGACATTCCACCATAAAGTAGAGACGTCGAAAGTTGATTTTGCACGTCTGAAATTTTACTTCGGCGTCACAAAACGCAGTCGTTTCTATATCTACACTAAACCCGAACATCCCTGTCGCCAAGATTATATTCTGTATTTGGACGGATTAGAATGCCGTTATATATTATGAACTGTTAGAACGTAATGAAAAGTAATTTTGGAATGGAATCAATAAATTGTCATACCCTCCAATAGACAATACTTTGAATATATATATATATATTTTTTTTTTTTTTTCATAAAAAACTATGGACATAATTATACAATAATAATATGGCAAATGCTATCTGAATTACTGAATAATCTGGATAAGCGGAAACCGAATTATCCATTTTGTAATATGTGTTATATTTTATTCAAACTTACTTGTAAAATGCGTAGTTTTATACATTATAGCACCCACTTTACAAATAATTTTTCAATAAATGCATTCTTGCAATATAGGTTATTTAAGTGTAGTGGCTCCATTCCATTCGAGAAAGTCAAAACATCAAGATCTATCTATTTCCAAAAAAAAAAAAAAAACTAAAGAATTTACTAAAAGTAACAAGGATTAATCGTAGTTCTTTCATCGCAATTAATGGACTTTACTAGTTCAAATGTCATTGCCTGTGTCGAACATGTGTGGGTCTGAGTCGATTTAACAATTTCTGTCTTTTGAAAGGATAAGGGTCTGAGCGGACCACCCAGGAGGACGAAAATATTTATCTTATATAAGGTTTGTTCGGTATTGAAAATTGGGAAAATCGGTTCATAAACAAAAAAGTTATGGGCCGAATACTAGAAATACAGGGTGTCCGTTGTAACTCCAGGTCATACTTTTCCACCGATATATTAAAAAAAAAAGCATGTACGCCAACGAAATCTTGTAAAAAATAGTTCGACGATCAATGTTAACTCGTAATCCAAAAATGAGCGTGATCCTTCCACTTCACCGCCCAACTCCCATATAAATAACTGTTATTTATTCGTTTCGTTTATTCGAAGTCTAGAAAATTTATTTTCATATTTAGAATTATGGAGTTGAACTTAACTATTGACATTCAGTCAAGAATTTTACTGGTAAGATGTCAGTGTCAAAATAACATATGGTTGAAAAATAATTGCGTATTGGATATTTAAATGTAAACTAATATAAAATAGAAAAAAATGTTTTGCGTTCATCAAAAGATATCCCTCTATAGAAGTATTATGATCATAGAAATTAAAATTTTTCAACATGAACTTTTTTTGGTTGTCGAACTTACAAAAATGCGAAAAATAATTAAGTTACCATACTTTTAATACCGTTTTTTTTATTATTTTTTTAACATACCAATCTAGTAAAGTAACATATTTTGGCGCGAATTTGATTTATATAAGTACAAGAGGCACAAAGTCCAATTTTGAGCTACTGACGGGTCCTTTTTTATGCATTACCAACGTTTTTTCAAAATTTTATTATTTATATGAGGAGTAAATATCGTAAAATATATTTATTTTCTACTATGGATTAAAATTTTTGCAAAATTTAAAAATTTTTCAGAAATTTCAAAAATTCTGAATATTAACATTTTTCAAAATTTTTTCAAAAGTTATGAAATCACGTGATTTCAAATCGGTCAACATTTTAGTGTCGATTTCAAATCACTTGCTTATTTTTGCAAACACTGTGTTGTTAATCAAATGTAAAATGGCTTATATAAATAATTTATTATGTTTCTTTACTTTGGAAAAGATTTCGTGATTTCAGTTTTTCTTTGCCTGTCAGATGTTTACCCACAACTTTTCTTCTGTTTCCATAGGATTTAATAGATTCCTCAAATAACGCTTTTTAATTCGCTCATTATTTATTTTCTTCCTTTTTAAAGCAATTATAGCCAATAACGTTGCTCCTGGCATTTTAATAAAAGGCTAAATATTTTATATTTCAAAAGGCTAAATATTTTATTTTATTTAATTGTAAACAAAATAAAAAAATTAGCTGTTTGCTCAGGATTTCTTACAATTAAAATGACTTTGAAAGATTTAAAATCACGTTAATTATACGGTATGTACTGTGTATCGACATTCCAAAATATACCATTAAACCGAAATAAAAGCAAAAATACAACCTTCCAAAGAAATTCCAAAAAATGAAAAACGCAAGGCGCATCCTTTGAAAAACCTACTTAGACATTTCAAATTGAGCTGTGCAAACGCATTTCCTCAAATATGTGTACTATACAAAAAATTAAATAAATATAAAAAGAAATACTATGGAAAATAGCATAAAAATAGTTATGCGTCGTCAATTCGACGAAGTGTAGCCTTGCAGGGTTAATAATACAAAATAAAATATAACTATTTTACATCCCTGTTGTGTATAGAGAAAAAAACCTAGTCCTTCCTTGTTTCGAGTATTTAAGTATGCATTTATGTGTGTGAGTGTGTACGCTTTATAGAGGAACACTTCGAAAACGGCATGATATTAAAATATACAGTGGAAATGTATTAAAAGTACAACAATAAATTTAGTTTGTTCAGACGCTTCGTTAAAAACGTTTGTGCTGTGTTTGCGGTGTTTAAGTAACTATACTTACGATATTTTTGTATTCGGGCCGTAACCATTTTTGTAAAGAAGAAAATAAAAAAAAAACACCATCACTTACTAACCGACCTGCGGTAATGATAAATGCGATAATAGTTTTAACGTAATTTATTAAATATAAAATATAAATATAAAGCAAATTAACTTCAAAAAAATATAATAAAACTTAAAATCAGCGTTAGTCGTTCATAGTGATTTGTTTTTCATTTATGTGCAATTGTATATTTATTAAATATGTAGGGTGTATTACATTTTTAAATGGTGAATAAATAATGATAAAAATAAGAAAAATTTAATATATTTTTGAATTACAGGCTTATTGCTCCACTGAGCTAAGAAACATTTTGTGTGAAACTAAAACGACTTAAAACTAATTTTTAACCAAAAACAAATGTGATTTGTATATAAAAAATAAAAACAAAACAAGTTAAACTTTTTTAAAATTTAAAGTACTTCAAAAGCCTAATAAAATAACATAAAAAAAAAAATATTTAAGCTGTGGCGATGTCCGAATCAACGGAATCGCCAGGAAAACAACAAAAGGCAACGCAACGACGCCAGTTGGTAAGTTTTTTGCTTCTATTTTCAATAATTTCTCATCTCATCTATAAAACATATTTTTTCCACTTAATTTTTATTTCTTCATTTACAATTAGTTTTATTTAATTCATACATACATATGTTTATAAGTTTTTATCATAATATATCTTAAGCTTGTTATGTTGTTGGTTTTTTTAATTTATGAGTTGTATGTTAATTGAAAGTAAATAATATTAGTCAAATGGAAAAATATGTATAAATGTTTGTATGTGTTCAATGCGTACGCGCACTTGATAACTGTGCAGCGTAACATTTAAATTTCGTTTTTTTTTTTTAGGAAGAAAAAAAATATTTTGTTCCGAACCAGATAAAAACCCCCATGTTAACAACAACGCGTCTGGTAGCGTAATGAAAGAAACGACCAATCTAAACTAACCCCGCATGACGAATTCTTTTCGCTTTTATTATGATTGTGTTGTTTTTTCCATTTCTATTCCACGTTGTTTTGTCTAATAATCGCTTTCATTTGACTGAGACTCTTTATACTCGCTCCAAGCAACCAGCAGTGATGGTTTTTGAATTGAGTTAATTTTGTACCGGAATCGGTTATGAAAATGTAAAAAAAATCCCTATACAATTAGGTGCAAAAGTGAAGCGACTATGATTTTGTAGTTGGAACAAAAAGTCGACTTTTGGACTTTTTTAAATTTTTAAATATTCGATTTTCACTTTTCGATTTTTTTTTTTTTTTAAATTTTGGAATAGTAGTCTTTTTGACTATTATCGACTAAAGAAACTATATAAAGTACAGTGCCTTTCAACATAATACGTTCAACATTTTCGTTACATTAAAACTCGCTTTATTTTTAATATAATAAAGAAGTTTTATTTTTTCATGTTGATTTTTAAAGTCTTGAATTCTAAGATGTTTAATAGAAAAAAAATAATTAATAAAGAACAGGAGCGGTAAAACAATGAATTCGAAGTCAAAATTTTACCACTTCGGAGTGGCCACCATACTCTCGACATTAATATAATATGAAATGAATGGAAATTGCTGTCACGTAATGTTTATGAGTTGGACAGTACTAGGACAAAAATTCACTATCTGAAGAGATTGGAGAAAGTTGGAGCAATCCTTCTTTGTGACAAGCTGAAAATCTTTATAAGTCCCCTCCAAATAGAATTTTTTAGGTAAAATTGAATAATAAAAGCTATTCTCATTATTAGTAATTTCCAAATAATATAATAAAACAAAAAATAACCATATTAATCAATACATCTTGTTGTTATATTGAATAAATAATGTTGAACCTATTCAGATGAAATAAAAAATTTACCTAAAAAATTCGCTTGTTCGACAAAAAAAAAAATAAATCATTAAAAATCGTACTTAGTTATTACTTAAATTTATTTTATTTGTAAATATCTTGGAATTGAGGACTTTAAAAGTTAATATAAAAAAATAACAAGAGGTTTAACGGAACAAAAATCTTGAACCTATTCTATTGAAAGGCAGTGTATTTTTTTTTTACTTTTTCCGACTTTTCGACAATCTGGTAAAAAGGAAATCGATTTTTCGAAAACTTGTAAGTCGATTGTTCAATAATTTGAAAGTCGATTTGATAAACCCTAGAAGCGATAATTTCAAAAGAAAACACATTGATGAAATGCTAAAAGTTATCTATTTGATTGGGTAAGCCTAAAAGCAGTTTTCATATTTTTTAACATGTTGTGTCGAGCTTTACACGGATGGGACTTTTTTATTCACGTTTTATTTATTGAATCTGCGTTTATAGGCTTCACAATAAGTATTTAAATATTACGAGAGCCGACCCATCTGATCTACGTAGCCTTGAGTTTTTTTGAACTTCAACAACAAATTTTGCAAGTGGGTTGGGATGATTCTGTAACCCAAGTTCTTTTTTTTGGTCCATAAAATTTGTATATTTCGAATTTTTTGATGCACCTACATTACCGTTAAGCCTTACAAACACCACCTATTTATGCCAATTGCGGTCAATTTCGTGCTGTCCATGCAATGTGTCTTAGCAAAATTGTCTTGACAAAAGTGTCCCGCTTTCAACTATCAATGACATTAGGCTTAAACTTATGGTCCCGTTCAATTATCTTTATCGCCGTCCTAATATCTATATATCCAAGATTTTTACAAAGAACAATTTTCTATATAAAAATAAAAACAAAAAGTGAAATTTTTGCGTAATTTTTAAAAAGTGCATAAAACTTATTAAATTTATTTTTAATACTCCCCGGATTTTCTTGTGTAAAATAACAAGAAACTAAGTTCACGCACAAATCCATGATAACACTGGTCAACAAAAAAAATCCTCCTCCATAAAGAATAGTTGGACTTGATGTATCTTGATGTGCTAAACACGAATCTACTTTCAGTTTTTTTCCATCAGGTCTGGGTTTTTTTTTATGGGAGTGTCTAATATTTCGCCCATAGTAAGGCCATTACTCTAGTATATTTCCTCATAACTCAAGAACGGTGTGTACGATTGATCAAAGTGATACACGAAAAGATGCAGACTAAAAATATCTTCAAATTCCCCAAACTTAATTTTTTTATGTGCTCAATAGTTTCGGGGTAATTTTGAAATAAGTGTCAGAAAAAAATCAATTTCATGCAAAATTTTAGATTTTTTTGTTACTAAAATTTCTTTTAATAAATGAAAACATCTAAAATTTTACAGTTTATCATCTTTATCTTAAAGCTGGTAATGCTTCAAAATTGATGCAGAAATATAAGTTTTATTAACAGTTATGTAAAAATACCCATGTTACATACAATTGAGTAGAAATACAGTGGTGGCCAAAATAATTTTGTATTTATTTTTTCTTGAAACAAAAATAGGTGGACTAGGTGGATTTTGACGAGTTAAACAAGAATCAGCATTCACTTTTTTTCTATCGGGTACTGATTTTTTTTTTTTTTTATGTGCATGACTAATATCATTACTTTATTCAGCGGTCACACTATAAAATTAGAGAATGGTTTGTCAAACTTAGGCTATAACTCAAGAACCCTTTACACGATTTTGATAAATTGTCTTCAAGGTATGTCATTAATATTTTTCATTCGCTCAAGAATTTCAGAGTTATGGATCAAAATTTTCACCACTTTTCAAAAAAATAAATTTTAAAATTTTATATAAATAATTAACTGTTAATCCAATCAATATTTGAGCATCAATTTTTATGATACGTGGCTTTATTTACTCGTAGTTTTGCCAGCTTTGAGATAAAGGTTGTAAACTTAAATATTTTTGATGTTTTCACTTTAAAAAAAAGTTTCAGTAAAAAAAAAAGAAATCTTGAATTTTGCATGAAAAAATTTTCCGACACTTTTTTAGAAATATCTCCTAAGCTATTGAGCGGATAAAAATTTGATAGTAGAGCGATTTAAAGCTAATTTTATTCCGCATATCGTGGTATATCATTTATATAAATCGTGCATACCATTCTCAAGTAATATTGAAATATACTCGAGTAATCGGCACAATATTAGACACGCCCATAAAAAAATCCCGACCTAATGAAAAAAAAAAACTGAAAGCAGATTCGAGTTTAGCATGCGGAATTCCATCTAGTCTACATATTTTGTTTTGAAGGAGCTCTAAAAAATTTTTTTTGTCGACCAGTGTAATCAATATGAAACTGTGAATGTGCCTCGCAAAAAACCGACTAAAAAAAAACCTCTATTGTTTTCCAAACCTTGTAACTATCTACTATGTTGACTATTTTGGGTACATCAACAAGATATAGTACAAGGTAAAGTATCAATACCTATTTAAAAATTTGTATTCCGTTGAGGGGCTTAGAAATCTACACAATAACAAAGATGGTGCAGAATTTATCTACAAAGTCGGATTAGTTTACATAAGATCGAATAAGATCAAAAAGTATAAAGGCGCGAACACAAAGTGGAAAATTATTGGAAAAAGTTAAATAATTTTTAGTTTTTGAACTTGAAACATATGGTGCTAAAATTGTGCACTCTAATTAGTTTCAATTCTTGTGAGTTCCCTTGTAACCCGTTTGTTTAAAATAAAACTATTACAAAATTTATTAAGGATTAAAGTCGGATTCAGCCAGGTTTAACATTTTTGATAACTGCCCATATTTAAAAAATTTTAAAATATTACCTAAAAATTTTAGGTTGTCAGATTACACAGGTACTTTCATGTTTTATAGCAAATTAATATTTGTGTGTGATTTTTTTTACTTGTATTTTCCCTGCCAGCAATTGGAAGTGAATTTTTGGATTCTTCTATTAAAAAGTCTTTTTAGTCACTTTTAGATGTTCAAATGTAGAAAGTACACAAACAAAACACATCGAATTATGATCCAAAAATCTGGCGTTAGACAACTGTTTGACTTCCAGAACCAGGGTCGTCAGATGTGGCGATTTTTCGCCAAACGTGGCGATTTTTAATTGCTTTTGGCGGCTAAATTTTCCGTTTGGCGACATGGCAAATTTTTTGGCGATTTAAAACACGGTTGCGATTTATTTGGCTAATTTTTAAAATTCTATTTAATAGGCATTTGTAGAGAAAAACTATTACATATTTTTACTAGCAATCGACTATTTTTAGTATTTTTCACTGGTTGACAAAATCTCAATTAATTCGGATACACGATATTAATAAGTACTAACTTCTAAACAACTTTTTTTTGAATTTACTTCAGTTCTTGCTATAAAAAAGCACAAAAAAGAGTTAATGAGTCATTTTATTAAAGTGTCAATAAAATTAAAATTTATGTATTGATACGAGCGTAACCCGGTGCGCTTCGCTACCCCCTAATAGGGAATATAAAACAATTGCTACTGTTTAGGGGTTTTAAAAAGTGGGCGTAAAATATGGGCGTGAACCCAGTTCTTACATAGCCTTAAACGACCACCGTTACTGGTGCTATCTGTGTGTTAAATTTCTTAAAAATCGGTACAGGCGTTTGAGAGTTATAAAAAGTGGGCGTGGCATACAACCCAGTTCATACATAGCCTATAATGTCCAGCGGTAATGGTACTATCTGTGTGTCAAATTTGGTGAACATAGGTGTAACAGTTTAAGAGTTTTAAAAAGTGGGCGTAAAATGTGGGCGTGGCATCCAACCAAGTTTATACATAGCCTATAATGACCACCGGAAATGATACTATCTGTGTGTCAAATTTCGTGAAAATCGGTACAACCATTTAAGAGTTATAAAAAGTGGGCGTAAAATGTGGGCGTGGCATCCAACACAGTTCATACATAGCCTATAATGATCAGTGGCCCTGATACTATCTGTGTGTCAAATTTCGTGAAAATCGGTGCAACCGTTTGGAAGTTATAAAAAGTGGGCGTAAAATGTGGGCGTGGCATCCAATCCAGTTCGTACATAGCCTATAATGATGAGCGGCACTAATACTATCTGTGTGTCAAATTTCGTGAAAATCGATCCAACCGTTTGGAAGTTATAAAAAGTGGGCGTAAAATAAGGGCGTGTCATCCAATCGAAATCTTACATAGCCTATAATGATCAGCGGCACTGATACTATCTGTGTGTCAAATTTCGTGAAAATCGGTCCAACCGTTTGGAAGTTATAAAAAGTGGGCGTAAAATGTGGGCGTGGCATCCAATCGAAATCTTATATAGCCTATAACCACCTCTGGCACTGGTATTATCTGTGTGTCAAATTTCGTGAAAATCGGTTCAGTCGTTTAGACGTGATTGACGCACAAACAAACAAACAAACAAACAAACTTACACCTCATTTTTATAATATATATTAGGATAACGAAATATGTTTGGTTTTATTTGCAAAAAATTTATCATAACGAATAAACAATAAAAATTTTAATTTGACATTTACGAATTTTTATGATTATTTGAAAAAAATAAAAAATTTTATGAAATTTAAGTTTTTTTCAGAAAATAGGCTTAATAACTGTTGAGCGTATTAAAAAATAATATAAACTTAACTTGAAGACAATTCCAACTGGAATATTTTGATATCTTTTTAACAAAATCAGACAAGTCGTTTTCGAGATATCCAATATATGGTGCAACCTCCTTCATTTTACAAATAGCGATTTAAAGCTAGAACTTGAGTTAATTCAAAAAAAGAAGTGGCTTAATACTTATTAAAACCGTGTATCCGAATTGATTGAGATTTCCCGTGCCACAGAGTGTCTCTTGTGTTGTTTTTGGCTTTGTTGAAACTGAATTTACATTTTTAAATTAAATAAAATTTTAAGCACTAAAAATTTGTTAATTTCCTAAATTTTCTTTAAAAAACCATATAAAATTTAAGTTTGGCGATTTCTGATTAACAATTTGGCGATCGAGGCTTAAAAAATCTGACAACCCTGTCCAGAACAAAGAAAAGAGAACGATGACGATATGATTAGCTCAGTAAATGTGTAACTTTTGAAGTGTTCAATGCAGTTTTTTTATAGTGACGTATAAAAAATAAATTGAATTAAAGAAAAACTCATTTTAATTTCAGCATTTTTTTATTTTATATTTAATTTTGAAGTGAACGTGAACTGAATAAAATAACAAAATATTGTTATGTATGTTTATAAAAATAAGTTAAATGTTTTTTAGTTCTAGTATATTTCATATATTGTTCATTATTTTTTCCACTTAATCTATTTTTATTATAAAAAAGCGATACTTTTTCGATACTTTCCTACAGTACTCTTTTACACTTCTAAATAACACTAATTCGACTCTACAAAAATGCACTAAAAAGTGTCATCTTAAAACTATTAAAACTGAGGCTGAGGCACGTTTTTTCGAAAATAAAATATCATATTCGATTGTTAAGAACTGTAGTAACGTTTTAGACTAAATTTCGATAGAAAATATTGGCAGGGTTCTTTTAAATTTTATTCTCTCTCAAATGTATATTTAATTGTAATTTCTGGCTATAAGAAAGTGCAATATGGACTTTGAATGTTAATCTATAGAAGCAAGTTATAGTTGAAATTCACTACCAATAATTAACGAATTTACATACAAAATTGGATGTAAGAAAAAACGTCTTGATTATCTTCACTCCAAATGAGGGAGTTTTGTTTATTGTCATACAATCAAAAATGAGTTTCATTTATGATCAATTGCAACCTTTTTTCAACATAATGTACATTTTCAGATAATTCCTAAATGTTAGGATATCTATTACTCTAAAATCATTATTAATTTCAAATCTTATATGTAATGAAAAACAACCTATTTGTGGTCTCGAAATTTTAGAAAACTTTTTTAATATCAAAAAATTTTAAATACAAAATTGTCTTATTTCACTCCTAAGTATGCGCTTGTGATTTTTCTAAGATCACATTCCTAACAACTGCGTATTGAGCACAAACAATATTTGTACTTTTATCTTTTATCAAATGTTTACAGCAAATATAAAATTGCCAATTTATTAATGCAATAATACCTGTAAGTAGATGTATACTTTACATACATACTTATTGCCCTTTTTCAATAACATTCTCTCGTATTTAACTAAAAAAAAAACTCACACACACAATGTCTATACTAGAAGTAGTTACATACAATGGATTTTAGTATTTATATAGAAATGTATTCGATTATTACCTGGTGTATGTATAATTTCGTGTAAAAATATTAACTACTAAATATAATATGCTCTCAAGGTCCTAAGGTTCTCCTTATTTTTCATTTAAACCAAATGTAATGAATTTAAAAGTTGTTGCTTCTGCTGATGCCAATAAAGATGATGATGATGACGATACATGTGATAATTACGTAGAACTTGCAAAACAAGTTTGTTATTATTATGAAGATATAAAAATCAAAAGGAAGAAATATGCTAGGACATACAGTTGTGTGCATAAAAATATATAATCACTATTGCCATTGTTAAATTATTATCGATGTAAAATATTAAATTGTTTCTTTGGCAGTAGTGATGATCTCCATACCCGCACTAATGAAGCATATACATACAAGTCGGGCTTTGTTGCTGCAGTTAGTAATGTCATCATACGATGTTTTCAGAGAAAACGATGTTTCTTTGACATGTCCTAATAGAGGAACGATCAATCCACGAATCCCTTAATCCACGAATATTATGTGTAATAGGGTAGGTCAAATTGTTAGGGTGAGAAAAAAGCGAAAATGCGTATAGCAAAAACAAAATCTATGCAAAATTTTAAGATTTAGATGAATTAGATGGATGGCAAAAGGTAACGAAATCATGAATATAAATAAAAATATAATTAATGTGAAATTTATTTACAGGTTTGGAGAGACTTAAAATTTAAAGTTAAAAATAAAATAGTTTCAAACAAAGCTGAGTGTAATGCTACGGGTGGAGGAATATTTAAACAATTTACCTCAGCTCGCTGGAAGAATTTGTCGCAAAGATATTACAGTTTCAAAAACAGGTGAATCCTGAGGGAGCCGTTCAGAGGGTACAATGCCAGAATCCGGCTAATGAACGTGAGGACACTGAAGTGGAAGTGAGTGGCAACATTGAATTTGGCGAACAAGAATTGCTAATTGGACAGGATTTACTTCAAAGTTCTTCTGGATCCAATAATCATTCAAAACCTGTAAAGAAAAAGAAATCTACTCCGGCAAAAAATACAGCAATGAGCAAGCAAAACTGTTGACGGATATATCATATTCATTGTCTTCAGTTAAACGCACTCTAAGAGTTGTTACCAAAAAAAAAAGCTACATATAGAAGAAAGGAAAATAAAGTTGTTAAAGAAAACAAAAGAGAGGAAGAGATGCATGAAAGCGAATTGAAAATCAAAAGAATTAAAATCATCATCAAAGAAAAGGAACTTCACAAACAAAACTTTAAATTTTAATTTCCCACAAAATAACAAGAAAAATAAATCAGCTGACTCAAATATTAGTGATGTGTTTTTCGTTTTATTCAAATCACCGATAAATAGTCGACGTCGTTAGATGTTATAGAATACCATATTTGCGTCGAAATGACGACGATGTCGAAAGAAAGTGATGTCGACTCAAAAACGACAACGATGTCGACGACGCCAATTAGAGTAAGGGTGATTATCATTTTGTGTTGCCAGTGGATATTTTAAAAAATACCTACACATGATGACTTTTCTACGCATAGAAATATCCCTACACATTTTAGTTACTAAATGAATAAAAAAAATTGATTTAAAATTAGCAATATAGATTATATAAACACTTAATTATTTTAAAGTGTAATGTAATGGAAACAAATCTTTTCGCATAAATTATAATATTTTAATATTAAATTTAATTAAATTTATCGTCGGATTTTTATTTCTTTAACTCGTCGCTGACGATCGATCCAAATTCTTAAGATTCTTCCTATCGAAATCGGAGTCTTCTTCTATTATTGGTTTTTGAAAAACTGAACATTAAATTGCATATGATCGAAATATTTTGTTTGTTAATTTTTTTAGTTAAACATTTTAAATATTTACTTTTTTTTTTTTTTTTGTTTTCAGAGTTTTCGATTTCTATAGAATCATATGAATATAATGAAAATAAAAATTATCCACTTTTACGACAAAAATACCTACATGTAGGGATTTTTCCATACATCTGACAACACTGATCAGAATAGAAAAATAAACGATAAAATGTCTTTATCATAAGAACAGAGTCATTAAAAAATTATATTCAAATCAGATTTTAGAATTTCCAAAAAAGTTCTTCAGAAATATTTTTCCCCGAAAAACTTTTGGCCATATTTTTTGTATTATTTCAATCAATGGATTTATATCTACTCAGGACTCAAAGAATTTTTATATTAGTATAAATCCCGGTAAATAAATAACCATATCACCCTTACAAGGTCCACTTCCGGAAGTCACATTAAAATGCAAAAAACTTACGTGTTATCAATATAATATTATAAGGTGCCCGGCAAAACTATAAGGCCACTTTTCTACTATAGTTTTGTCGGGCACCTTTATAGTTTTGTCGGTCACCTTATATATGTACGTTAAAGTAAGTGCATTGATTTGTACGTAGGCAAAAAATGTTGCAAATGTACCCCCCTAAAATTAAAGACTATATTTTAAAATAATCCCCAAAATATTTCGGTTCAATTATTTCGTTCACATTTATTAAAGTTTGAATATTTCGGAAATTTTGAATTGTATTTAGATTTCATTGGAATGATCGTTACTATTGATATATGTATTAATTTAACCCTTTAATGACAAAAGTAATATTTTGTGATCACCGTAATAAATGTCACAAGAAGCTTAAATTTGTCAAAATACCATTAATTCGTGTAAAATATCATAAAAACTTCAAACAGTTTCCTTTATTCGATTTTTGCTGCGATTTTAAAAGAATTTATTATATTTTCCATAGAGCTTTTTTTGCAAAAATTGCTGATTTAACCTTTTGGGAATCAAATGTATAAAATTAGCATTTATTTTAGATTTTAAAGGATTAATTATATGTAATTTTTAATAGTATCAGAAGAGACCTTTCCAATGGTACCTTAAAATCTAATATATGTTGAAAATTTTCCGAAATCCATACATATATACAATTACATATTTAAATAATGAAATGCATTTAAGAATTATTTAAATACACATTACAAGTATTAATATATTTTAATATATTTTTAGATGTATTTTAAAAATGGTTCAGCTTCCGTAAATGAAAACATTTATATGTAATATTTAGACAATCATATAAAAACATACATGGAAATTTTTTCGTAAGGAACCTGTGGTCCAACATATGCACATTGTTGGACCACAGATTCCATATAAGGTTCTCTCCAAAAATCACTTTATAGTGGTGTAGGGTATTAGATGGTCGGGTTTTTACTTGTTTTAATAGACATATTTTTTCAAAATACATATATCATAATAAATTTCGTTTATAACTTTGCATAACCTTTTCGATTGTACTAAAAAGTTATCACCTTAATATACATACACATAACCACCTCTACATATATATGTATATTTTTTCAGATAATTATAATTTGTGTCCTTCCTATTTACAAGAGAATATAATATATTTAGTTGGGTTAAATTTTGTACGATGCGGCGTCGTTCACTATTGTTTTGTTGCTGTTATATGTGGTTCATTACTGGAGAGTGGGGGTAAAATACAATATATCAACAGCTAAAGAAAGAAGAAACGAACCATATGTTATAAGTAAATAGAAAATTGAGCATACTTTATTTTTAGAGGGTTGCTAAAAGTTGCACAATATTTGTATATGTGTATATTATGCCAGGTTTTTAGCGCGCTTTATTTTTATACTTCTTATAAACATGAGACACGATTGCATGTGGTAGAAAAAGAACACTTTTCTTTAGTCATTCTCTAAAGAATATTTTATTTGACATCTATCCAGCACGAAGTTCAGCAAACAAATAATACGTAAAATTG
Organism: Protophormia terraenovae; assembly: GCA_951394005.1. Taxonomy (NCBI): domain Eukaryota; kingdom Metazoa; phylum Arthropoda; class Insecta; order Diptera; family Calliphoridae; genus Protophormia; species Protophormia terraenovae. Next base: position 51,698,009 of record OX596073.1, read on the forward strand.
AAAGAGATGTCTCTTAATATGGAAATATTAAAAAAAAAGTAATATGTATGTTCGTATTTTCTTAATGTTCCGATAGAAAGGAACAAATGTGTTTAAAGTTACTCGAACGTAATGTGTCATAAAAAAGTATGCATAACTATAGGGTTTTGAGTTTTTTTCGAATTTTAAATAAAAAGTTTTAAATATAATTGGATTCTCCGACATTTCAAATGTTCAATCCGACTACGCTGTAGGTGGTCCATTCGGAAGGTCCAATTTTCGATTACACTTTGCAGTATTGCAATGGAATGCATTATCGAAATTTCGAGCCAATTTGGTTCGAGTATTAATTTTTATGAAATTATATGTACACCATATGTACAAAGGTATATTAGTTAATTTTACTTTGAACTAGCTGAATGATCCTGAGTTGCATTGGAACTTAAATATTAATAAAAAATTAGAATATGTAAACAAATATCAATGCTTCTCGTAATGCTTCTTCTATTAAAACTTCTAGTTTTATAAAAAAATTAATAAAAGTTTAAAGTGCAAAAAAAAAAAAAAAATTATTGAAATATTAATTATACTTTTGTATACAAAAGATATGTATAGTAAATTGCATAGATTTATATGGAGACAAAAATTGTTACAAATGTACCCCCCCTTAAATTAAAGATTGAAATGTTTTAAACTAGTCCCAAAAATATTTCGGTTCAATTATTTCGTTCACGTGAGCTAGACCATTTTTAAAATACCTCCAAAAATATAGTTTTTGATCAATATTAATATTAATATATCAATTATTAACTTTTTGTAAAAAAATTACAATATTCAATAGACAAATGTCGTTTAATATATAATGATCAAACATTCTTTAAAAAATTTGTTTTCATACTCGCGAAATTAAGATTTTAGTAAAATTTTCTACGATTTTTTTAAATGCTTCGTTAAGAAAATATATGTCAAAAAAACCATAAATTTGTCAAAATACCATAAATTCGTGTAAAAAAGCGATTAAACTTCAAAGATTTTTTTTATTCCTGTATTATCACCATTAAAGGAATTTTTTCTATTTTTCGGAAATTCATTGATATATAAATATAATAAATATTTTCATACAACTTTTTTGCAAAAATTGCTGATTTAACCTTTGGGAACCAAATGTATAAAATTGACTCTTTGCTTTTAAAGGGTTAATTATCTTTAGTTTTCAATAGTATCAGAAGAGACCTTTCCAATGGTACCTTAAAACCCAATATATATTGAAAATTTTTCGAAATACATATATTCAATATTTTAATAATGAAAATATAGCAAAAAAAGGGTCTTTAAAGTTAATATTACGAAAATTTTGATATTATTTTGAAAGAAATCTGTATTATTAAACGTGTTTTAAAAATGGCTCAGATTACGTAAATGAAAACATTCAGACGTAATATATATATATTTATGTATATATATATATATATATATATATATATATATATATATATATATATATATATATATATATATATATATATATATATATATATATATACATATATATATATATATATATATATATATATATATATATATTAAGCGACATTTGTCTATTATATGTTGTTTTTTTATTTTTTAGTTAAACATTGTGTACACTGTTGATCAAAAACCATATTTTTGGAGGTATTTTAAAAATGGTCCAGGTCCTGAACAAAATAAATTAACCGAAATATTTTTTTTATCAATCTTTAATTTTAGAGGGGTACATTTGAAACTTTTTGGCTCCATACAAAGGCACTTTAATGTATATATCTATGTAAAAATTGATTTGAAAGTGTTATTTATTCATATAAGCAATAACCGATTTTTTTGTTTTTTTTTTTTTAATAAAAAAAATTTAGTTTTAGTACTTTGAGGGTCAAAAAAGTAATATTCAAAAATTTTCTTTGATACCGAAAAAAAACGCATTTTCCATCTCTGCTTGAAAGTTTAAATATATATGTATAATTTGTTTCATATTCATTTAATATTGTGTTTTATTTCGTTTTGTTTCATTATTTCCGGTATTAATAGATTTCCGTCTCCTTTTGCTTTAATATTTAAATTTTCTTTATCATTATTTAATGCAATAGGCTAATTTAAATTTTGTGTTTCTTTTTTATAATTGTAGCGGGAACGCAAGGAACGTAAACAATATTTAGAGGAATGGGGCATGGGTGATGATGACTTAGAGGGTACACGAGGTTTTAGCGTAGCTGAGAAGCTCGAATCAGCTAAATTTGCACAAACTGGAATGGTGCGCGAAATGCGTGGTAGTGATTTAAATGTCGCGTAAGTATAAAATAAATTTCAGTTGTATTTAAATGCATATATGTATGTGTATGTACGTATGTTAGTGCATCTTTTAGTAACTTAAATTTTTTTCATCCCAATCAACTTTCAGTTTCTTGCAACAGTATGGATTCAATATACCTTTATTGTTTCGCGAGAAAACTGGTTTGGGCATACGTATGCCAGATCCTAATGAGTTTACAGTAAATGATGTACGCTTATGTGTTGGTTCTCGTCGCATACTTGATGTTATGGATGTGAATACACAGAAAAACTTACAAATGACCATGAAAGAATGGCAACAGTATTATGATAATCCACAAAAAGATCGTTTACTTAACGTTATTTCATTAGAGTTCTCTCATACCCGTCTAGATAGCTACATACAAAGTCCCGATATTGTGAGACAAATTGATTGGGTCGATGTGGTTTGGCCTAAAAGTTTAAAAGACGCTCAACGCGAGGGTACAAATCTTTTGGGTAATATGATGTATCCCAAGGTTCAGAAGTATTGTCTGATGTCGGTGAAAAACTGCTATACAGATTTTCATATTGATTTTGGTGGTACTTCTGTTTGGTATCACATATTAAAGGGTAGCAAGGTATTTTGGTTAATACCTCCCACAGAAAAAAATTTACAGCTGTATGAAAAATGGGTGTTATCGGGAAAACAAGCAGATATTTTCTTTGGCGATACAGTAGAAAAATGTGCCCGTGTCTATCTCACAGCCGGCAATACATTTTTTATACCCACTGGTTGGATACATGCGGTCTATACACCCACAGATTCTTTAGTGTTTGGTGGCAATTTTTTGCATTCTTTCGGCATTGTTAAACAATTAAAAACAGCACAAGTTGAAGATGCTACAAAAGTGCCGCAAAAATTTCGTTATCCTTTCTTTACGGAAATGCTGTGGTATGTTTTGGCTCGTTATGTTTATGTCCTCTTAGGACATTCACACTTGGAAGGAGAACCTTCTATAGAGGAAAGTGAAATGGCCTCTAGACCACACATACATCTTACCCATTATGAATTGTTTGGTCTTAAAGAAATTGTTATGTATTTGTATGACTTACCACCGAATAAGAAAAATGTACCCGAATTGGTGCGAGACCCGGTTGCTTTAATTAAGGATGTGCGAACCCTGGTGGAAAGACATTGTAAAGATAAACCGGAAATGGCAATATCTGGTGAATCAGTGCTAAAGCCTCCTGGTTTAATGCATCCCATTTTTCAAGAGTACGATCGTTCACGGGTTAAGCAGGAAATTAAACAGGAAATTGCTAGAAAAAATGCCGAAATCATAAGAGAACAACAACAAATGAATAGGGAACAACAACAAGCAGCCGACTCCTTAAATACCAACACAGTTACCACTCATTTGGCTTTCAGTGGCACAACAACCGTAACCACTGATAATGGTATAACCATAAAAAAAGAACCCGTAGAAAATGGTAATATCCAACCATCACCCCCGACGCCACAACAACAGCAGCAGCAACAGCCAACTTTTGTTTCACCCACAGATAATATTAAATACAGACCTCCCAAGAAAATGCATTTGGCTAATGCTGTTGCAGCGGCCGCCAACATTAATAACAATAACAATAATAATAATAGCAATAATAACACCGTTAGTGTTATAGCTTCATGTTCTAGTTATAATTCAGCTCATACACAAATTCTGCCTCCCATACAAACATCACACGGCCCCAGTAGCACTTCTACAGACAACTGTCATTCACCTGGTGAATCATCGAAGATTTCACCCAATGTTACCGGACTAGGACAGCCTCGTAGGAGACGTACTCGTTGCAAAAATTGTGCTGCTTGTCAAAGATCCGATTGTGGCGAATGTAGCTTTTGTTTAGATATGGTGAAATTCGGTGGACCCGGCAGAGCCAAACAAACCTGCATGATGCGTCAATGCTTGTCTCCTATGTTGCCCGTAACAGCACAATGTGTATTTTGTCATTTGGATGGTTGGCGCCAAACGCCAGTTTCACCACAAACCAAGCAATTGGCCTCTATCGATGGCCCATCTTCGTTAATGGAATGTTCTGTGTGCTATGAAATTGCTCATCCGGATTGTGCGCTCTCATCGCTGGATGGTACAGAATATGCAGCCGATGCAAAAGGGATTGTTAATGAGGATTTGCCAAATAGTTGGGAATGTCCAAGTTGTTGTAAATCGGGGAAGAATAATGATTATAAGGTAAGATAAAGATCTCATTATTTTAATAAGATTTTTTTTGTAAAAGAAAATATTGCTTGATATTAGCAATTTTAATATCCACTATCAAAAAATGTAAGTTTGATAGTACTCTGATAGCACTAAAAAAGCGTTTCTACCAAACCATCATGACCAAGCGCTATAAGAGAGCTATATTTTTTCAACGAACATGAATTTCTGCCTGGGCCACGTTAAATTCAGAAAGATGACTGTTTAACAGGCAGATATGAACATATTTATCGCGTTGATAATACAATAATTGATACCATATACCATGAGAATATGTCATTTACTTTTTTACACAGTTCGATGTTAGTAAATAATAGGTTTTCCCAGGTTTTCAATTCAATCTCCGGATCTATATAAATTATGGAATAATTTGAAGAAAATACTGTGGACTGAAGTTTTGAAAATAGAGATAAATTATAAAGGAAAACATACAAAATCCCATTAGAAGCTTGTCAGATGTTGATGTCTATAATGACTAGACGTTTTCCAAAATAAGAATGGATATAAGGATATTAGTCCTTGTTTAACATTATCTAATAATTTATAAAAAAAACTTAACTAGTTTTTAATTTGTGTATTTTTCTTTTAAATGTATCTATTATTATGAGCATCAAAATTGCTTACATAGTAATGCAATTGATCCAGTTTTTTATATAAAGCCTAACATTTCCGTAGATTCAAGAAGATATAAAAATCTTTGAAATCGGGCAAGAGATATTTTTAATTATACCCTCTGTGAATTGGGATGAACATACAATATATTGGCATAGAATCGCATATCTTAAGGACTATTGTAGCCTATCTAAGTCTTATTGTAATTGATGTTGATGATGAAAAAATTATACACAATTTTTTTCATTTACAAAAAAAAACAAAATTTCCAAAGCTTATATAAAATAAAATAAATTTAATAAGTATAATTATAAACAAAGTATTTTGTTTCTACACTCCTCCTCTTTGTTTAAATTTATAGTCCTAATAGTGTTCTTAATAATAACAATCGTGTTTTTGAAAGTGGTTTTGTCAAAATATCTGCTATCATTTTGTCCGTAGGACAATATTTTAGATTTTCAAAATTGTTAATACAATAATCTTTCACTAAATGGTACTTAATATCAATGTGTTTAGACCTGGTATTAAAATTTTCGTTTAAAACCATCTAAAATTGTAATTGGTATATTCATAATGTAGCACATTTCTTTTAGCAGTTCATGTATCCATTTAGCCTCTTTACAAGCTTCTGATAAAGCTATGAATTCTGCTTCAGCTGTAGATAGAGATACACAACTTTGTTTTCTACATGACCAGTTAATAACACCACCATTTAAATAAAACACGTAACTACTATGAGATTTTCTATCAATTTTGTTTTCAGCCCAATCTGCATCCACATATCCATATAAAGTATTATTTTCTGTCAAACTACTAATTTTTAATGACAATTTAGATGACCCTTTAAGATATTTTATAACACGTTTAACTTCATTCCAATCCTCTTTTGATGGTGCTTGAGTTTTCTGAGCTAATATTGCAACACTTGCAGTAATATCTGGTCTTGTAATAAAAGACAAATATAAAAGAGATCCAATAGCTTTTTGATAGATTTTATTATATATTAATTTTTCTGATTCTAATGTCTTGTTATAAGATGGAATTAACGGAATATCTGAATCTTTTGATTCTTGAAGTCCAAACTCGTTTACAATTTTCTTAATGTATTGCTCTTGACTCAACAAATAATTTCCACCTTTATCTTGCTTAATTTCCATTCCGAGATAATGTTTAATGAGTCCCAAATTCGACGAATTTAAAATTTAACATTTTAAAAATTTCTTCTATAAAGTTTACATTTTTACTTGCAACTATCATATCATCAACGTATATCAAAAGTTAATCTAATCCTTCTTTTGTTTTTCTGATATATAAACAAGGATCCATTAGACTTTGCTTAAATTTAAATTCGATTAATGCTTTATGAATACATTGATTCCAGGAACGATCGGCTTGTTTCAAACATTATAAACTTTTTCTAAGTAAACAAACTTTATTTTGATTTTCATTCGATATAAAACCAGGAGGTTTCTTCATGTAAATCGTCTCTTGTAAATCACCATTCAAGAAAGCCGTCTTAACATCAAAGTGATATAAATGCATTTTCTGTTTACCAGCAATTGAAAATAAAATTCTAGTTGTTATTTGTTTAACAACTGGAGCGAATACTGCGTCATAATCAACACCAAATTTTTGATTATATCCTTGAGCCACGAGTCTTGCTTTATAACGTTCTATTTCTCCTTTTTCATTTAACTTTTTCTTGAACACCCATTTGCAGCCAATTGCTTTACGTCCTGGGGGGAGATCAACAAGAACCCATGTGTTATTTTCCTGGATAGATTTTAACTCCTGTTGCATCGCATCAGTCCATTGTGATTTCTCCTCCTTAATTGAAATAGCTTCATTGAAATTACTTGGATCTGGTGTTAAAATCGCAGAATTTATTTCATATCGGCCTGGATGCACCCCTTTATTAACTCTATTAGACACTCGGCGAACTGGAATAGGACTTTGTATTGCATCTTCAAAAGTTTCTCCAGCGCCTGACCATTCTGAATCCGAAACTTATCTATCAGATGTCATACTGTCTATACTTACTATAGTACTTTCTGAAATATCATTTTCCTCAAGATTGCTATTATCATTAGTTCCATTTTCACTTTCTCTTTCACTTCCTATTTCATTTCCACTTCCTGAAGGTATTTCATCATCTTTGCGGTTAATTGTTGGAAAATATATTATGTTTCTGTTTTTCTGCAAAGTCTGTATCTTTAGTATCTATGACAACAATATCACGTGAAATCTGAACCTTATTTGTTTTTGGATCAAAAACTCTAAAACCTTTAGAATTAAAATCATAGCCAATAAATACTTTTCGAAGTGCCTTTATATCCAGCTTCTTCCTTTTTTCTTTTGGAACATGAACATAACATAAAGATCCAAATGTATGAAAATCTTTTAACGATGGTTTCTTTTCATATCTTAGTTCATATGGTGTTTTTGATATACTTCTTGAAGGTAACCAGGCGCGGATCTAGCCCAAGCATTTAGGGGGGGAAATTTTTTTGAGATTTTTTTTTTTATCGTCACTTAAAAAAATATGTTTCTATATACATATAATCATTGAACAATGAACTTTCAATTAATTTTTTTTTCGCTATTTCACTACATTATTTAATTTTATTTTTTTAATTACAAACAAAAATACACAATTATAATTCTTAGCATACACATTTTTCAGGGAATATTGAATGGATTTAAATCACTAAAGGTGTGTTTTTAATATACTATTATCCTCTAAATAATTTAAAATAAAATAAATTTCATTAGAATGCATCACCTGAAAAATATGAAAAATTAGGCAATGTCGGTCTAAATAGTATATTAAGCTTTCTACACTATCTCTTCGCTATATGACAAATTTTTAAAATTACTTTTTTTACTTAAATCGATCTAATTCTGATCTTTAATATTTTAATCTTACTGATGTAAAATTTTAAAGCTAACCTAATAAAGGAACCCGTGCAGAAAATCAACTGAAAATTTTGTATTTATGTTAAAATTTTAAACAATTTTTTTGTATACATAAACAAAATAAGTACTTTATTTTCAACTCAGCTACAAAATTACACTTTCTATTTTCACTCGAAAAACGATCTTTTTGTGTACATCATAAACCAATTTTCGAAATACTTTTGAGATACGTAAAAAAAAAATTTTGAGAGCAGTTGCTTCACTAAAAATCCCCCTAATTTTTAAGTTTTAGATTTTTTAACTAATTCAGAAAGCAGAAGAACGTTGCTTTTAAACTATATTAAAATCCTTTCCTATTTAAAAATTTCCACATTTACGTAAATTTTTCTTGATTTTTTTCTTTAAGATTAATCAAATGTATTTCTGTCTAAAGTTTTAATGCTATTTTGTCAATCTCTAAAATTGTTTAAAAACTTAAAATGATATTAAAAATATTAAAAATTTTATCAACAAATTTTTCATACATTTTAAGTAATTAAAATTTAATAAGCTACAGTTTTTGTCCAATTAAAAAAAACTAAATCTTGTTATGCTTACAACAAAAATGTTTTTAAATTATTGCATAATTTTACAGAATTTTGTAGAAAAAATTGTGATAAATTGCATTGGAGTTTTTTAAGCATAACTTAAAACTTTGAGGGGTATTGGACATATCTAAAACTTATTGATGATGCTATTTATGTCATTTCTCAATAGATTTTTCACTGTAGCACAATGTATTTTAAAAATAATTTCTGAATGTGAATATTGTTCACACAGGTGTGCAGACAAAAAGTTCTATGTTCTTGTTATTTTTTGTATGAAAGCCATATAAAATTACATGTTATTCCTTTTGATACGTGGAACTAATACATGCTGATTAAAATATAAAATAGGTCTTCAGTTAAGCTATCCGATGGTCTAATAAAATATTTTCGGAAAAGTATTTTTTTGTGTTCCCGTTTTCGAAACGTTTTGAATTCACATCTAATTAAACACGAAATTAAAAATTTGTGCTCCAGTTTTCACATTTTCTTTAACAATTAAAAAAATTAGTTAAACAGAAAGAATTTTCCAGATTATAGCCACAAAAAGTTTTTTTTTTAAGCCAATATTTATGCTTTGGCAAAAAAAAAAAATAAGTAGAATTAAAATGTTTTTGTTTTTTCTCAAAATGTATGGGAAATAAAGAACCTTTTTTTAAAATAAAATTTTTAATATAAAAATGGCTTTAATATTATTAAAATAAAAAATGTAAATTTACATAAATAACAATTAAAATTTTTATTATTTGTCATTTTATTTTACAATTAATCGAATTTTACATATTTTTAAGTGAAAAGAAATTCGATAATTTTGTGAAATCGAAAACCAAAACACATACATATAATACATTTAATAATATCTGGGAAAAAATATATATTTTGTATGAAAAAGCTGAGAAAAAAGTAATATTAAAAATGTTTAACATTTATGAAATTTTTTCTGTATTATTACTTAAACACTTTTTTGTTCACATTCCATGTTAAAAAAATGTTTCGTACAAATTTTTGGATAGATTCTGATTTATAAAATAAAAAATATTTTTCACGAAGTTGAAATTTTTAAGTAAAATATTAAAATAATTGTTAATGTAATTTCAATATAACTGATAAAAATAGCAAAATTTTTCTGTAAAATACATACATTTTTAGCAAAATTTACAGTATAACCTTTTTCTGTAATTTTTCTAACTGATAACAAATTAGAATTAAAATCCGGAACATAGTATACGTCATTCACTAATAAAGACACATCTCCTACCTTGATTTTGCACACACCTTTGCCTTTAGCTTGTGAAGTGTTTCCATTTGCTACACAAATTGACTGTCCATTATCGCTATAGTTGAGTTCCGTAAACAATTGTTTCTCATGGGCAATATGGCAACTTGCGCCCGAATCTATAATCAATGCAGCTTGATTTCCTTCCGAAAAATTAGTCATCAACACAAATTCAGCATCATCATCTTCAGTACTAATTTCTTCAATTATATTAACAGATCTATTGTTATTTTTACACCATTTCTGATATTTATGGCAATCTTTCTTGAGGTGACCAGTTTTCTTACAAAAGAAGCAGGATTTGGCATCAAATTTCTTTACTGCCTTCGATTTCAACGCAGAAACGTTCGACGAATCATCACGAGATAATTTTTTGAAATATTCTTCGAGTAATTTGCTTTTCACTGTCTCTAATGTCAGATCTTTATCTGGTCTTACCTCAAGAGCAGTAATTAAACTATCATAGCTTGATGGTAAACTGCTTAAGATCATGGAAACTTGCCAATCTTCAGAAAAATCTTGATTTGCAACAGCCCGCAGTTTGTCAAATAATTTCATCATCGAATTTATGTGCGCCTCCATATTCTCACCTTCGCCTAACCACATACTGCATATTTTTCGCATTAGGTGCACTTTTGATCTTAATGTGACACGTTCATGTTGTTTTTGCAGCTTATTCCAAGCATCTTTGGCTAAGGTTTCATTGCGTATATGGGTAAGTTGTGAATCTTCAACACATAAACTTACAACAGCAAACGCTTCCAAATTTTTCTGGATCTTGAAATACTGACCAAAGGTCTTCCTTAATTAAATACATTCGCATCTTGAATTTCCAATTTTAATAATTGTCTTGATTTAGTTTTTCGATCCCATAAAAACGATTTGCACTCATCTTGAAGTATGTATTTATCACTTATTCTTGAATGTTATTTCTTTATTGATTGTTATCCTTAATATACAATATGTATCTTTAATTATCTTATGAAATAACAATGGCCCATAACCTATTGTAATTGATGTTTCAGTTTGATATTTTATTTAACTATGAAAAAATTATACACAATTTTTTTTCATTTACAAAAAACAAAATTTCCAAAGCTTATATAAAATAAAATAAATTTAATAAGTATAATTATAAACAAAGTATTTTGTTTCTACAATGATTTTATGTAAACTTTTATTCCATGGACAGTTTTATTGATAGTAGATATATCAGATTCCCTCAAGCAGAATACAAACTTACATGTTATTGTTTGTTTTTTGTCATTTAGATCCCAAATGATTTTTAAAATAATTTTATATATTTGTATATGCAAACAAATCTAATTAAATACTTATTTTCAGCCTCGTCACTTTCGTGCACGACAAAAATCATCCGAGGTACGACGGGTATCTGTTGGAGGTGTTAATATCAGCAATAGTGGTGATCATTTAGATGGTCATATGCCATCAAATATACAATACAATGATTTTGTATTTACCAGTGAATCTGAAATGGAATCAAGCTCAGCTAATACAAACAATTGGAAACATGGCATTAAACGTCACATACCTTTGGATGTGAAAACAGAGAGAAACTATGATACCCCATCACCAGGTATATCACCAACGGCAGTGGACAAAGTTAAAAGACGCAAAAGTGATGATGGCTTAAGTATGTGTAGTAGTATGCAAGATAGCATAGATGCAAATGCTTCCATAGACTGCAATATAAGTGGAATTGGTGGTAGTTTAGGAGGTAGTGGTGCAACAGGAGGACAAGGCTCACGTAAAAAGAATTCTATACGATCTCAACTCGCTCAACAAATGCTTAATTCTTCGTCGAGGGTTTTGAAGAAACCTTCTTATGTTGTGAGACCGGGAGGTCACTCGGGCTATGGCAGCGGCAATGGCAGTAGTCATTCTACACCAAATTTGGCTTTAGATGCCACGCTTTTAAAGATAATATTCCGTTATTTGCCACAAGAAACCTTGGTAACCTGTTGCTCCGTATGTAAGGTGTGGTCTAATGTGGCGGTCGATCCTGATTTATGGAAAACTATGAATTGTGCTGAAATGAAATTATCCGCTTCTCTTTTAACCGCCATTGTAAGACGACAGCCGGAACATTTAATCTTAGATTGGACACAAATTGCTAAAAGACAATTAGCCTGGGTCATTGCCCGTCTGCCGGCCCTAAAGAATCTCTCTCTACAAAATTGTCCCATACAAGCTGTTTTAGCTTTACACACCTGCCTTTGTCCTCCTCTACAAATTTTAGATTTAAGCTTTGTGCGTGGTCTTAATGATGCGGCCATACGCGACATACTATCACCGCCCAAAGACTCCAGACCCGGTTTAACCGATTCGAAAACCCGACTAAGAGATCTGAAAACATTAAGAATTGCTGGCACTGATATTTCTGATGTGGCCTTGCGTTATATAACACAATCATTGCCACATCTGATCCATTTGGATGTGTCTTCATGTCAGCGCATAACCGATGCTGGAGTGGCACAAATTGGAACTTCACCCACGGCCATTGCAAATTTAGTAGAATTAAATTTAAGTGCTTGCCGTTTGGTATCTGAATTATCATTGGATCATTTAGCAAAATGTGATCAATTAGTGTGGCTAGACTTAAGACATGTACCACAAGTATCTACCCAAGCTGTTATTAAATTTGCTGCCAAATCAAAGCATGATTTGTGTGTTAAAGACATAAAACTAGTAGAAAAGCGAAAAATACCTCAAACACCACATTCTTCTGGCGGCGCAAGTAGCACATTCTCCACCTCAACGACACCTATTTCATCAGCTGCTGGTTCAGCAAGTATTTGGAATGATTAATATCACCACCTCTACAAACAATAGTGATTGATACAAAACCCCACAGCAATGCACCATGTTAAAGTTAAAAAAGAAAATGAAGTAACCAAAGATTTAAAACATTTTTAAAAATTTCTTTCATCATTTATATAGATTTAAAAAAAGAATATAAAACACACAAAACAAAATAATCCAATAGATATAAAACAAATGAAAAAGCATTCCCCTTTTATGATCTTTAAAATAGCTTTAACTTTTAAGCTCAGTTTAAAATTAATTAAAATTTAACCCAACAATGAAATAAATATTGAATATAACAAATTGCAACCATTAAATAATTAAAATTATTATAAAAATAAAATGTTAACGATGATATTTTATTAATACATAATTTATATCGTATGCATATAAAATTTTATTGTCGTAACACTTCTTGTTCTCTCCTCAATTGTAATTAAGTTATTATACAATAAATAAACATAAAAAAAAAAAATAAAAAAAAAATCTGCACATTTTTAGTGTCATATTTAAAATTTTATAAATTTTAAATTATCATGCAACTCAAATGTATCATATATAAGAATTATTTGAAAAGTAAATATATATACATACATAAATATATACATATAAAATAAAAATAAATGTATTGTATTAACAAAATATAAATAAAAAAAAAAATTATCAATTAATATTAAAAATTAAGATAAACTAATGTTTTAAATTTAAAGAAATCTCCACATTACAATTCCATGAAAGAACGTCCGAAAAAAATGACATACAGTGGCTCACAGCTTATTTCAACCAGCACCTATTCAAATATTTAACTGACTGAGGCTCTCGAACCAAATAATATATACAGATTCTTTAAAAGCAAATTCATAGATAGAAAGGATCTAACATCAAGTTTAAAAAAAAATCAAAAAATTCTTTAAAACTGACCTGCAATGATAAAAAAAATCTATTGTGTTGCATAAATTTGCCTCACAGCTTATTTCAACCACATTATTAATAGAAACTTTATTTTGCTTTTACGCTTCAAATATCGGTTTTTTTTTTTCTTGTTCTACAAACAATAACAAAGTACAAACAAGAAAAAAACCGATATTTGACGCGTAAAACCAAAATAAAGTTTCTATTAATAATGTGGTTGAAATAAGCTGTGAGGCAAATTTATGCAACACAATAGATTTTTTTATCATTGCAGGTCAGTTATAAAGAATTTTTTGATTTTTTTTTTTAAACTTGATGTTAGATCCTTTCTATCTATGAATTTGCTTTTAAAGAATCTGTATATATTATTTGGTTCGAGAGCCTCAGTCAGTTAAATATTTGAATAGGTGCTGGTTGAAATAAGCTGTGAGCCACTGTATACAAAATCCACTAAACCATTTTAGATTTTTTTTTTTTTTTAGAAACTGACTATTTGTAATTTTATGAAAATCTATAAACATTTGGTAAATTTTTTGCGTTATTTCATGTAATTGTCGTAAATTATTGAACTGATGAAATAATACAGAAATTATAAAATATGAAAAATAATTTAAAACTTATGTTGTTATTTTTTATAAGTACACTGAAGCAAAAATGAATACTTTTTTTACGCATTATCTTTTTACCGACGAAATAAAATCAAAATAGTGAAATATTTTTGGCTGATATAAAAAATAACAAAATCTTCAAAGTTTTGTACCATTTTTAAATTTGACTTTCTCTGAAACTATCTCACCTCTTGACAATAAAAATAAAAAAGTGAAAAGATCCAAGAATTAAAAAATGCGTTGTAGAAACAAAGAGACTAAAAACAAATTTATGATTATATCAAAGAACTAAACTAGCCATCGGACAAAATTTGGTGAGCCTTATAAATTTCCAAAATGCAATAAATCCTGGACCGTAGAAAACTTGAAACGCGTTTAGTCGGCAAAAGGGACAAACGCAAACATATTATTGCCTGAATAAAACTATTTATTTCAATAGAATAAGAATTACTTCCCAGTATTACTAGGCCAATTAAACTATAAAACCAAGGTATGGTTTTTAATGGTACTTATTATTAACATTATGATTATGTGCTAGGAAAATTCCTTAAACTATTCTCTAAAATTTTACAAGTTTCTGGGAATATAGTATTGAAGACATTGCATTAAAGAATAATATTGATCCAAACTCAATTCCTAATGCTATGTTCACATTTGTCAAATATTTGTCTAAATTTGCGTAACCACTAGTTATACAAAACAATTGTTTGCCGTAAAATATCAGCTATGATTAATGATAAGTAAAATATACTTTCCCATTAAAATGGAGAAGATAGGAAATATTTTATATAGTGGTAACGTTATTTTTGTTAAATATTTGACTAGTCTGAACATACCTTAAACATGTCCATTAGGGGTATAACTTTTTTTTTAACAAAAAAAAAAAAAAAAAAAAAACAGGATACCACGTCACATGTTGAACTGATACTTTTTCAAAAGTTATTTCGATGAAAAGCTATTTCTAAAACCATTTAAATTTTGTTATAGCCTGTTTCTCTATGTCGAACGAAAGCTTTCTTTCGCCTTCTAAGCGAACGAAAACTGGTTTGGGTTTCTCTAACTCATTTCTATGCGAACAATGAGTCGAACGACAAGTCGAAAGAAAACGTAAGTGTTTTCATATAAAATTGGGTTTCTGTACTTCGAACGATAAGAACAAAAATGTCAAAATCAGTCACTTGCTATTTTGCTTTCGACTGGTTGAATTTTTTAAAGAAAAATAGGAAAAATTCTCAGAAGGACATTGCAAATGTTCCTTAATCATGTTTATTATTCATTTTGATGTATTTGGTATCCATTAATTACGATTTTGTATCTAAAAACAATTTCTAAAAAAAAATAAAAGAAAATTTTTGTTTTTTAATTTTTTTTTAAATTATTTTATTTTTTCTTGTTTATTTACTTAGTTGTATCTATGTTTAAACAATTTAGTAGTATTTTTAATATATTTACGAAAAAATGTTACTCTTAAAGAGAAATAAAACAACAACAATACGAAAAGACGTAACTCCATGCGAACGAAAGCGTAGGAAATACAGAAATCCAAATTGATTCGAATTCGTTCGACTTGCTTTCGTTCGCTTAGATTTTCGTTCGACATAGAGAAACAGGCTATTAATAAATTACACAGGGAAACACTGCTTCTGCAGCAAGAGGTTTCTCAGCTAATTCGGATATACTAAGCCTCTAATCTACTTTTTTGGAATTGTCTCTAGTTCTTGCTATAAATCGCGATTTGTAAAATATGTATATTGAAACATATTCAAAAAATATGAAAAAATTATAATTAAAAATGTCTTCAAGTTATTCTTACATTACTTTTTAATACTGTCAACAGCTATGGAGTTATGCATATTATTAAATTTTATACAAAAATTTTTTTTATTATTTTTTTTTTTTTTTTTTCAGAAATTCGAAAGTATCAAATAAAACATTAATTTAACATCATATTAAAAAAAAAACAAATATTATGAGTTCTTGCAAGAAAATATGCAGTTATCGCTTTTTATAAAAAAAAAAAACATTTTATTGATGGCAACGCCAGTAGTGAGATAACAATAAAAAAAATTCAATTGAAATGTCCATAAAACTTTTTTTATTTTCAAAAATATATAAATTTAATTAACCCGCCCTTAAACAGTAAAATTCATTGGTTTATAGTCACCTGTCACTCTCCAATGAGCGTATTAGAAATTGCCACTTTTATTGATTATATGGTAAGCAGGAAGAAGACAAAAAGAAGAAATAAAAAATGTTTAACTGACTCATTATAACCAGTAAAGTGGTTGTGTGCGCACAAAAGTTACACTTTGTACCCGTTGATGTGATTGTGTATGTAAAAAAGGACCACCTCGTAGTTGTGAAAGTGCCTATTGTCTCTTTAGTGGAGGTGACTCATTGTAAAAGTTACAGGGTTATGCATAGAAATGTTATTGGGGATTTTCATATAAAAAATTATTTTAAATACTTATGGCCCTATTCTCCATTTCACTTTTTGTCGTTTTGCGACTAAAATGTTGAGTTATTCCATATTATTTATGTCACTTGCGACTGTTTAGGTTTTTGTCTGTGGTAATGATATCTTATTACGGGTTTTGACTCAAAATTTATTATTCTGTAAGTCGATAGTAGTCGATTGAAATGTCAAAACAGTTTAATACTGTGCATCCAACATGTTAGTTTATTAATGATCATTAAACTTCTGCGGTAATGCAAAACGTTTGCAAAAAATTGTAAAATTTTAATTATTTCCTAATATTTTAAGGAAACAAGTATTGGTTCAGGAAAGTAAAAATGCATTAATATTTTATGATTGTTTCGTTTATGGGTTAAAATTTACGTCATATCCCAGCCAAAAAAGTGAGGAAAAAGATGTAATAAAATCACAACTAGTAACCAGTACCACTTAAAATTCAGGTGAAAAACCAATGAATTTAACACTATCATGTCATTGGTGGAATGTTGTTCATTTTTGGCAACTTGGATGTTATTTGTAACTAGTATCATTACTTATATTAATATTGTATTTAAGATGTGAGGAAAAACGACTACTACAAAGTTAAAAAAAAATCCTGACTCCAAAAATGATTTTCTTAGGGTTGTTATTAAAGATACGAGTAAATAATTATAATTCAGTTTTTATTTATGGAAAAGCAAAAAGAAAAGAAAAAATTAAAATTTTAAATTATTCAAAATTGTTATTATTTTTTATATTTATCCAAGTGCCTTTTGTTTCTTAAGGTACGGTCACATTAGGGAAACATTTGACTGAAACTCACAAATATTTCTTTGCCGTAATGTGACCATAAAATATTTTTGTGTGGCAAACAACAAATCAGCTGATTTTGGGCAAACAAAATTATTTGATAGCAAACAAAAATACTCATAATGTGAACACAATGTGACCACATAATGGAAAATATTTTCCCATTTTTTGAGCAAATAATTATTTGAACTTACAAAATTTTTGTAAGAGAAAACAACATCAAATAATAGCTGTATCGAGCCATATTTACTATTGAATTTCAGGGTGCCAAAAATCATTTTATGCATTTTATGATATATCTAATGTTTTTTAGTATCAGCTATATTTCAGGACGATATAGCAATATTATACCAACCATCTTCTAAAGATATTTACTCTTCCTTTGCATGTATTGTCAAGAAATCTATTCTGATCCAAGTGTAAAATTTTCAGTGAGACAAAATGGGTAAAATTACAATGAAAAAATGAAAAGACTTCGGGAACATACTTAAGCATGTCAAAGGACTGTCCCTACAAGTTGGTGCATAAAAATGAGCGAGATATATGTATGCAAAAAATTGATTTTTGACAACTTTAACCGCAGGGCGATAAAGTAAAATTGTAATGATAATTTACCAACCATCTTCTAAGGATATTTACTTATCGTCTATTGCATATATTGTCGAAAAAACTTTTTGTGGTTCAAGTTAGAGTGTCCGAAAAAGGTAAAATTTTCAAAGAAGAGTAAAATTACAATAATAAAATGAAAAGACATCGGGCACATACTTGAGCAAATCACTATCCCTACAAGATGGTACATACAAATTTAGTTTAGAAAAATTGTTGCAAATTTTATATTGTATAGATGATGTAGTTGAAACACGTATGATGCATAATAAGCGAGATATATTAAAAGAATTTATTTTTGACACCTTTAACCAAGAATTACCCGTGTAAAAAAAAACGTGATTAAATGTGGCCTTTTGAAGTATGACGACGTTATTTTGTCAGTGCCGGTTACTTTGCGATAGTATGAGCTAAATTCGTCCAGTGGATGAAGTGGACTTGGGACAAACGGTTCAAGCCGGAATCGTTTTAGTAGATGGAGAGTGGTGGTGATGTCGCTGTTAAGGTTGCTAGTGATTAAGGTGAGATGAAGGGTGCTGCTGCTTCCTCTGGCAAAGCTTCCGAAAAGACGAGTATAACGAAGCTCCCTAGGAAGAAGGTCACCACGTCGGTTGATGGTGACGGATGGTTCGGCCATATAAAGAAGATCACGGAGGTTTAGAGAGGTGGAGTTTAAGAAGTCGCTTCACCCAGAGAAATATCAATCACATACGTGTTGAAAACGATACCATTCTGTGTCAATAGTGAATCTACACCGTATGTGTTTAAAATAAACACTGCGTGTTCAATTCTTATTAAAAATCGATACCTAAGTTGAAACCATTTCGGTATCAGAGTGTTAAATTACATATGTTTTCTACTAAATTTGTTAACGAAAGGTATTAAAAAGCGGTTACCGTAAATTACCAATGTGAGCACAACCGTTGTTGATTTTGAATCGAATTTTTTCCCTTAGTGTTGTTGACCTTCCAAAGAAGGTACGGAAATGAGGCCTTCTTGATGAGGCTCAGTGCTTAAAATGAGCGGCAGCAGGGGGATCTTAACGTTTTAGATGCTGGTGGTATTACGGGCAACACACATGCACGTGAACAGCCTATGAGGATGGCTATGCCATTATCTTACCTTTTCTTCTTCCTTTTCTAAAGTGCTCTGCATTACAAATCAAAAAATTTTCATTTTCTTTATTATATTTTCAATAAAAATAATTTTATTGTTTTAGACAGTTTGATGAAATAATTTTGAAGACAAATAATTTTTCAAATGTGACCGATGAGAAAACATATTTTCCTATTTGCCTATTTGACTATATTTATTGTCTATTTGAACAAACAAAAATGGGAAAATAAATGTGAGTAATGTGACCATAAAATAAATTTCATATTGCTTTGAAAAAATTTTGTTTACGTTCGGGCAAACTAATTTGAAACAAACATTTCCCTAATGTGACCGTACCTTTAGACTT